>WOAB01000420.1:0-155166 GCA_027886185.1 Rheum nobile
AAAAAATGTCAAATTTTTAAAATTCAAAATATGAAATGTTTCGAAAATTTTTACAAAAATTCGAAAATTTTCATAATTTTTTGAAAATTGTTCAAACATTTTCAGAAATTTTCGAAAAATGCAAAATTTTCGGAAATTTCGGAAATTTTAAAAATGTCGGAAATTTTAAAAATTTCGGAAATTTTGAAAATTTTGAAAATTTCGGAAATTTCGGAAATTTTGAAAATTTCGGAAATTTCGGAAATTTTCGAAATTTCGAATTTTTTTTGAAAATTTATCTAAATTTTCATAAATTTAAAATCTTCCAACATTTTCCAAAAATTGCGAAAAATTCATTCAAAATTCCAAAAAAATCAAAATTTTCGCAAAGATGTGATTTTATATAAATAATATCTATATCAAATTTCAACCATCAAAGATCATCTCTATATTTATATTTTTTTTTTAGGTGAGTTAAGTTGAATAATGTTTTTCCTATATAAACACTAATAGAAAATTCTTATCAAAAGGCATATGGATATAATGAAATCTAACAAACAAAATTGAACTAATCTAATCTGTGGCATATACAAATAAATTTAACATATCCATTATCATATTATTAAAATTTCAAAAAGATATTGTAAAAAGTTTCAAAAATATATCATAAAAATTATTTCAAAAAGATACTATAAAGAATAACGATTGATAAGCACTACTTTGTAAGGCTTAACTAAGAGTCATTAGAAGATTTATTGGTGCTATTCGGGTAGATTTAGACACATTCATGTGCATGGCGTGTGGGGGCGAAGAAGAGCCTAATTAATTAACAGGCCACGTGAAGTTGGAATTAAAAGAATGATTGGCCAAGTTGATGAAAGGCCCAAACAAATGAAGGAAGGCCCAAATGGAGCTGGAGAATTGGTTGAGGAAGCGGCCCACGTGAAGAAAGGCCCATGGGGCCCGCGTGAATTGCCGAGCGGGAGAACGAATTTGGGGAAAGTGAAATGGGGGATGATGTCGGCGTGACATCAGCCAAGACAAATTGTGGAGTTGGGCCGCCGCGCGAACTGTTGCTGGTTGTTGGGCCGTGCTTGCTCGGATTGGGCCGAGTTTGCTGCTGGAAAGGTGGGCCGCGAGAACGTGCTGCTGCCGAGCTGCTTGCGAGAGAAGACGGGCCGAGATTTGCTGGATGGAGAAGCCGAAAATTGCACGCGTGATTTCGGGTTTATTTCCCCAAATTCGTTTGATTATTTTGGGATTATGTTTTACAAATAAGACAGATTAAATTGTATAAATTTAATCGGGGTTGTATGTTGAATAAAATGGGTTAATACAATTAAAAAAATCAATAATTAATTATATTATTATATGTTTGTTAGAGGTTGTTAAGACAATTATATAATTAATTAATAATTATATCCTACGTGTCATTTTCTCATTTTTTATTTTTTTAACTCACAAATCTTAACAAACAATCTTAACAATTTTGATAATTTTCTAAATAATTATTTAAACCTAAGATTTGAAAATCTATATATATATATTTCTATACTAAAAAATATGCATAAATCCTACGTGTCGTTATCACGTTTAATTCACCTAAATGTCATTAATTACTCATTATCCACCCAATCATAATCCTCCATATCATCCATCCTTTTAGAAAAAATTATAATTATAAGTCCAACTTAGATATATATAAAACTTATTTAATCAAATAAATCAATTCAAAAAATTCAGCCAACATATGTTATCAAGAGATATTATGAAAATCAATTTTTTAATAGATTTATTAGTTAAAAATATTAGTTGGTGATATTATTTAATCTATATATATTAATTGAGAGATCTAAATCATATGTGTCGTCACCATGTTCAATTCGCATATGTGTTATTACTATCAAACCATCATTCATCACATCATCCAACCTATTTATAAAAATAATAATGTATTTGATTTAAATATATATTACTGTTTATTTAATTTAATAATTTAATTTTAAATACACGCATATTATAAATATTGGATAAATAAATTTTGAGTCCCACAGGCTACCAATTTGTTTAATTACTTTAGCAATACATTAGAAAAATAGTAAATAGAGAAAATACTTAAGAATATTGTAGTAGTTATCAAATTACGACAGTTGCAATTTACCTCAATTATATACGTGGAATTACAATGCAGCTTTAATATATAGTAATAGATTCTCGTATTTAGTTTATTTTGTAGTTTTCTTGTATTTCCGGATAATTCATACATTTCTCTACATTAGTACTTGAACAAATTGGGCGAAGTTGTAATTATGTGAGCCGACCACTTAATGAAATTTTGGGTTCATTTCTCTTGTTATGGCTCAATTACATATTCGGGCCAAATTTCTAATTAAGCCTAATTATTATAAATCTTTACAAAATTCATCACCTTTCTGATCTACCATTGCCGGCCATTTTATTGATTTTTGGGCCATAGGTGTTGATTTGGGCTTAGGCTTGATTTTTACCCATTTTGAAAATAAGCCCAAATTTACCATAATTTTATAATTTTCTTTAAAATTCTTTTTCTTGTCCAAACCGGCCCACCTTAACAACAATTCCACCACAAAGGAAGGGTGGGCCGAGCGAGAGAGCTGCCTTGGGAGTGGGCCGCTGATGCTGGTTCGCTGGAATATGATGTTGGTTCGTTTAATTAAGCTGGAATATGGTGGAAGCTTGGGAGTGGGCCGTTGAAGAAGAGCCTCATTTGGGATTCTATGTAAGCTTCGGCCTCCCATCTCTTCTTTACGGGCTGGTTCGTTTAATTAAATTAGTGGCTCGCTTATCAGCTCACGCAATCAGCCATTTAAATCTCGTTAGTAAGTCCATAAATCCGCTGAACTCGGTAAAATACCTGAAATGCCATAAAAACTTGTATAGACATCGAAATCCAATAAAACTACAAAACAAACTAAATACGAGAAATATGCATATGCAAACTACCTAATTTATGCCTAAATGCATGCCCTAAACATGTATGAAATGGATGCTATCATTTATTGTATAGAGAATTAATTGCATGCAATTGTATGACAATTTGCTACACTTGCATGTATCTATCTAAATTTCTATGCTCATTGATGTTGTTGAACTGAATCATGGAGGTTTTCCTGGTTATTTGATAGTTAGTATTCTCAGGGTCTGTTTGTCCTGTTTATAACTTAAGAAAATGAGTAGGACCATTAATAGGAAGGAGATCATTCTCTATTACAGAATATTTTTAAAGGCTTTTGAAATCAATATTATTTTTAGACACTAGTTTAAACTTATTTTGTAATGGTTTATCTATTCTTTATTAGGGAATATTTTATAAGGTTTAAAATTCAATATTATTTGTATCCACTAGTTTAATCTTTTTAGCCACTACTTTGATTTTTTAGCCACTAGTTTAGTTGTCCTTAGCACTGACCCTTAGTCATTAGCCCTTAGCCCTTAGCACTGACCCTTAGTCTTTAGCCCTTAGCCATTAGCCTTAGCCGTTAGCACTGACCCTTAGCCATTAGCCCTTAGCACTGACCCTTAGCCATTAGCCTTAGCACTGACCCTTAGCCATTAGCCTTAACCCTTAGCATTGACCCTTAGCCCGATCCTTAGCCACTAGCCTTTAGCCATTAGCACTGACTATTAGCCATTAGCCTTAGCCCTTAGCACTGACCCTTAGCCATTAGCCCTTAGCACTGACCCTTAGTCATTAGCCCTTAGCCCTTAGCACTGTTCCTTAGCCTTTAGCCATTAGCCTTAGCCCTTAGCACTGAACCTTAGCCATTAGCCTTTAGCCTTAGCCCTTAGCACTGACCCTTAGCCATTAGCCTTAGCCTTTAGCCTTAGCCCTTAGCACTGACCATTAGCCCTGATCCTTAGCCACTAGCCATTAGCCTTAGCTACTAGCCCTTAGCCATTAGCCCTTAGCACTGACTCTTAGTCATTAGCCTTAGCCCTTAGCACTGACCCTTAGCCATTAGCCCTTAGCACTGACCCTTAGTCATTAGTCCTTAGCACTGTCCCTTAGCCTTTAGCCCTTAGCCATTAGCCTTAGCCCTCTGCACTAATCCTTAGCCATTAGCCATTAGCACTGATCCTTAGCCATTAGCCTTAGCCTTTAGCCTTAGCCCTTAGCACTGACCCTTAGCCATTAGCCTTTAGCCTTAGCCCTTAGCACTGACCATTAGCCCTGATCCTTAGCCACTAGCCATTAGCCCTTATCACGGACCCTTAGTCATTAGCCTTATCCCTTAGTTTTAGCGTTTAGGACTGACCCTCAACCATTAGCCCTTAGTTCTGAGCACTGACCTTTAGCCATTAGCCCATAGTCCTGACCCTTAGCCCTTAGCCTTAGCCATTAGTCTTAGCCCTGACCATTAGCCCTTAGCCTTATCACTTAGCCATTAGCCCTTAGCCCTTAGCCTTATCACGTAGCCATTAGCCCTTAGGTCTTAGCACTTAGCCATGATCCCTTAGCCATCATGACCCATTAGCCTTAGCCATTAGCCCTTAGCCCTTAGCCTTATCACGTAGCCATTAGCCCTTAGCACTTAGCCATGATCCCTTAGCCATGACCCATTAGCCTTAGCCCTTAGCTCTTAGCATTGATCCTTAGCCAATAGTCATTAGCCCTTAGCCCTGACCCTTAGCCATTAGCCCTTATCCTTAGCCATTAGCCCTTAGCCTTATCACGTAGCCATTAGCCTTGACCCTTAGTCATTAGCCCTTAGCCATTAGCCACTTACCACTTAGCCCTTAGCCCTTAGCCTTACCACTTATCACTTAGCCTTTAGCCCTTAGCCCTTAGCCTTACCACTTATCACTTAGCCCTTAGCCATTAGCCATTAACACTGATCCTTAGCCATTAGCCTTAGCCTTTAGCCTTAGCCCTTAGCACTGACCCTTAGCCATTAGCCTTTAGCCTTAGCCCTTAGCACTGACCATTAGCCCTGATCCTTAGCCACTAGCCATTAGCCTTAGCCATTAGCCCTTATCACGGACCCTTAGTCATTAGCCTTATCCCTTAGTTTTAGCGTTTAGGACTGACCCTCAACCATTAGCCCTTAGTTCTGAGCACTGACCCTTAGCCATTAGCCCATAGTCCTGACCCTTAGCCCTTAGCCTTAGCCATTAGTCTTAGCCCTGACCATTAGCCCTTAGCCTTATCACTTAGCCATTAGCCCTTAGCCCTTAGCCTTATCACGTAACCATTAGCCCTTAGGTCTTAGCACTTAGCCATGATCCCTTAGCCATCATGACCCATTAGCCTTAGCCATTAGCCCTTAGCCTTATCACGTAGCCATTAGCCCTTAGCACTTAGCCATGATCCCTTAGCCATGACCCATTAGCCTTAGCCCTTAGCTCTTAGCATTGATCCTTAGCCAATAGTCATTAGCCCTTAGCCCTGACCCTTAACCATTAGCCCTTATCCTTAGCCATTAGCCCTTAGCCTTATCACGTAGCCATTAGCCTTGACTCTTAGTCATTAGCCCTTAGCCATTAGCCACTTACCACTTAGCCCTTAGCCCTTAGCCTTACCACTTATCACTTAGCCCTTAGCACTTAGTCCTTAGCCTTACCACTTATCACTTAGCCCTTAGCCTTACCACTTAGTCATTAGTCCTTAGCACTTAGCCATGACCCATTAGCCTTAGTTCTTAGCCCTGACCCTTAGCCATTAGCCCTTATCCTTAGCCATTAGCCCATTAGCCCTTAGCCCTTAGCCTTATCACGTAGCCATTAGCCTTGACCCTTAGTCATTAGCCCTTAGCCTTACCACTTACCACTTAACCCTTAGCCCTTAGCCTTACCACTTATCACTTAGTCCTTAGCCCTTAGCCTTACCACTTAGCCATTAGTCCTTAGCACTTAGCCATGACCCATTAGCCTTAGCTCTTAGCACCGACCCTTAGCCATTAGCACTGACCCTTAGTCATTAGTCATTAGCCCTTACCCTTATCACTTAGCCATTAGCCCTAATCACTTAGCCATGACTCCTTAGCCTTCGCCTTAGACATGACCCCTTCCCCTTAGCTCTAACCCCTTAGACATGACCCATTCCCCTTAGCTCTAACCCCTTCGACATAACCCCTTCCCGAAACCCTAAACCCTAAACCCTAACCCTTAGCCACTAGCCCTTAGCCATTAGCCTTAGCCTTTAGCCTTAGCCCTTAGCATTGACCCTTAGCCATTAGCCTTAGCCCTTAGCACTGACCCTTAGACCTGATCCTTAGCCACTAGCCCTTAGCCATTAGACCTTAGCACTGACCCTTAGCCATTAGCCTTAGCCCTTAGCACTGACCCTTAGTCATTAGCCCTTAACACTGACCCTTAGTCATTAGCCCTTAGCACTGTCCCTTAGCCTTTAGCCATTAGCCTTAGCCCTTAGCACTGACCCTTAGCCATTAGCCCTTAGCACTGACCCTTAGCCATTAGTTTTAGCCTTTAGCCTTAGCCCTTAGCACTAACCCTTAGCCATTAGCTCTTAGCCTTTAGCCTTAGCCCTTAGCACTGACCCTTAGCCCTGATCCTTAGCCACTAGCCATTAGCCATTAGCCCTTATCACGGACCCTTAGCCATTAGCCTTATCCTTTAGTTGTAGCGCTTAGCACTGACCCTCAGCCATTAGCCCTTAGTTCTGAGCACTGACCCTTAACCATTAGCCATTAGCCATTAGCCATTAGCCATTAGCCTTAGCACTGACCCTCAGCCATTAGCCCTTAGCTCTTAGTATTGATCCTTAGCCAATAGCCATTAGCCCTTAGCCCTGACCCTTAGCCATTAGCCCTTATCCTTAGCCCTTAGCCTTATCACGTAGCCATTAGCCCTTAGCCCTTAGCCCTGACCCTTACTCATTAGCCCTTAGCGTTACCACTTAGCCATTAGCCCTAAGCACTTAGCCATGACCCCTTTCCCTTCCCCCTAGCCATGACCCATTCCCCTACCCTTGACCCTTAGCCATTAGTCATTAGCTCTTAGCCATTAGCCTTAGCACTGACCCTCAGCCATGACCCATTAGCCTTAGCTCTTAGCACCGACCCTTAGCAATTAGCACTGATCCTTAGTCATTAGTCATTAGCCCTTAGTCTTATCACTTAGCCATTAGCCCTAATCACTTAGCCATGACCCCTTAGCCCATTAACCATTAGCCCTTAGCCCTGATCCTTAGTCATTAGCCCTTAGCCTTACCACTTAGCCATTAGCCCTTAGCACTTAGCCATGACCCCTTAGCCATGACCCATTACACTTCGCCTTAGCCCTGACCTTTACCCTTCGCCTTAGCCCTGACCTTTAGCTCTGACCCTTACCCCCAGACCAGACCACACCACACCAGACCACACCTAGACCAGACCACACCCTAAACCCTAAACCCTAAACCCCTAAACCCTAACCCCTAAACCCTAAACCCTAAACCCAAAACCCTAAACCCTAAACCCTAAACCCTAAACCCATTGAAACCATAAACCCTAAACCCTAAACCCTAAACCCTAAACCCACTGAAACCCTAAACCCTAAACCCACTAAAACCCTAAACCCTAAACCCACTGAAACCCTAAACCCTAAACCCTAAACCCTTAGCCCTTAGCCTTAAACCATAAACCCTAAACCCTAAACCCTTAGCCCTTAGCCTTAGCCATTAGTCTTAGCCCTGACCCTTAGCCATCAGCTCTTAGCCCTAACACTTAGCCCTGACCCTTAGTTTTAGCCATTAGCCTTAGCCCTTAGCCTTGACCCTTAGCCATTAGTCATTAGCCATTAGCCTTAGCACTGACCCTCAGCCATTAGCTCTTAGCTCTTAGTATTGATCCTTAGCCAATAGCCATTAGCCATTAGCCCTTAGCCCTGACCCTTAGCCATTAGCCTTTATCCTTAGCCCTTAGCCTTATCACGTAGCCATTAGTCCTTAGTCTTGACCCTTACTCATTAGCCCTTAGCCTTACCACTTAGCCATTAACCCTAATCACTTAGCCATGACTCCTTAGCCTTCGCCTTAACCATTAGTCTTAGCCTTGACCCTTAGCCATTAGCTCTTAGCCCTAGCACTTAGCCCTGACCCTTAGTTTTAACCCCTTAGCCTTGACCCTTAGCCATTAGTCATTAGCCATTAGTCATTAGCCCTTACCCCTTAGCCATCAGCCCTTAGCACTGACCCTCAGCCATTAGCTCTTAGCTCTTAGCATTGATCCTTAGCCAATAGCCATTAGCCATTAGCAATTAGCCCTTAATCCTGACCCTTAGCCATTAGTCCTTAGCCTTATCACGTAGCCATTAGCCCTTAGCCTTGACCCTTAGTCATTAGCCCTTAGCCTTACCACTTAGCCATTAGCACTGACCCTTAGTCATTAGCCCTTAGCCTTACCACTTAGCCATTAGCACTAAGCACTTAGCCATGACCCCTTAGCCTTCGCCTTAACCATGATCCCTTAGCGTTTGCCTTAGCCATGACCCCTTCCCCTTAGCCATGACCCCTTCCCCTCACCCCTCACCCCTCACCCCTCAACCCCTCACCCGCTCACCCCCTCACCCCCTCACCCCCTCACCCCCTCACCCCTCACCCTAAACCCTAAACCCTAAACCCTAAACCCTAAACCCTAAACCCTAAGTTCTGAGCACTGATCCTTAGCCATTAGCCATTAGCCCTTAGTTCTGAGCACTGATCCTTAGCCATTAGCCATTAGCCCTGACCCTTAGCCCTTAGCCTTAGCCATTAGTCTTAGCCCTGACCCTTAGCCATCAGCTCTTAGCCCTAACACTTAGCCCTGACCCTTAGTTTTAGCCATTAGCCTTAGCCCTTAGCCTTGACCCTTAGCCATTAGTCATTAGCCATTAGCCTTAGCACTGACCCTCAGCCATTAGCTCTTAGCTCTTAGTATTGATCCTTAGCCAATAGCCATTAGCCATTAGCCCTTAGCCCTGACCCTTAGCCATTAGCCTTTATCCTTAGCCCTTAGCCTTATCACGTAGCCATTAGTCCTTAGTCCTGACCCTTACTCATTAGCCCTTAGCCTTACCACTTAGCCATTAACCCTAATCACTTAGCCATGACTCCTTAGCCTTCGCCTTAACCATTAGTCTTAGCCCTGACCCTTAGCCATTAGCTCTTAGCCCTAGCACTTAGCCCTGACCCTTAGTTTTAACCCCTTAGCCTTGACCCTTAGCCATTAGTCATTAGCCATTAGTCATTAGCCCTTAGCCCTTAGCCATCAGCCCTTAGCACTGACCCTCAGCCATTAGCTCTTAGCTCTTAGCATTGATCCTTAGCCAATAGCCATTAGCTATTAGCAATTAGCCCTTAATCCTGACCCTTAGCCATTAGTCCTTAGCCTTATCACGTAGCCATTAGCCCTTAGCCTTGACCCTTAGTCATTAGCCCTTAGCCTTACCACTTAGCCATTAGCACTGACCCTTAGTCATTAGCCCTTAGCCTTACCACTTAGCCATTAGCACTAAGCACTTAAACCCTAAACCCTAAACCCTAAACCCTAAACCTAAACCCCAAAACCCTAAACCCTAAACCCTAAACCCAAAACCCTAAACCCTAAACCCTAAACCCTAAACCCTAAACCCTAAACCCTAAACCCTAAACCATATACCCTAAACCCTATACCTAAACCCTATACCCTAAACCCTATACCCTAAACCCTAAACCCTATACCCTAAACCCTATACCCTATACCCTATACCCTATACCCTATACCCTAAACCCTATACCCTAAACCCTATACCCTATACCCTAAACCCTAAACCCTATACCCTATACCCTATACCCTATACCCTAAACCCTAAACCCTAAACCCTAAACCCTATACCCTAAACCCCTATACCCTAAACCCTATACCCTATACCCTATACCCTAAACCCTATACCCTATACCCTAAACCCTAAACCCTATACCCTATACCCTATACCCTATACCCTATACCCTATACCTATACCCTATACCCTAAACCCTATACCCTAAACCCATCCCTATACCCTAGGTCACATATTCCAAACCCTAGGTCACATATTCCAAACCCTAGGTCACATATTCCAAACCCTAGACCTAAGATTCCAAATCCCTAGACCTAAGATTCCAAATCCCTAGACCCTAAAACCTAAGTTCATTCACATGGACATATTGTGTAAATATGGTGATTGGTGAAACATATTACTTTTAAATGTCTTAAGTTCATTCACATGGACATAAGCTTTCAACTTGTGAAGCCTTACTCTACAAAGAGAAATACTATAGCATATAAGTGTAACTACATGAAATGATGAGAAATACTATAGTATATAAGTGTAAGTACATGAAATGATGAGAAATACTATAGTATATAACTATAACTACATGAAATGATGACAAATACTATAGCACATACGTGTAACTATAGGAGGAAGGTTATGTGGAAGCCACTTCAGGAGATTGCTGGATTAGCTGCCCAAGATAGAAGCATACCAAGCCTAAAACACTTCTTCAAGTCACACCCCCCTTCCATAGTCGGACATCCCCAATACCTCCTTCTATAGGATATTAGGGTTAGGAGTTTAGGGTTAGGGATTTGGGATTTCGGATTTGGGATCATAGGTCTAGGGTTTGGAATATGGGACCTAGGGTATAGGGTTGGGTGTGGAAGGGGATAGGCTACATCGCCTATCCTTGTGCATCCGATGAACAAATCACAAAGGCAAAAGCTTTACTAAAACGTATTGACTTGAAGGATTTTTCAGTATGTCAATTTTCAAATCCTGGTAAATCACTCTATCCTGAATTACAGATACCGATCATAACCTGAATTACCTTAGCTTGAAGTTTCATGTGAATGATATTACACATTCTTAGGGTTAGGATTTAGGATATTAGGGTTAGGGGTTTAGGGTATTAGGGTTAGGGGTTTAGGATCATAGGTCTAGGGTTTAGGGTATGGGACCTAGGGTTTAGGGTTTAGGATATTAGGGTTTAGGGTTTAGGATATTAGGGTTATGGGTTTATGGTTTAGGATATTAGGGGTAGGGGTTTGGGATCATAGGTCCAAGGTATACACATGGGACCTAGGGTCTAGGGTTGGGTGTGGGAGGGTTTAGGGTTTAGGATTTAGGGATTAGGGTAATGTGACAGTAAGCAGCAACCCAAATGGAAGCCAAGGGACCCTTCTTCGACAGAAAATACTGGGACTGGAACATTATGTGCTTCTCTATTATTCTTCATTTGCTGCTTTTTGTTTTCTATACATTTCATACAAAACGAGATTTCTCATTTTGGAATGAGGTTTTAACTCAAATCTGCTAGTTAAGAGAGTATTTGGAATGAGGTTTGAACTGGAATGACCACTAGTACTGGACTAGTACTAGTATATTAATTATAGCATCTCTTTGGCCTTCAACTTTTTGTATGAATGTAAATCTCTGTGCAGCAAAAGATAATAGCTACTACTTCAGAGTTCAGACATCACAGGCATCAGTCAAGGAAAACAGATCTAAAGCACACCACAATCCACTATTGGTTGAACAACAAGTGACTTTAGCTACATAGGAGAACTACATGAAAACAAGGGAAGAGATCACTCTATCCTGAATTACAGATTCAGATTACAACAGCGATACAAAGATTACATTAACTTATTTACGCCCTTGTATCTCTCTTAATTTCTGTTCATACAACGCTTTGCTCCACTCTAAAAAATCTGGTTTTTCCTGAAGGCGCAACAACCTTGTGTGAAGGGGAATCAACTGAACAAGTTCTTCATTTTCCTTAACAAGTTCTTCATTTTTGTTACAAACCTCTTCATGTCGGTTAGCAAGTTGTTGTTTTTCGGTCCACAGTTGTGCTATAACCCCTTGTGTCCTCTCATCGTAGGGTGGATCAAGCCACTTCTTGAAGTCACACCCCCCTTCCATAGTCGGACATCTCCAATACCTCCTTCTATAGTTGAACGGCATATGCCACTCACGGATAATTGCAGATCTGTTACAATTGCATAGCCAACCAGCGTTTGTTGAAGATGAAGATGCCATCATGAAATGATGTAGTGCTTGATTTTCCTATCAATATCATAAATCCATTGCTAAATGTTTCATAAACATAAAACTGAAACAAGATCTAAGGGTCGCGCAAAAATCTTACCGAATAATGGTGATGAACAACAGAGCTTCAGTTGCAATGGTGATAGCTCTGTAACCCTAGGGGTAACACTATTTATACAAGTGAAGAGTTCTGCATAACAGCTAGCACCCAGCTGTAAAACACTCAGATTGTGCATAACAACTATGACACAGCTGTATCACACTGATGCTACAATAATTCTCATTGGGCCGAAATAGGCCCAATGGAAATGTTTGTATAAGAAACGGGTCAAATACAGACAAATTTGAAATTGGGCCCAAATACATCAAGAAGAAAGGAGCACATGATTTTCTAGTGGTATGTCTCTATGTTGATGATTTAGTTCATCACCAAACAAAAACTGTTAGATGAGTTCAAAGCTTCCATGATGAATGAGTTTGAGATGACAGACTTGGGTCTGTTACAATACTTCCTTGGACTACAAGTGAAGCAGAGGAGAAGTGGAATCTTTGTGAGTCAAAGGAAGTATGCTTAGGATCTATTGAACAAGTTTAAGATGGAGAACTGTGATGTTGCTCCTACACCTATGAACACCAGTGAGAAGCTGCAGAGAAATGATGGAACAGAAAAGGCAGATGAGGAGATGTTCAGAAGCATAGTTGAAGGGTTGAACTACCTTACACACACAAGGCCTGACATTGCCAATTGTGTGAGTGTAGTGTCAAGGTATATGCATCAACCAACAAAGCAGCATCTTGGGGCTGCAAAGAGGATATTGAAGTATGTAGCAGGAACAACTTTCAGACTGCTTGGCTACACTAATAGTGATTGGGCAGGATGCATAGACGACAGGAAGAGCACCTCTGGTTCTGTGTTCAGTCTTGGATCAGGAGCCATTACATGGAGCTCAAAGAAACAGGACACAGTGGCCTTATCATCATCTGAAGCAGAGTATGTAGCAGCTGGAAGGCAAGCAGTTTGGCTCAGGAAGCTGCTCAAGGACTTGTGCTGTGAGCAAGGAGATGCTACTGAGGTTTGGTGTGACAACCAGTCTTCAATTGCCATGACAAAGAATTCAGCTTTTCATGCCAGGACAAAGCACATAGACATTCAGCATCTTCGAGTATTTGGTTGTATAGCTCGGTTGTAACTCCACACATTCCAAAGCTAGCATATAGGAGTGTGCAAGCAGTGCTGTTGGGGTATGAGGAAGGCTCTAAGCCATATAGGCTGCTTCATCCAAGGAGAAACAAGGTAATGGTGAGCAGGGATGTGATCTTTGAAGAGGAGAAGAGCTGGTGCTGGAGCAAATTAAGATGGTGAGAAAGAAAATGTGTTCACATTAGACTATGAGGAGAGCTTGCAGTCTAGTGGTGATCAGGGAGGAAGTGAGTCTGCTGGTCATGACTTTAGAGGATCCACACCCTCATCCTCACCACCATCAACACCATACAGCTCTGAAAGCTCTAGTCCTAGCTCAGGAGGCTCGAGCTCAAGCAGTAACAGCTCAAGCTCAAGCAGCAATCAGAATTATAGATCATTGCAAGAGTTCCACTCGAGAGATAGAGGAAGAAGCAGGGCTTTGTTTTCTTGCAGCAGATGAGCCACTGTCTTATGAGGAAGCTTCAGTGAATGAGAGCTGGAGACAGGCTATGGAACAAGAGATCACATCTATCAGAAAGAATGGGACTTGGGAGAGATTGGCCTCAAATGGGTGTTCAAGTTGAAGAAAAGTCCAGATGGAGAGATTGTCAAGCACAAAGCCAGGTTGGTGGCAAAGGGCTATGTACAGAGGCATTGTGTAGACTACAATGAAGTCTTTGCACCTGTAGCAAGGCTAGAAACAATCAGGACACTACTGGCCTTTGCAGCTCAGAGGGACTGGGAAGTGCATCACATGGATGTGAAGACAGCTTTCTTGAATGGAGAGCTGGAAGAGGAGGTCTATGTAGCTCAACCTGAAGGCTTCATCCACAAGAAATATCCATACAAAGTCTTGAAGCTTCATAACGCTTTGTATGGGTTGAAACAAGCTCCTACAGCTTGGAACTTCAAGCTAGATATGTGTCTGCAGTCCCTTGGTTTCAAGAGATGTCCACACGAGCATGCTTTGTACAAAAGAGAGCAAGGAGGCAATGTCATGATCGTGGGAGTGTATGTGGATGATCTAATATTGACTGGAGCAAACAGAGAGATCATTCAGAATTTCAAGCTGGAAATGAAAAACCAGTTTGAGATGAGTGATCTTGGCCTGTTTAAGCATTGATCATGCATCAAACTTATCAACGGTGAAATTACCACCAACACATTCCTAGTTAATAAGGCTGGTATCTAAAAGCAAAGAGATTAGCCTGCACACAATAATTGGTCAAGGCAACATTTTTATGACTGGCAAGAAAGAAATGGGCAAAGCTCTACATGAAATGATGAAAACCCTTCAAGGATGCTTTTGCAACTCTCGGACTTCACTCTTTGATCCAAGTCAAAACCTAATAGAATTAGGCACATCACATATGTCATCATTCCTGATTCAAAGCTATATAAGTGCTATCTTCTCGGACTTCCCTCATGCTGGTTTGTTTAGTCTGGCCAAAAGGACGCAGTGTGGACAATTAAGGATCTTGATTTAGTTTGTGTCGAAGCTGACACTTTGTGACAGTAAGCAGCAACCTAAAAATCAAAACTACTGATTAACTGAGCCTCATGTATTCCTATATAGTATACACACTGTCTTCTACTGCTCAATTCAATAATCCAAATTTTAGAACTGGTTGAAAATCTTACACAAGCATGGCACCATGTTAAAAAAGTAGTTCTCAATTTTTTGTATGAATTAGCAATACATATAATTTAGTACATGTATCAGATGCAAGTCTAGGCATTCTACATAACTCAACCAAAGCACTAGATACCTCATTAGGAGCTTCTTTTTTATGGTTACCATCAGTTGAACCATAGCCATAAGTTCTACCCATGAAAGACCATTCAATGTTTCATTCCAGAACTTGACAACATATTGAAAGCTCAGCTAATGATTACAGCAGTTATATGTAATCATATATAGTTGAAATAGAGCTGCCTACACAGAAAATCATGTTTACCTGGCATGCACTCCCACAATCCCTAAATGATTGAAGATTAGAGGATTTAGATTACAATATGTACTAGACTATATCAAGCTCTATTCATGATTATACCTAATTGTACAAGTAATCACAGGTCACAGAGTTGAAAAAAAAAGCTGCCTAGACTCCCTCTTTCTTTCTAACTCTTCATTCCCAAATCCAAGTGCAGTTTGAGGATTGTGTAATGTCCCAAGAGGGATTAACAAGAAATTACAAGGAAGGGAAGAGAGAAGAACAAGGAATTAAGAAGATGAATGCACAGGGAAAGGGTAAAGACAGAGAGAGACGTAAGAGAGATTAGGAGAAAAATGACTTGATTATTATTTCTTCAATACTAATTTCCCACTTATCATACAAGAGTATTTATCATACAAGAGTAATCAAGCTCAAAATTGGGAAAATTAAAATTCAGCAATCATACTAGAGTATTCAAAGAATTATCTGCATTGATATCACTTTAAAGTTTTTTTCTCAATTGGCAAGGAAGAAAAGCAAACACAAATTGAGATCTATAATGAAGCTCAATAACCTATTCTCCATACTTGCTTATTATAAAACTGGTGACGATATATAGTAAAATAGATTGAATCCTACACATTCAATGTCATAAGATAGATGAAGGCCTCATTTGTTCATTTTGTAATAGCCATATACTAAACCAAGTCACTCAACATACTACATAAAATAAATTCCAGAATATAGGTTGAAGCCTTGAAGAATCAAACAATTAAGAAAAACATGTCAAGGCTCTTACTTGAATTGGCTTTCATCACAAATTTTGAACATAATCATCAAGCAATATAAGACTTACTCTTGAAGATTCTGCTACATCTGAAAGTTTCAGTCCCTCATTTCCTTCCTCCAGCAATATAGATAACATTTCACCCTTAAGTGTACCTGTACATAGCTGCGGCAAAATATACATTATAAACAGGATCAAAACAATCCAGTACTATTCAATTAATGTTGTCAAAACTATGCATGATCTAAGACAATGTTATACAAATGATTACTTCATTATAAGCTGCTGGTTGAATAATTGTCAAAGGAATCCAAAACTTCATTTCTTGTAGGATGCTCTATAAACAAGTTCAATGAATCAGACTTTAGCCATTCACTCTTTGAATCATCCCAAAACCCTAAACAACTCAATCAAGCTTAATTTCTTGCAGGATGCTCTATAAACAAGTTGAATGAATCAGAAGATTAATTAACTATCTAAATATTCTACATTTTAAGTAGGAGTTGAACTTACAAAGTATTTGAAAGCATGTTTAGGGTCTTTAATTCAAGGTAATTCTTCTTCCTTACTCATGGTAAGATAAACTTACAAAAACCTAGAAATTGAGTAAGTAAGTAGCAACAAATCACCAAACTATGAGTGGTTTTTTGAAACACTCAAGTCTGTAAGCATAAGATAAAGATATAGAAACTGAGTAAGTAGCAACAAATCACCAAACTATGAAGTCCATACACACCATGAAATTATACATGAAATGATGAGGCCCTTTGTTTGTCGGAATTGGACGAAATTTTCACAGTTGATAGGAATCGTCGAAATATTAAAAATTTACAGCAAAGATGTAAATTCTTCACATTTTAGCCAAATTCTATCGTTTAGGTAGTCCTGAACCCAGTGTTTTACGACTTTTCGGCAAGTTTAGTCAGCAGAAGGACACAGGGGGCAGAAGATGTTGCTTACCCACCTCAAAATGCAATGTAATGTATACACACCATGAAATGATGAGGCCCTAAAATCAAGAGTCCAAGGTCGGAATGTTTTTATCCAGGTACACAACTAGACGTATAACGTAGAAAGGAAGGAAAAAAAAAATAGTCCGAAAAAATCCCTGAAATTTTTTTATATCTCCATTAGGTTATACAGGTCAGCAGGAGCAAAAAAAGAGGTGGCTAAAAGATCAAACGGATATCCTATCGACGTATCACGTAAAAACGATGAAAACAAAAATATTCCGAAAAAAATAAATAAAAATATTTTTTAGGTCCATTAGGTTATACACGTCACGTATATCAAAAAATCAGGTCGCAAAAAGATCAAACGGATTTTCTATGGACAAGAAATAGCTTAAAAAATAATCCCGAAAAGTGGTAAAACGCGTTTTTGAGGGCCTAGATGGTCGAATTCGGCTATAATCACAAGACTTCACGGTCAAAGGCGGTGAATCTTGAAGATTTGGGTGTTTCCAGTGCCCCCACCAAATTTCGTCGCATTCCGACACCGAACGTCCCGGTTTCCATAAGGATTTTCATTCCGATTTCAATGCGTATTTCCGTCGATTTCGCCGATTTTTCTGCGTCTACTATCCCCCCCTTTCTGAAATTTTTGTCTCAGAACTGGACGAAAGTTTCACAGCTGCTAGGACTAGCCAAAATAGGCATTTTCCTAATAGAATTTGGCCCGATTTTGCCTAATTCGATCGTTTCGGGCCTCAAAACGCCGATTTTTCCGCTTTTTTCAAAGTTTTTGGCCCTTGTCTACTTCTGTTTTGTGTCGGCATGGGACGAAATATTCACAGCTGCTAGGAATCGACGAATTATTGATTTCCCTAATAGAATTAGGGCCAATTTAGCCTAATTCGATCGTTTCGGGCCTCAAAACCCCGTTTTATCCCTTTTTTCATACGTTTCTGCGCTTTTCTACTTCCGTTTTGTGTCGGACTGATACGACATCTTCACAGTTGTCCTACTGGAATTAGGGCCTGCCAGATTTTAGCCTAATTCGATCGTTTAGGGCCTCACAACCCCATTTTGCCACTTTCCGGCATTTTCGACATGCTATTTCATGTCCATAGAAAATCCGTTTGATTTCTTCGCCAATTGATTTTTTCGTCCTGGTGACGTGTATACCCTAATGGAATTATAAAAAAATTTGTTTTCTTTTTTCCTCGGATTATTGCTTCTTTCATCGTGTTTTCCTTCCTATTTCATGTTGCATGCATGCATATAAGCTTATATATATCATCTAGTTTTCCTTCCTATTTCATGTCATATATACTCCTTCTACTTCATGTGATATACAGTGGTTTTATACTATAGTTATTATACTTTAGTATATTTCATGTCATACATAGGCTTATATCCTTTACTTTTCCTTCATATATACACAACATGTGCTATGCATCGGTTTTATATCCTTTAGTTTCCTTTATATTTCATGTCATATACTAATTATATCCTATTACAAGTTTGTCCAATTACTTCTGTGCTCCTTCATTACAAACTGCTCTTGTCTCATGTCCTATTTATATATACATATATATACATTGATTACTAGCTTGTTTAGGGTTTTGTACCATAATTACAAATATCTACATTGTATCGACTACATATATAATTACATCTTTCCTAAATGCATACTGTAGCTCTTTTAACAACTACGTACTGTACGTAGCGGTTTTATGAACAACTGTAGCGAATTATATGCTAATGCAGCGGATTTTATGAACTACTGTAGTGATTTAGTGTTTAGGTTGTAACTACATGAAATGATGAGAAATACTATAGTATATATATATATATTAGCGTAACTACATATAATGACGGTAAGTTTTTAGTATGTACGCGTAAAACTACATGAAATGACGATAAATACTCTATTATATTGGCGTAACTACATGAAATGACGATCAATTCTTTATATATAAGCATAAAACTACATGAAATGACGATGAATACTCTCTTATATTACCGTAAAACAACATGAAATGATGATAAATTTGTAGTATATATGCGTAAAAGTACATGAAATGACGGTAAGTTTTCCTTATATACGCGTATAACTACATGAAATATTGCTTATATATATCCTCTATTTTTCCTTCCTATTTCATGTTGTATATAAGCTTATATCCTCTAGTTTTCCTTCATCTTTCATGTGAATATACTTATATACTCTAGTTTTCCTGCATATTTCATGTCATATAAGCTTATATACTCTAGTGTAGATTTCATATTAATAGTTACAAGTGTAGTTTAACTGTGGAGATGAGCTGTCTGGTGGTTTAGGGATTAGGGTTAGTGGTTTACGTTAGTGGTTTAGGGTTTAGGATTACTGCTTAGTGGTTTAGGGTTTAGGGTTTAGTGGTTTAGGGTTTAGGGTTTACTGTTATTGGCTTCGGGTTAGTGGTTTAGGGTTTAGGGTTTACTATTAGTGGTTTAGGGTTTAAGGTTAGTGGTTTAGGGTTTACGGTTAGTGGTTTAAGGTTTAGGGTTATTGGTTAGGGGTTTCGGGCTAGTGGTTTAGGGTTTAGTGGTTTAGGGTTTAGGGTTTAGGGCTTACGAATTTAGGGTTACACATTTAGGGTTAGGCGTTTGGGATCATAGGTCTAGGGTAACTACATGAAATGATGATAAATTTATACTACATAAGCGTAAAATTACATGAAATAACGATAAATACTCTATATCTATATTAGCGTAACTACATGAAATGACGGTAAATTTTATATATATAAGCGTATAACTACATGAAATGATGATAAATTTGTAGTATATAATCGTAAAACTACATGAAATGACGGTAAGTTTTTATTATATACACGTACAAGTACATGAAATGACGATAAATACTCTATTATATTAGCGTAACTACATGAAATGATGATAAATTTTTAGTATATAAACGTAAAACTACATGAAATTACATTAAATTTTTAGTATATAACCGTAAAACTACATGAAATGACGATAAATACTCTATTACATTAGCCTAACTACATGAAATTACGCTATATTTTTAGTATATACGCGTATAACTACATGAAATGACGATACATTTTTAGTATATACGTGTATAACTACATGAAATGACGGTAAGTTTTACTTATATACGCGTATAACTACATGAAATGACGGTAAGTTTTACTTATATACGTGTATAACTACATGAAATATTGCTTATATATATCCTCTAGTTTTCCTTCTTATTTCATGTTGCATTTAAGCTTATATCCTCTAGTTTTCCTTCATATTTCATGTGAATATACTTATATATACTCTAGTTTTCCTTCATATTTCATGTCATATAAGCTTATATACTCTAGTTTTCCTTTACATTTCAGATTAATATATGTTACAAGTGTAGTTTTACTGTGGAGATGAGCTATCTGGTGGTTTAGGGTTAGTGGTTTAGGGCTACTAGTTTAGGGTTTAGGGTTAGTGGTTTAGGGTTTAGGGTTAGTGGTTAGTTGTTTCGGTTTAGTGGTTTAGGGTTTAAGGTTACTGGTTTAGGGTTTAAGGTTACTGGTTTAGGGTTTTGGGTTTAGGGTTTTGGGTTTAGGGTTTAGGGTTTTGGATTTGTGGTTTAGGTTTTAGGGTTAGTGGTTAGTGGTTTCAGTTTAGTGGTTTAGGGTTTACTCTTAGTGGCTTCGGGTTAGTGGTTTAGGGTTTACTCTTAGTGGTTTAGGGTTTAAGGTTAGTGGTTTAGGGTTTACGGTTAGTGGCATGGTTTACGGTTTAGGGTTAGTGGTTTAGGGTTTACGGTTAGTGGCATGGTTTACGGTTTAGGGTTAGTGGTTTAGGGTTTACGGTTAGTGGCATGGTTTACGGTTTAGGGTTAGTGGTTAGGCATTTCGGGTTAGTGGTTTAGGGTTTAGTGGTTTAGGGTTCAGGTTAGCGGTTTAGGGCTTCTGATTTTATGGTTACGCGTTTAGGGTTAGGCTATTGGGATCATAGGTCTAGGGTAACTACATGAAATGACGATAAATTTTTAGTATATAAGTATAAAACTACATGAAAGGACAATACATATTATATTATATTCTCGTAACTATATCAAATGACAATAAACTTTTAGTATATAAGTGTAAAACTACATGAAATGACGATAAATACTTTCGTATATAAGCATAACTACATGAAATGACGAGAAATACGATATTATATAAGCGTAACTACATGAAATGATGACAAATACTATTGTATATAACCGTAACTACATGAAATGACGATAAATACGTTCGCATATAAGCGTAAATACATGAAATGACGACAAATCCTCTCGTATATAAGCATAACTACATGAAATGACGATACGTTTTTAATATATGAGTGTAAAACTACATGAAATGTAGAGAATTACGATAGTATATTAGCGTAACTACATGAAATGACGATAAACTTTTAGTATATAAGTTTAAAACTACTTGAAATGACGATAACTTTTTACTATATGTGTAAAACTACATGAAATGACGATAACTTTTAGTACATAACTGTAAAACTACATGAAATGACGTTAAACTTTTAGTATATAAGTGTAAACATACATGAAATGACGATAAATACTATATTAGCTTAACTACATGAGACAAATACTGCAAATCCTACGCGTAACTACATGAAATAATGACAAATACTGCAAACCCTACGAGTAACTACATGAAATAACGATAAATACTACAAACCCTAATTGTAACTTTCTATCCAAATAATCAGAAATACTGCAAATCCTACGTGTAACTACATGAAATGATGACACATACGACAAACCCTACGCGTAACTACATGAAATAACGACAAATTCTACATACCCTAATTACGTGTAACTACATTAAATAATGACAATTACTACAAACCCTAATTACGTTTAACTTACTACATGAAATAATGACAAATACTGCAAACCCTAATTACCCCTAACTTACTACATGAAATAATGGCAAATACTACAAACCATAATTACGTGTACCTTATTACATGAAATGACGATAAACTATTAGTATATAAGTGTAAAACTACATGAAATGATGATAAATACAATAGATTGTATTCAGTTTTTAGCATTTCTTTCTTGCTTTTTCTTTCTAATTTCGGTAGGGCTATCTAAGCCAAGAAAACAACAGATTGTATTCAGTTTTTGGCAAATGAAAATCAGCATTACGTGCTACCAAAAGCTCCCTATCTATCCCTATCCCCATTCACGGTTGTCAGTAATATCAACCCTTTCCTCCATTGATTTCGAGTGGTTCCTATCTCGAAATTCATTCCCTTCATCCCCTAGCCGAGTGAGTCATATCTTGGTTGGAAGATCATCCTCATTCCCTCCCTAATCCATCGTCCATCACCAAGAACCCTAACAACTGCCCAAGTTTGCTGAACTTCCTCCCCGGAACTACCAGCGACCCTTCGGTAGAAAACTCATATCTTTTGATCCACCGCCCAGAAAATTCTGAAAATTTGAGGACATAAACTACACTTCCATATCTGTCTACTGTCGCCGGAATCAACCAATTCGGAGTTCGGAGCAAGGAGAACGACCCCACTGAAGTCAGGGAAAATTCTGGGATTTTGCCCGAGTTGCTGTCCTTGTGCTCTTGAGTTCCGAGGCGCCTTGTTGAGCAAGATCTTGCACTGTTTGGCCCTCGATCCTTGCACACACCAACATCCGTGATCAATCATCGTAAAACTACATGAAATGACGATAAGTTTTTATTATATACGCGTATAAGTACATGAAGTGACGATAAATACTCTATTATATTAGCGTAACTACATGAAATGACGATAATTTTTTACTATATAAACGTAAAACTACATGAAATGACGGTAAATTTTTAGTATATAACCGTAAAACTACATGAAATGACGATAAATACTCTATTACATTAGCCTAACTACATGAAATGACGATACTTGCTCTATTATATTAGCGTCACTACATGAAATGACGATACATTTTTAGCATATACGCGTATAACTACATGAAATGACGATAAATACTCTATTGCATTAGCGTAACTACATGAAATGACTTTTAGTATATATAAGTGTAAAACCCTAAACCACTTCAGTAAACCCTAAACAGCTACAGTCAACCCTAAACCGCTACAGTATGTACGCTTATCGCTATTTGATGTAGTTACACTTAAACCCTAAATCGCTATAGCAGTTACACTTAAACCGTAAACCCCTACAGTAAACCCTAAACCGGTACAGTAAACCCTAAACCGGTACAGTAAACCCTAAACCGCTACAGTACTTACGCTTATCGTCATTTCATGTAGTTATGCTATAACCCTAAACCACTACCGCTACAGTAAACCCTACACAGCTACAGTAATCCATAATCGCTACATTATACCCTAAACCGCTACAGTATATACGCTTATCGTCATTATATGTACTTACGTCATTACCCTAAACCGCTACCGCTACAGTAAACCCTAAACCTCTACAGTAATCACTAAACCGCTATAGTAAACCCTAAACCGCTACAGTAGTTACGCTTATCGTCATTTCATGTAGTTACGCTTATCGTCGTTTCATGTAGTTGCACTTAAATCCTAAACCGCTACAGTAAACCCTCATCCGCTACAGTAAACCCTAAACCGCTACAGTAGTTACGCCTATCGTCGTATCATGTAGTTGCACATAAACCCTAAACCGCTACAGAAAACTAGTATCACCTAAAGAAATGCAACTAAGCTTAGCTACATAATACTTGGCCTAAATTTTTTTTATCTGAAACTTACTAATGATATTTGTTTAATCAAGCCTATATATATATTAAGAAGAAAAAGAGACCCTGAAACATAGATAGATGCTTCAAAGATGTAAAATATGTGTCATCTAAAAGCAATCATGCAATGTATGCTTGAAAGATGTCATTATATATGTAGTCCATACAATGTAGATATTTCTAATTACGGTACAAAACCATAAAGAAGCAAAGAATTTGATGATACTTTAAACCTTTGGTATACGCAAAGGACTTAAGTGTAACTACTGTACCGGTTTAGGGTTTAAGTGTAACCAATTTGCGGTTTAGGTTTAAGTGTCACTACATGAAATAAGCGTAACTACATGAAATGACGAGAAATTTTTTAGTAAATAAGTGTATAACTACATGAAATGATGATAAATACTATCGTATATAAGCATAACTACATGAAATTACGAGAAATACGATAGTATATACGATAGTACATACGATAGTATATAAGCGTAACTACATGAAATGACGATAAATTTTTAGTATATAAGTATAAAACTACATGAAAGCACAATACATATTATATTATATTCTCGTAACTATATCAAATGACAATAAACTTTTAGTATATAAGTGTAAAACTACATGAAATGACGATAAATACTATCGTATATAAGCATAACTACATGAAATGACGATAAATACGATAGTATATGAGCGTAACTACATGAAATGATGACAAATACTATTGTATATAACCGTAACTACATGCAATGACGATAAATACGTTAGTATATAAGCGTAAATACATGAAATGACGACAAATCCTCTCGTATATAAGCATAACTACATGAAATGACGATAAGTTTTTAATATATGAGTGTAAAACTACATGAAATGACGAGAATTACGATAGTATATTAGGATAACTACATGAAATGACGATAACCTTTTAGTATATAAGTTTAAAACTACATGAAATGACGATAACTTTTTACTATATGTGTAAAACTACATGAAATGACGATAACTTTTAGTACATAACTGTAAAACTACATGAAATGACGTTAAATTTTTAGTATATAAGTGTTAAAATACATGAAATGACGATAAATACTATATTAGCTTAACTACATGAGACAAATACTGCAAATCCTACGCGTAACTACATGAAGTAATGACAAATACTGCAAACCCTACGAGTAACTACATGAAATAACGATAAATACTACAAACCCTAATTGTAACTTTCTATCCAAGTAATCAGAAATACTACAAACCCTACGTGTAACTACATGAAATAACGACAAATACTACAAACCCTACGTGTAACTACATGAAATGACGACACATACGACAAACCCTATGCGTAACTACATGAAATAACAACAAATTCTACATACCCTAATTACGTGTAACTACATTAAATAATGACAATTACTACAAACCCTAATTACGTGTAACTTACTATATGAAATAATGACAAATACTGCAAACCCTAATTATCCCTAACTTACTACATGAAATAATGGCACATACTACAAACCCTAATTACGTGTACCTTATTACATGAAATGACGATAAACTATTAGTACATAAGTGTAGAACTACATGAAATGATGATAAATACAATAGTATATAAGCGTAAATACATGAAATGACGATAAACTATTAGTATATAAGTGTTAAACTACATGAAAGGACGATAAATAATATATTATATTAACATAACTACATAAAATTACGATAAACTATTAGTATATAAGTGTAAAAGTATATGAAATGACGATAAATACTATATTAAATTAGCGTAACTACATGAAATGACGATAAACTATTAATATATAAGTGTTAAACTACATGAAATGACGATAAATACAATAGTATATAAGCGTAACTACATGAAATGACGATAAACTATTAGTATATAAGTGTAACATTACATGAAATTACTGTAAATAGTATATTATATTAACATAACTACATAAAATGACGATAAACTATTAGTATTAAGTGTAAAACTACATTAAAGTACTACAAACCCTAATTACGTGTAACTTACTACATAAAATAATGACAAATACTACAAAACCTAATTACGTGTAACTTACTCAATTAAATAATGACAAATACTACAAACCCTAATTACGTATAACTTACTACATTAAATAATGACAAATACTACAAACCCTAATTACGTGTAACTTACTACATGAAATAGTGACAAATACTACAAACCCTAATTACATGTAACTACGTGACATAATAACAAATACAACAAACCCTAATTACGTGTAAATACATGAAATAATGACAAATACTACAAACCCTAATGACGTGTAACTATATGAAATAATGACAAATAATACAAACCCTAATTACGTGTAACTTACTACATGAAATAATGGCAAATACTACAAACCCTAATTACGTGTAATTACATGAAATAATAACACATACTACAAACCCTAATGACGTGTAACTACATGAAATAATGACAAATACTACAAACCCTAATTACGTGTAACTACATGAAATAATGACAAACACTACAAATCCTAATTACGTGTAACTATATGAAATAATAACAAATACTACAAACCCTAATTACGTGTAACTACGTGAAATAATAACAAATACGACAAACCCTAATTACGTGTAACTACATGAAATAATGACAAATACTACAAACCCTAATGACGTGTAACTACATGAAATAATGACAAATAATACAAACCCTAATTACGTGTAACTTACTACATGAAATAATGGCAAATACTACAAACCCTAATTACGTGTAACTTACTACATGAAATAATGGCAACTACTACAAACCATAATTATGTGTAACTACATGAAATAATGACAAATACTACAAACCCTAATTACGTGTAACTATATGAAATAATGACAAATACTACAAATCCTAATTACGTGTAACTATATGAAATAATAACAAATACTACAAACCCTAATTACGTGTAACTACATGAAATAATAACAAATACGACAAACCCTAATTACGTGTAACTACATGAATTAATGACAACTACTACAAACCCTAATGACGTGTAACTACATGAAATATTGCCAAATACTACAAACCCTAATTACGTGTAACTTACTACATGAAATAATGTCAAATACTACAAACCCTAATTACGTGTAACTACATGAAATAATGACAAATACTACAAACCCTGATTACGTGTAACTTACTTTCGAAGTAATGACAAATACTACAAATCCTAATTACGTGTAACTTACTACATAAAATAATGACAAATACTACAAACTCTAATTATGTGTAACTTACTACATTAAATAATGACAAATACTAAAAATCCTAATTACGTGTAACTTACCATAAGAAATAATGACAAATACTACAAACCCTAATTATATGTAACTACATGAAATAATGACAAATACTACAAACCCTAATTACGTATAACTACAAGAAATAATAACAAATACTACAAACCCTAATTACGTAGTAACTACGTGAAATAATAACAAATACGACAAACCCTAATTACGTGTAACTACATGAAATAATGACAAATACTACAAACCCTAATGACGTGTAACTACATGAATTAATGACAAATAATACAAACCCTAATTACGTGTAACTTACTACATGAAATAATGGCAAATACTATAAACCCTAATTACGTATAACTACAAGAAATAATAACAAATACTACAAACCCTAATTACGTGTAACTACGTGAAATAATAACAAATACGACAAACCCTAATTACGTTTAACTACATGAAATAATGACAAATACTACAAACCCTAATGACGTGTAACTACATGAATTAATGACAAATAATACAAACCCTAATTACGTGTAACTTACTACATGAAATAATGGCAAATACTACAAACCCTAATTACGTATAACTACAAGAAATAATAACAAATACTACAAACCCTAATTACGTGTAACTACGTGAAATAATAACAAATACGACAAACCCTAATTACGTGTAACTACATGAAATAATGACAAATACTACAAACCCTAATGACGTGTAACTACATGAATTAATGACAAATAATACAAACCCTAATTACGTGTAACTTACTACATGAAATAATGGCAAATACTATAAACCCTAATTACGTATAACTACAAGAAATAATAACAAATACTACAAACCCTAATTACGTGTAACTACGTGAAATAATAACAAATACGACAAACCCTAATTACGTTTAACTACATGAAATAATGACAAATACTACAAACCCTAATGACGTGTAACTACATGAATTAATGACAAATAATACAAACCCTAATTACGTGTAACTTACTACATGAAATAATGGCAAATACTACAAACCCTAATTACGTATAACTACAAGAAATAATAACAAATACTACAAACCCTAATTACGTGTAACTACGTGAAATAATAACAAATACGACAAACCCTAATTACGTGTAACTACATGAAATAATGACAAATACTACAAACCCTAATGACGTGTAACTACATGAATTAATGACAAATAATACAAACCCTAATTACGTGTAACTTACTACATGAAATAATGGCAAATACTATAAACCCTAATTACGTATAACTACAAGAAATAATAACAAATACTACAACCCCTAATTACGTGTAACTACGTCAAATAATAACAAATACGACAAACCCTAATTACGTGTAACTACATGAAATAATGCCAAATACTACAAACCCTAATGACGTGTAACTACATGAATTAATGACAAATAATACAAACCCTAATTACGTGTAACTTACTACATGAAATAATGGCAAATACTAGTATATAAGTATAAAACTACATGAAATGACGATAAATACAATAGTATATAAGCGTAACTACATAAAATGACGATAAACAATTAGTATATAAGTATAAAACTACATGAAATGACGATAAATACTATATTATATTAACGTAACTACATGAAATGACGATTAACTATTAGTATATAAGTGTAAAACTACATAAAATGACGATAAATAGTATATTATATTAACATAACTACATGAAATAACGATAAACTATTAGTATATAAGTGTAAAACTACATGAAATAACGACAAATACAATAGTATATAAGCATAACTACATGAAATGAAGATTAATTTTTAGTACATAAGTGTAAAACTATATGAAATGACGATAAATACAATATTATATTAACGTAACTACATGAAATGATGATTAACTATTAGTATATAAGTGTAAAACTACATGAAATGACGATGAATACAATATTATATTAGTATAACTATATGAAATGACGATAAACTTTTAGTATATAAGTGTAAAACTACATGAAATGACGATAAATACAATATTATATTAGCGTAACTACATGAAATGACGATAAACTATTAGTATATAAGTGTAAAACTACATGAAATGACGATAAATACTATATTCTATTAACGTAACTACATGAAATGACGATAAACTATTAGTATATAAGTGTAAAACTATATGAAATAACGACAAATACAATAGTATATTAGCATAACTACATGAAATGACGATTAATTTTGAGTACATAAGTGTAAAACTATATGAAATGACGATAAATAGTATATTATATTAACGTAACTACATGAAATGACGATAAACGATTAGTATATAAGTGTAAAACTACATGAAATGACGATAAATAGTATATTATATTAGAGTAACTACATGAAATGACGATAAACTATTAGTATATAAGTGTAAAATTACATGAAATGACGATAAATAGTATATTATATTAGCATAACTACATGAAATGACGATAAAGTATTAGTAAATAAGTATAAAACTACATGAAATGACGATAAATACAATATTATATTACCGTAACTACATGAAATGACGATAAACTATTAGTATATAAGTGTAAAACTACATGAAATGACGATAAATACTATATTATATTAACGTAACTACATGAAATAATGATAAACTTTTAGTATATAAGTGTAAAACTACATGAAATGATGATAAATACAATAGTATATAAGCGTAACTACATGAAATGACGATAAACTATTAGTATATAAGTGTAAAATGATGAGACCTGATTCCTCAGGACTCGATAGATAGGGATTGATCTTTTGATTTGAGATCGAACAACCAAGAATCTTTTGATTAGAGATTCAACTACCAAATTGTTATTAACTTTCTTGAATGAATTCTGAAAACAAGGAACTACATCCTCTTTATAATAGTTCTACGCCTAAGATATCTATCTAAGGAAAAGATAAAAGATAAATAAGGAAACAATTAAGGAAACAATTATCTATCTATCTATTGCTTGTTACGTCTAGTGTAAGTAAGCATGGGCCTGGGCTGAGGTAGAGTTGGGCTCCCATCATCCCCGCGCCGTTGAGAAAAGGCTTGTCCACAAGCCTTGAAGAATGGATATCGCGCTAAAAGATCCACAGAGTTCTCCCAAGTGGCCTCGTCCTCTGAGTGTCCTTCCCACTGAATCAACCATTCTGGAGCAGCAGTACCCGCTGCTGGCCGGGTCTCTAGAACACGTAATGGGAGCCAAAGTGCACGATCTGGCTGGACCGGAAGGGTGGAGGAAGTCTGATTGTGAGCTCCTAAGGAAGACTTCAGCAAGGAGACGTGAAACACAGGGTGAATCCGACTCTGGGCTGGCAGATCCAGCTTATAGGCGACCTCGCCAATGCGTTGCGACACTCGGAAGGGCCCGTGAAACTTCGGGGAAAGCTTCCCGTATGATTGAGTAGCCGCAGTAAGCTGACGATAGGGCTGCAGGCGCAAAAAGACCCAATCTCCAACCTGGAATGTGCGCTCAGTCCGGTGAGAGTCTGCTAAGCGCTTCATACGAGCTTGTGCCGCCACCATATTGTCTTTCAGGCAAGCCAAAGTTACATCTCGACTACGCAGGGCAACGTCGACGGCATGGACAGCAGAGGATCCGGGAACATAAGCCGAAATGGAGGGCGGAGGCCGACTGTATAGTGATTCGAAAGGGGTCATTTTAATGGCGGAGTGATAAGTTGTATTGTACCACCACTCGGCCCACGGTAAGCAAGATACCCAAGAAGACGGTCGATCGCCGGCGAAGCAGCGTAAGTAACACTCCAAGGTGCGGTTGGTCACCTCGGTCTGACCGTCGGACTGAGGATGATAGGCCGAGCTGCGGCAGAGCTTGGTCTGCTGAAGTGCGAAAAAGGATTCCCAAAAGTTGCCAATGAAGATCGGGTCCCGATCGCTGACGATGGAGCGAGGAGGACCATGTAGGCGAACAATCTCGCGGACGAAGACGTCGGCCACCTTACTCGCGGTATATGGGTGAGCTAAGGAAATAAAGTGGGCATATTTAGACAATCGATCGACCACTACCAGGATGACAGTTTTGTGATTGGAGCGTGGCAACCCTTCTATGAAATCCATGGAAATGTCAACCCAAACATCATCCGGAATAGGCAGCGGGTTCAACAGACCCGGGGGGGCTACTGCTTCTGCCTTGTTGCGTTGACAAACTTCACAATGAGCCACGAATTGCTTGATATCCGCCTTCATTCCCTGCCAATAAAACCCGGTCTGTAACCGCTTATAAGTGCGTAAGAATCCGGAATGACCCGCTGTGGGGCTGGCATGATACTCCTCCAGCAAGCGCTTGCACCATGAAGAGCCTGGTGCGACCACGATGCGCCCTTTATACCGTAATATGTTGTCCTGCAGAGTGAAGAATTTTTTGGACGATGGGTCGGACTGAAGGCCGGTGATAATGGATTGCATAGACGGATGAGAGCGGCACTCCGCAGCGATCTCGGTCAGGCTACCCATGATAGGCTCGGACAAGGCGGACAGTTCTAGCTGAGGCAGCCGAGAGAGAGCGTCGGCAGACTGATTGTGTTTCCCTGGACGAAAACAGATCTCGTAATCGTAGCCCAGCAGTTTAGAGACCCACTTTTGCTGTTCCGCTGAGGAAAGTCGCTGAGCATTGAAATACTTCAGGGTGCGATGGTCTGTAAAGATCTTGAAGTGACGCCCCACGAGATAAGGTCGCCATTTGTGGACTGCAGCGATGACGGCGAGCATCTCCTTGTCGTATATGGAGAGATTCAGTTTTGTGCCTGAAAGTGCCTTACTGAGATAGGCGATTGGACGCCCGCCTTGCATTAGTGCCGCGCCGATGCCGAACCCCGAAGCATCTGTCTCGATGTAAAAGTCTGCCGCAAAATCAGGTAATGCGAGGACCGGTGTTGTTGTCATTGCCGTTTTCAGCTGATCGAATGCGGCTGCTGCTTCGGTGCTCCAGGCAAAAGCGTCTTTCTTCAGAAGTTGTGTCAAGGGCCTGCTGATGTTGCCGTAGTCTTTCACGAACTTGCGGTAATAGCCGGTGAGTCCGAGAAATCCTCGCAAGCCTTTCAAGGTGGTAGGTGTTGGCCATGAGGTTACTGCAGCAATCTTATCCGGATCGACGGATACCCCGGACGCGTCGATAATGTGACCCAAGTATGCAATTGAAGACTGGCCAAAAGAGCACTTAGACGCCTTGACGAACAATTGATTCTGGCGCAAGGTCTGCAGGACAGTAGCGAGGTGCTGCAAGTGACTGACTTCGTCGCTGCTGTAGACGAGTATATCGTCAAAGAAAACCAACACGAACTTGCGCAGATATGGCCGGAAGATGTCATTCATTAAGCTTTGAAAGGTAGATGGGGCGTTGGACAACCCGAAGGGCATCACGAGGAATTCGTAATGGCCGTCATGTGTACGGAAAGCCGTCTTCGGAATGTCGGATTCATGGACACGGATTTGATGATACCCGGCACGGAGATCCAATTTGGAGAAGACGGTGGCGCTCTGGAGTTCGTCAAGCAGTTCGTCCACCACTGGTATCGGAAACCGGTCCTTGATGGTGATGGTATTAAGGGCCCGATAGTCAACGCACATTCGTAAGGAGCCGTCCTTCTTCTTAACAAGTAAAACCGGGGACGAGAATGGGCTGTGGCTGGGGCGTATGAACCCAGTTGCTCGCAGTTCTTGTACAACCTTCTCAATTTCTGCTTTCTGGAAATGCGGATAGCGGTAAGGTCGAACACTGACTGGGGCTGAGCCGGGTAGGAGGGGAATATGGTGGTCATGGCTGCGTGAAGGTGGAAGAGAGGACGGTATGCCGAACACGTCGCGAAACTGAAACAGCAGCTGCTGAATTGCTTTCTGCTGAGGCCGGAGGTAGAACTTGTCGTCGGGTTCGCCACAACCCTGGGGTTCCAAGGAGAGTAGGAGCACCTGGCCTTCGGTTTGAATAACGCGGGACATGGATGGTGCATCTACGAGACGGACCAAGGGAGAGCCGTTGCCGATGATGGTATGGATTACGCCTTGCTGGGTGAACTGCATGATTAGTTGGTTGAAATCAAACATGACACGGCCTAAGGTGCGGAGCCACTGAGTACCTAGGACGATATCACAACCACGAACATCCAAGAGCAAAAAATCGGTTGAGAAGTCGAAGCCTTGGAGCAAAACCGGAACCTGTAAGCAAGCTCCTTTCGTCGGCAGAAATTCACCATCCGCAACCATAACTTGTAGTCCCGAGTGGGGCTGAACAGATAGCCCGCAAGTGCGCGCAGCCCTGGGATTGATGAAGTTATGTGTAGAGCCCGAGTCGATGAGCACAGATAAAGCCGCGTTCTTGATTTGAGCAAACGCTCGCATTGTGCTGCAGCCGGTGGAACCTGTAAGAGCATGGAGGGAGATTTGCAAACTGTCGTCCGCGGCGTCGGAATCATCCGGGAGGTCCTGGTCTACCGTATAAGCGTCCATCAACAGCAGCTGAGGGTTTGCGCAACGATGACCCGGCTTGTAAGTTTCATCGCAGTTGAAGCAAAGTCCTTTTGCGCGACGTTGTTGTTGTTCCGCCCAAGTCAGGCGTTTGACGCCCGTAGGTAACGCCGAATTCCCTGGCAGCGGCTTCGGAGGCGAGGGGGGTAGTCGGACTGGTGTGCGCTGGTTTGTGGAGGAAGATGCGAAGGCCTTGGTGGCAGTAATTGCGTCTTCCTGGCAGAGGGCCAATTCGAAAGCATGGGAGAGGCCAGTAGGGCTGAGAAGACGGACCCCGGCCTGGATGTCCGCGCGGAGGCCGGATAGGAACAGGCTGACCTGGTGCTGTTCGTCTAGGCCGTGGACTAGGTTAATCATCGTTTCAAATTCGGTGATATATGAGGAGACGTTCCCTTTCTGTGTGAGTTTCGACAAGGCGCTCATGGGATCAAGGTTCTTGCGGGAACCGAATCGCTTGCAGAGGGCGGTAGAGAATTGCCGCCAAGTCAGGTCGTCGCCCAAGGAGTTGCGCAACCATCGGTACCAGGCCACGGCGTCACCGCGGAGATGGATTGAAGCCATGGTTACGCGTTGTTCGGGCGGTAGGGGATTCAGGGTGAAGAATTGCTCGGCTTGGAACAGCCAGCTTTCGGGTTCGATTCCCTCAAATCGGGGGAAATCGAGGCGGATTGGGCGGCCGTGGATTGGTGGTTGGTTGGGAAGTTGGGGCGGTGGTGGTGGATGCTCGATAGCGTCCAAGCGATTCAGGATTTGTTGGATGCCGGCCTGGAGAGCCGCCAAAATCCGGGTGTGGTTGGCTTGCGTTTCGTCGGAGGCTGCCATACGTTCTTCAAGTTCCTTTACAGTCATTGTAAAGAAAAAAAAAATTTGTGGAATTTTGGGGAAAAAACCTTGCTCTGATATCAGATGATGAGACCTGATTCCTCAGGACTCGATAGATAGGGATTGATCTTTTGATTTGAGATCGAACAACCAAGAATCTTTTGATTAGAGATTCAACTACCAAATTGTTATTAACTTTCTTGAATGAATTCTGAAAACAAGGAACTACATCCTCTTTATAATAGTTCTACGCCTAAGATATCTATCTAAGGAAAAGATAAAAGATAAATAAGGAAACAATTAAGGAAACAATTATCTATCTATCTATTGCTTGTTACGTCTGGTGTAAGTAAGCATGGGCCTGGGCTGAGGTAGAGTTGGGCTCCCATCATAAAACTACATGAAATGACGATAAATAGTATATTATATTAACGTAACTACTTGAAATTATGATAAACTATTAGTAAATAAGTGTAAAACTACATGAAATGACGATAAACTGTTATTATATAAGTGTAAAACTATATGAAATGATGATAAATAGTATATTATATTAAAGTAACTACATGAAATGACGATAAACTATTAGTATATAAGTATACAACTACATGAAATGACGATAAATACTATAGTATATAAGTGTAACTACATAAAATGACGATAAACAATTAGTATATAAGTATAAAACTACATGAAATGACGATAAATACTATACTATATTAATGTAACTACATGAAATGACGATTAACTATTAGTATATAAGTGTAAAACTACATGAAATTACGATAAATAGTATATTATATTAACATAACTACATGAAATGACGATAAACTATTAGTATATAAGTGTAAAACTACATGAAATGACGATAAATACAATAGTATATAAGCGTAACTACATAAAATGACGATAAACAATTAGTATATAAGTATAAAACTACATGAAATGACGATAAATACTATATTATATTAACGTAACTACATGAAATGACGATTAACTATTAGTATATAAGTGTAAAACTACATGAAATGACGATAAATAGTATATTATATTAACGTAACTACATGAAATTACGATAAACTATTAGTATATAAGTGTAAAACTACATGAAATGACGATAAACTATTATTATATAAGTGTAAAACTACATGAAATGACGATAAATAGTATATTATATTAAAGTAACTACATGAAATGACGATAAACTATTAGTATATAAGTATAAAACTATATGAAATGACGATAAATACTATAGTATATAAGCGTAACTACATAAAATGACGATAAACAATTAGTATATAAGTATAAAACTACATGAAATGACGATAAATACTATACTATATTAATGTAACTACATGAAATGACGATTAACTATTAGTATATAAGTGTAAAACTACATGAAATTACGATAAATAGTATATTATATTAACATAACTACATGAAATGACGATAAACTATTAGTATATAAGTGTAAAACTACATGAAATGACGATAAATACAATAGTATATAAGCGTAACTACATAAAATGACGATAAACAATTAGTATATAAGTATAAAACTACATGAAATGACGATAAATACTATATTATATTAACGTAACTACATGAAATGACGATTAACTATTAGTATATAAGTGTAAAACTACATGAAATTACGATAAATAGTATATTATATTAACATAACTACATGAAATGACGATAAACTATTAGAAAAAAAGTGTAAAACTACATGAAATAACGACAAATACAATAGTATATAAGCATAACTACATGAAATGACGATTAATTTTTAGTACATAAGTGTAAAACTACATGAAATGACGATAAATACAATAGTATATAAGCGTAACTACATGAAATGACGATAAACTATTAGTATATAAGTGTAAAACTACATGAAATGACGATAAATACTATATTATATTAACGTAGCTACATGAAATGACGATTAACTATTAGTATATAAGTGTAAAACTACATGAAATGACGATAAATAGTATATTATATTAACGTAACTACATGAAATGACGATAAACTATTAGTATATAAGTGTAAAACTAGATGAAATGACGATAAATACAATAGTATATAAGCGTAACTACATAAAATGACGATAAACAATTAGTATATAAGTATAAAACTACATGAAATGACTATAAATACTATATTATATTAACGTAACTACATGAAGTGACGATTAACCATTAGTATATAAGTGTAAAACTACATGAAATGACGATGAATACAATATTATATTAGCATAACTATATGAAATGACGATAAACTTTTAGTATATAAGTGTAAAACTACATGAAATGACGATAAATACTATATTATATTAACGTAACTAAATGAAATGACTATAAACTATTAGTATATAAGTTTAAACTACATGGAATGACGATAAATATTATATTATATTAGTGTAACTACATGAAATGACGATATACTTTTAGTATATAAGTGTAAAACTACATGAAATGACGATAAATACTATATTATATTAGCTTAACTACATGAAATGACGATAAACTATTAGTATATAAGTGTAAAACTACATGAAATGACGATAAATACTATATTCTATTAACGTAACTACATGAAATGACGATAAACTTTTAGTATATAAGTGTAAAACTACTTGAAATGACGATAAATACAATAGTATGTAAGCGTAACTACATGAAATAACGATAAACTATTATTATATAAGTGTAAAACTACATGAAATGACGATAAATAGTGTATTATATTAGAGTAACGATATGAAATGACGATAAACTATTCCTATATAAGTGTAAAACAACATGAAATGACGATAAATACAATAGTATATAAGCGTAACTACATAAATTGACGATAAACAATTAGTATATAAGTATAAAACTACATGAAATGACGATAAATACTATATTATATTAACGTAACTACATGAAATGACGATTAACTTTTAGTATATAAGTGTAAAACTACATGAAATGACGATAAATACTATATTCTATTAACGTAACTACATGAAATGACGATAAACTATTAGTATATAAGTGTAAAACTACATGAAATAACGACAAATACAATAGTATATAAGCATAACTACATGAAATGACGATTAATTTTGAGTACATAAGTGTAAAACTACATGAAATGACGATAAATAGTATATTATATTAACGTAACTACATGAAATGACGATAAACGATTAGTATATAAGTGTAAAACTACATGAAATGACGATAAATAGTATATTATATTAGAGTAACTACATGAAATGACGATAAACTATTAGTATATAAGTGTAAAATTACATGAACTGACGATAAATAGTATATTATATTAGCATAACTACATGAAATGACGATAAAGTATTAGTAAATAAGTGTAAAACTACATGAAATGACGATAAATACAATATTATATTAGCGTAACTACATGAAATGACGATAAACTATTAGTATATAAGTGTAAAACTACATGAAATGACGATAAATAGTATATTATATTAACGTAACTACTTGAAATTACGATAAACTATTAGTAAATAAGTGTAAAACTACATGAAATGACGATAAACTGTTATTATATAAGTGTAAAACTATATGAAATGACGATAAATAGTATATTATATTAAAGTAAATACATGAAATGACGATAAACTATTAGTATATAAGTATACAACTACATGAAATGACGATAAATACTATAGTATATAAGCGTAACTACATAAAATGACGATAAACAATTAGTATATAAGTATAAAACTACATGAAATGACGATAAATACTATACTATATTAATGTAACTACATGAAATGACGATTAACTATTAGTATATAAGTGTAAAACTACATGAAATTACGATAAATAGTATATTATATTAACATAACTACATGAAATGACGATAAACTATTAGTATATAAGTGTAAAACTACATGAAATGACGATAAATACAATAGTATATAAGCGTAACTACATAAAACGACGATAAACAATTAGTATATAAGTATAAAACTACATGAAATGACGATAAATACTATATTATATTAACGTAACTACATGAAATGACGATTACCTATTAGTATATAAGTGTAAAACTACATGAAATTACGATAAATAGTATATTATATTAACGTAACTACATGAAATTACGATAAACTATTAGTATATAAGTGTAAAACTACATGAAATGACGATAAACTATTATTATATAAGTGTAAAACTACATGAAATGACGATAAATACTATATTATATTAAAGTAACTACATGAAATGACGATAAACTATTAGTATATAAGTATAAAACTATATGAAATGACGATAAATACTATAGTATATAAGCGTAACTACATAAAATGACGATAAACAATTAGTATATAAGTATAAAACTACATGAAATGACGATAAATACTATACTATATTAATGTAACTACATGAAATGACGATTAACTATTAGTATATAAGTGTAAAACTACATGAAATTACGATAAATAGTATATTATATTAACATAACTACATGAAATGACGATAAACTATTAGTATATAAGTGTAAAACTACATGAAATGACGATAAATACAATAGTATATAAGCGTAACTACATAAAATGACGATAAACAATTAGTATATAAGTATAAAACTACATGAAATGACGATAAATACTATATTATATTAACGTAACTACATGAAATGACGATTAACTATTAGTATATAAGTGTAAAACTACATGAAATTACGATAAATAGTATATTATATTAACATAACTACATGAAATGACGATAAACTATTAGAAAAGAAGTGTAAAACTATATGAAATAACGACAAATACAATAGTATATAAGCATAACTACATGAAATGACGATTAATTTTTAGTACATAAGTGTAAAACTACATGAAATGACGATAAATACAATAGTATATAAGCGTAACTACATGAAATGACGATAAACTATTAGTATATAAGTGTAAAACTACATGAAATGACGATAAATACTATATTATATTAACGTAGCTACATGAAATGACGATTAACTATTAGTATATAAGTGTAAAACTACATGAAATGACGATAAATAGTATATTATATTAACGTAACTACATGAAATGACGATAAACTATTAGTATATAAGTGTAAAACTAGATGAAATGACGATAAATACAATAGTATATAAGCGTAACTACATAAAATGACGATAAACAATTAGTATATAAGTATAAAACTACATGAAATGACGATAAATACTATTATATATTAACGTAACTACATGAAATAACGATTAACTATTAGTATATAAGTGTAAAACTACATGAAATTACGATAAATAGTATATTATATTAACATAACTACATGAAATGACGATAAACTATTAGTATATAAGTATAAAACTACATGAAATAACGACAAATACAATAGTATATAAGCATAACTACATGAAATGACGATTAATTTTTAGTACATAAGTGTAAAACTACATGAAATGACGATAAATACAATAGTATATAAGCGTAACTACATGAAATGACGATAAACTATTAGTATATAAGTGTAAAACTATATGAAATGACGATAAATACTATATTATATTAACGTAACTACATGAAATGACGATTAACTATTAGTATATAAGTACAAAACTACATGAAATGACGATAAATAGTATATTATATTAACGTAACTACATGAAATGATGATAAACTATTAGTATATAAGTGTAAAACTACATGAAATAACCACAAATACAATAGTATATAAGCATAACTACATGAAATGACGATTAATTTTGAGTACATAAGTGTAAAACTACAAACTCTAATTACGTATAACTACAAGAAATAATAACAAATACTACAAACCCTAATTACGTGTAACTACGTGAAATAATAACAAATACGACAAACCCTAATTACGTGTAACTACATGAAATAATGACAAAAACTACAAACCCTAATGACGTGTAACTACATGAATTAATGACAAATAATACAAACCCTAATTACGTGTAACTTACTACATGAAATAATGGCAAATACTACAAACCCTAATTACGCGTAACTACAAGAAATAATAACAAATACTACAAACCCTAATTACGTGTAACTACGTGAAATAATAACAAATACTACAAATCCTAATTACGTGTAATTTACTGTCGAAGTAATGACAAATACTACAAACCCTAATTATGTGTAACTTACTACATAAAATAATGACAAATAATACAAACCCTAATTACGTGTAACTTACTACATTAAATAATGCCAAATACTACAAACCCTAATTACGTGTAACTTACTACATTAAATAATAACAAATAATACAAACCCTAATTACGAGTAACTTACTACATGAAATAATGACAAATATTACAAAACCTAATTACATGTAAGTACATGAAATAATGACAAATACTACAAACCCTAATGACGTATAACTACATGAAATAATGACAAATACAACAAACCCTAATTACGTGTAACTTACTACATGAAATAATGTCAAATACTACAAACCCTAATTACGTGTAACTTACTACATTAAATAATGACAAATACTATAAACCCTAATTACGTGTAACTTACTACATAAAATAATGACAAATACTACAAACCCTAATTATGTGTAACTTACTACATTAAATAATGACAAATACTACAAACCCTAATTACGTGTAACTTACTACATGAAATAATGCCAAATATTACAAAACCTAATTACATGTAACTACATGAAATAATGACAAATACTACAAACCCTAATGACGTGTAACTACATGAAATAATGACAAATAATACAAACCCTAATTACGTGTAACTTAATACATGAAATAATGGCAAATACTACAAACCCTAATTACGTGTAACTACATGAAATAATAACAAATACTACAAACCCTAATTACGTGTAAATACTTGAAATAATAACAAATACGACAAACCCTAATTACGTGTAACTACATGAATTAATGACAAATACTACAAACCCTAATGACGTATAACTACATGAAATAATGACAAATACTACAAACCCTAATTACGTGTAACTTACTACATGAAATAATGTCAAATACTACAAACCCTAATTACGTGTAACTACATGAAATAATGACAAATACTACAAACCCTGATTACGTGTAACTTACTGTCGAAGTAATGACAAATACTATAAACCCTAATTACGTGTAACTTACTACATAAAATAATGACAAATACTACAATCCCTAATTATGTGTAACTTACTACATTAAATAATGACAAATACTATAAACCCTAATTACGTGTAACTTACTACAAGAAATAATGACAAATACTACAGACCCTAATTATATGTAACTACATGAAATAATGAAAAATACTACAAACCCTAATTACGTAAAACTACAAGAAATAATAACAAATACTACAAACCCTAATTACGTGTAACTACGTGAAATAATTACAAATACGACAAACCCTAATTACGTGTAACTACGTGAAATAATGACAAATACTACAAACCCTAATGACGTGTAACTACATGAATTAATGACAAATAATACAAACCCTAATTACGTGTAACTTACTACATGAAATAATGGCAAATACTACAAACCCTAATTACGTATAACTACAGGAAATAATAACAAATACTACAAACCCTAATTACGTGTAACTACGTGAAATAATATATTATATTAACGTAACTACATGAAATGACTATAAATACTATATTATATTAACGTAACTACATGAAATGACGATAAAAATACTATATTATATTAACGTAACTACATGAAATGACGATAAACTATTAGTATATAAGTGTAAAATTACATGAAATGACAATAAATAGTATATTATATTAGCATAACTACATGAAATGACGATAAACTATTAGTAAATAAGTGTAAAACTACATGAAATGACGATAAATACAATATTATATTAGCGTAACTACATGAAATGACGATAAATTATTAGTATATAAGTGTAAAAACTACATGAAATGACGATAAATACGATATTCTATTAATGTAACTACATGAAATGACGATAAACTATTATTATATAAGTGTAAAACTACATGAAATGACGATAAATAGTATATTATATTAGAGTAACTACATGAAATGACGATGAACTATTCCTATATAAGTGTAAAACTACATGAAATGACGATAAATACAATAGTATATAAGCGTAACTACATAAAATGACGATAAACTATTATTATACAAGTGTAAAACTACATGAATTAACGATAAATAGTATATTATATTAGAGTAACTACATGAAATGACGATAAACTATTCCTATATAAGTGTAAAACTACATGAAATGACGATAAATACAATAGTATATAAGCGTAATTACATAAAATAACGATAAACAATTAGTATATAAGTATAAAACTACATGAAATGACGATAAATACTATATTATATTAACGTAACTACATGAAGTGACGATTAACGATTAGTATATAAGTGTAAAACTACATGAAATGACGATGAATACAATATTATATTAGTATAACTATATGAAATAACGATAAACTTTTAGTATATAAGTGTAAAACTACATGAAATGACGATAAATACTATATTATATTAACGTAACTACATGAAATGACTATAAACTATTAGTATATAAGTTTAAACTACATGAAATGACGATAAATATTATATTATATTAGTGTAACTACATGAAATGACGATATACTTTTAGTATATAAGTGTAAAAATACATGAAATTACGATAAATACTATATTATATTAGCTTAACTACATGAAATGACGATAAACTATTAGTATATAAGTGTAAAACTACATGAAATGACGATAAATATTATATTATATTAGTGTAACTACATGAAATGACTATAAACTATTAGTATATAAGTGTAAAACTACATGAAATGACGACAAATACAATAGTATATAAGCCTAACTACATTAAATGACGATAAACTATTAGTATATAAGTGTAAAATTACATGAAATGACGATAAATAGTATATTATATTAGCATAACTACATGAAATGACGATTAATTTTTAGTACATAAGTGTAAAACTACATTAAATGACGATAAATACAATATTATATTAGCGTAACTACATGAAATGACGATAAACTATTAGTATATAAGTGTAAAACTACATGAAATGACGATAAATATTATATTATATTAGTGTAACTACATGAAATGACGATATAATTTTAGTATATAAGTGTAAAACTACATGAAATGACGAAAAATATTATATTATATTAGTGTAACTACATGAAATGACAATAAACTTTTAGTATATAAGTGTAAAACTACATGAAATGACGATAAATACAATAGTATATAAGCGTAACTACATGAAATGACGATAAACTATTAGTATATAAGTGTAAAACTACATGAAATGTCGATAAATAGTATATTATATTAACGTAACTACATGAATTGGCGATAAACTATTAGTATATAAGTGCAAAACTACATGAAATGACGATAAATAATATATTATATTAGCGTAACTACATGAAATGACGATAAACTATTAGTATATAAGTATAAAACTACATGAAATGACGATAAATATTATATTTTATTAGTGTAACTACATGAAATGACAAAAAACTTGTAGTATATAAGTGTAAAACTACATGAAATGACGATAAATACTATATTATATTAGCTTAACTACATGAAATGACGATAAACTATTAGTATATAAGTGTAAAACTACATTAAATGACGATAAATATTATATTATATTAGTGTAACTACATGAAATGACAATAAACTTTTAGTATATAAGTGTAAAACTACATGAAATGACGATAAATACAATAGTATATAAGCGTAACTACATGAAATGACGATAAACAATTAGTATATAAGTGTAAAACTACATGAAATGACGATAAGTACTATATTATATTAGCGTAACTACATTAAATGACGATAAACTATTAGTATATAAGTGTAAGACTACATGAAATGAAGATAAATAATATATTATATTAGCCTAACTACATGAAATGACGATAAAGTATTAGTATATAAGTGTAAAATTACATGAAATGACGATAAATACAATAGTATATAAGCGTAACTACATGAAATGACGATAAACTTGTAGTATATAAGTGTAAAACTACATGAAAAGACGATAAACACTATATTATATTAGCGTAACTATATGAAATGACGATTAACTTTTAGTATATAAGTGTAAAACTACATGAAATGAAGATAAATACAATAGTATATAAGCGTAACAACATGAAATGACGATAAACTATTAATATATAACTGTAAAACTACATGAAATGACGATAAATACTATATTATATTACCGTAACTACATGAAATGACGATAAACTATTAGTATATAAGTGTAAAACTACATGAAATGACGATAAATACTATATTAAATTAGCGTAACTACATGAAATGACGATAAACTTTTAGTATATAAGTTTAAAACTACATGAAATGACGATAAATAATATATTATATTACCGTAACTATATGAAATGACGATAAACTATTAGTATATATGAGTGTAAAAGTATATGAAATGACGATAAATATTATATTATATTAGCGTAACTACATGAAATGACAATAAACTTTTAGTATATAAGTATAAAACTAAATGAAATGACGATAAATACTATATTATATTAGCTTAACTATATGAAATGACGATAAACTATTAGTATATAAGTGTAAAAATACATGAAATGACGATAAATACAATAGTATATAAGCGTAACTACATGAAATGACGATAAACTTTTAGTCATTATTTCATGTAGTTACACGTAGGGTTTGTAGTATTTGTAATTATTTCATGTAGTTACACGTAGGGTTTGTAGTATTGTCATTATTTCATGTAGTTACACGTAGGGTGTGTATTATTTCTCATTATTTCATGTAGTTACACGTATATACTGTAGTATTTGTCATTATTTAATGTAGTTACACGTAGGGTTTGTAGTATTTCTCATTATTTCATATAGTTATACGTATATACTGTAGTATTTGTCATTATTTGATGTAGTTACACGTAGGGTTTGTAGTATTTCACATTATTTCATGTAGTTATACGTAGGGTTTGTAGTATTTGTCATTATTTCATGTAGTTACACGTATATACTGTAGTATTTGTCATTATTTTATGTACTTACACGTAGGGTTTGTAGTATTTGTCATTATTTCATGTAGTTACACGTAGGGTTTGTAGTATTTCTCATTATTTCATGTATTTACACGTAGGGTTTGTAGTATTTCTCATTATTTCATGTATTTACACGTATGGTTTGTAGTATTTGTCATTATTTAATGTAGTTACACGTAGGGTTTGTAGTATTTCTCATTATTTCATATAGTTATACGTATATACTGTAGTATTTGTCATTATTTGATGTAGTTACACGTAGGGTTTGTAGTATTTCTCATTATTTCATGTAGTTACACGTAGGGTTTGTAGTATTTGTCATTATTTCATGTAGTTACACGTATATACTGTAGTATTTCTAATTATTTCATGTAGTTACACGTAGGATTTGTAGTATTTGTCATTATTTCATGTAGTTACACGTATATACTGTAGTATTTCTAATTATTTCATGTAGTTACACGTAGTGTTTATAGTATTTCTCATTATTTCATGTAGTTACACGTAGGGTTTGTAGTATTTCTCATTATTTCATGTAGTTACACGTAGGGTTTGTAGTATTTCTCATTATTTCATGTAGTTACACGTAGGGTTTGTAGTATTTGTCATTATTTCATGTAGTTACACGTAGGGTTTGTATTATTTCTCATTATTTCATGTAGTTACACGTATATACTGTAGTATTTGTCATTATTTCATGTAGTTACACGTATATACTGTAGTATTTGTCATTATTTTATGTAGTTACACGTAGTGTTTGTAGTAGTTGTCATTATTTCATATAGTTACGCGTAGTGTTTGTAGTATTTTATAAGTAATAAAAAAACACCAATTTATATTTCAAAATATATAGTTTGTTTGTTACTCTGATTGATGTAAATCAAGTCAAAATACATATAATACTTGTAAAACTTTATTATATAATTTATTAGAAAAATGATTAAAAAAATGTTAAATTGTATTTATAATTTAAAAAAGTAAAAATAAAATAAAATATTGGATCAGAATTGTTCTGATGACTATAAATGAAAGAGTTTTAATATCGATACATAGAAATTACATATATAATATTTTGGCCCATGTGGATATACATTTTCTCCGGATAGATGGATACAATTAAATAAAAATAAGATAGTGTCTATATAGTGCTGCTAGTTAAACATAATATTACAAAAAAGTTAAATAATAATTATGATGGGAGAGAGATTATATGATATTATACTGTTTGTATAATTTCGGGTTAAATCTGAACCGGACGAATTTTGGGCCAACACGGCCCATCAACAAAACAAAGAAGGGGGGCCCACCAGCTACTGTTCATCATCTTCCTTCCATCAACAGCACGACACCAGCACAACAACAACACGCATCAGCAGCGCAGCCACCACCACGACGCACCAGTGGCCAGCACGGACACCATCTGAACGCAGCTCCCAGCGGCACCACTCGGCACCAGCAGCACCAGCCCATAACAGGGGAGGGGCCGAGGAGGCGGTGCACAGGGAGATGCGAACCAGAGGAGGAGAGACGACTGTGGTCCGGGTCGAGCTCGGCTGCTTCGCTGGTTCGCCGGGAAAGGAAGAGCAGCGGCGGGGCGGCGATGCACAGAGGCGCCCTCATCGGGTCTCGCTTGTGGCTCGTCGGAGAACACGGGGGTGACACCGTGAGGCGATGACGAGAAGGGGCTCGTCGGGAGACGACGATGGCGAGCTGAGGGGAAAGCTCGGATCGGAGCATGGGAAAACGATCGAAAGAGGCTCGTCACCGGCGTGGGGAGGATGGCCGAGAGAGAGAGAGAGATCGGAGGAGGGGAGATGCTCACAACGCCGACGGGGATTCCGGCGGATCGTTGGAGACGAAGCTCGCGTTGCCGGAGAGAAGACCATCAACGTACAGTAGCACCCACGCAGCAACGACTCGCCGGTGGTCTTGTTTGTGGCTCGCCGGAGAAGTCGGAGACGACTCGGGGGGGTCAGCTGAGAGGAGACGGGACGAGAGCCGAGCCTTCTGGTGCTCCTCCTTTTCCGGCGAACCACCGACGAAGGAGCCGATGTGCTTCGCTGCTCCGCCGTTGTCGACGAGCTGCGTGGTGCTGCTCTTCCCTGCCGGCGTTTCTCCATCCCCGGCGTCGACTCCTTCCTTCCCGGCGAGCTGTCTGCCGTCGTCATAGCCGAGCTCCTGTACGTGATTCAGCTGCTTCTGTACGTTGTTAGGTGAAGGAGGAATGAAGAAGCAAGGTGGTGGGCCCCCTTGTGTAATTGTCTAATTAATTGTTGTTGGGCCGAAAGCCCAATAACCGTTTCAGTCCAGATTTAATCCTAAATTATTCGATCGGTATAATTTCTATTCTCTTTCATCCATATTTTGTTTAGGAAAATTTAATAAATATTTTTATAATTTAATATCATCAAAATTTATTAAATATAATTTCTTAAATTCGTCCAGTTAAATTAATTGATAGATAATTATAACTACATGAAATGATGAGAAATACTACATCATATACTTGTAATTACATGAAATGATGAGAAATACTATACCCTAAAATGGGAACAGTTTTGGGCAATATATGTAGCTGATGGCAGACTAGGATTAAAGGGGTAAAAGTGACACAATGATATTGGTTTTGTAATTTTTGTTATACCGGCGTATTGTATATTATATGTAATTTTTAATATACTGGCGTATTGTACATTATGTGTACATCACGTGTTATCGAAATCTATGTACATTATGTGTATTAAATGTGAAAATGTAGTATAATAATTTTGATCCTTTAGTGTACTAAATTTTTAATCTTAGTATAGTAAAATGTAGTATATTAGCCACTAGTTTAATTTTTTGTGTTTAGGGTTTATCCATTCTCTATTAGGGAATATTTTTAAGGGTTTTAAAATCAATATTATTTTTAGGCACTAGTTTAATCTTTTTAGCCACTAGTTTAATCTGTTGGGTTAAGGGTTTATCCATTCTCTATTAGGGAATATTTTATAGGGTTTAAAATGCAATATTATTTTTAGCCACTACTTTAATCTTTTTAGCCACTAGTTTAATTTGTTTGGGTTAAGGGTTTATCCATTCTCTATTAGGGAATATTTTGTGCGGGTTAAATATTGTAGTTGCTACTCATGAATTAGGTAATTCAAACAATAATTACCAAAACCTAGCACCAACAAGCGAAATAAGTAAGAATCAATAGGATTGTAGATTTGTAGCAAAAATAGACAAGGAATCGGGGGGATTAATAGATTTGTAGCAAAAACTCCGAAAAATAGAACGAACGATTCCTCGACTACGAGTTAACCAAAGGTGTTTTAACCTAATTCTAAATATGTGGTAAAAATAAGTAAAAAGAACATTAATAAACTAAAAATAAAAAGTAAACAAGGAATCGGGGGGATTAATCCCGGCCAAACGAATTGCACAGGCCCACTCCAGCATGCTTCTTCTCGGCCCACTCCAAGGCAGCACATTCCCGCTGATGTCATGGTGATGCCATCGTGACATCATCAACTCCATCATTCCAGCTTCAATTCACGGGGGCTTTTAGTATATAATTGTAAAACTACATGAAATGACGATAAATTATTAGTATATAAGTGTAAAACTACATTAAATGAAGATAAATACAATAGTATATAAGCGTAACAACATGAAATGACGATAAACTATAAGTATGTAAGTGTAAAACTACATGAAATGACGATAAATACTATATTATATTACCGTAACTACATGAAATGACAATAAACTATTAGTATATAAGTGTAAAACTACATGAAATGACGATAAATACAATAGTATATAAGCATAAGTACATGAAATGACGATAAACTATTAGTATATAAGTGTAAAACTACATGAAATGACGATAAATACAATAGTATATAAGCATAAGTACATGAAATGACGATAAACTATTAATATATAAGTGTAAAACTATATGAAATGACGATAAATACTATATTATATTAGCGTAACTACATGAAATGACGATAAACTATTAGTATATAAGTGTAAAACTACATGAAATGACGATAAATACAATAGTATATAAGCATAAGTAAATGAAATGACGATAAACTATTAATATATAAGTGTAAAACTACATGAAATGACGCTAAATACTATATTATATTAGCGTAACTACATGAAATGACGATTAACAATTAGTATATAAGTGTAAAACTACATGAAATGACGCTAAATACTATATTATATTAGCGTAACTACATGAAATGACGATTAACAATTAGTATATAAGTGTAAAACTACATGAAATGACGATAAATACTATATTATATTAGCGTAACTACATGAAATGACGATAAACTATTGTATTTTTATATAAATATCCTCATACTTTTAATATATCTCCAAGTATAAGATATAAACTTTTGTAAACAATCTATATTTACCATAACTATTTAAAACTAAATAATCATAATATACTTTCTTATCTTATTATTTTTGTGTTCCTATTTCTTTATAAAACTTTATCTTATTATTTGAATTTTTACCATAAATATGTAAAACTAATTTAGTTTTGACAATATAAAACTTTAACTTATAATTCCAGATTAAAAATAATAAATCCAAAATTTCGAAATAATATTATTTGTGAATTAATAACTAATTCCATATATATTGGTATTTTTGTATAACTTTCCTCATACTTTTAATATATAAAAACTTTAGCCATAACTAGCTTATCATATTCTATGTTTGAGATATATCTTATGTACAATATGTACTAAGAATATAATGGTCTAATTTCATTATATATCTATCTCTTTTTAAAAAGGTAAACTTTTAAATTATCTGTTCATTTTGTTATTAATTTAAAACAAATCAAAATTTATGTGCTTTAAATTAAATAGATTGTTTGTGATATATTAATTCCCCATAATATCAAATTTAAATAGTATCTAATATAATTTTCTAGGTTAATATCCAAATTTTACAACTTCAAAACATGTATTTTATCTTAATATTCATTATCTTAGCCGTAATTAACGTATCAAAATCTATGATTGAGATATTTCCAATATACAATATGTATGTAAGAATTATACTTATAATTGATAAATATTAACCATGAATGGTTAAAACTTTACAAAAAGTGTGATCTGTATACGTACGTGCTTAAGGCTTTTGCATATATGTCATGACTACGTTCAATTCACCTATGTGTCGGCCTCTGAGCTATGTCACCTCATTCACCATCTCATCAATCCCACCAAAAAGCCTATTATAATAATAGATCATTAATTATTATATATTAAATAAGAAGATAATATGTAATAATAATAATTTTGATAGTATTATCCATCTCTAATAATAATAATAATTATATATTAATTAAGAAGATAATATCTAATAATAAATATTAATCAAGTGCTAAACCCAAAAATTCCTTCTTAAAATTCAATCCTTGTATTCCGCAGAACCCCGGCTCAAAACCAAATTCAAAATCAAAAATAAATAAAACCTATCTAATCCCCTCCATTCCGTCAGAAATTTGCACAGTGGGTCGGCCCACTCAAGAAATAACATGCATGCAGCCCATTAGAAGTCAACAGTCATCCTCCCTTCAAAAGAAATAGCGGATTACTCTTTCTCGGTTCACGGACGAACGAGCCCATACAAGCAATAACATGGGCTAATAACATGGGCCATCGATTTTGCTTCTTATTTATATGTCATTAACACGTGATTTATCCTTTTTAGTTGGTGTCCTCAACAGTAGTCTTGTATCGCCTCCATAAATTACACATAAAATAACTTTGAAATAACTTTGAAATTTTCCAAGAAACCCACCTTGTCATTTATGCTAATTAATGGATCACTCTATGAGCTTTGTCTTGTTTTGCATACAAAACCTTACGTATTCTTGGTTAAAAACAGAAATCTAAATTAAATATTAAATAGTGTATATATAGTGCTGCTAGTTAAATATAATATTATAAAATAGTTAAATAATAATTATGGTGGGAGAGAGATTACATGATATATATAAAATATGTTGTTGATTTAGTATTGTCAAACTATATCATAAGAAGAAATATATATATACATTAAAGAAGAGGCGTAAATCATACGTATTAATTTAAAAAATTCATTATCCAACCTTAATCTGCCACATCATTCATACTATTAAAAATAGTTATAATAGTGGGTCTAGTTTAATTATATATAAAACTTATTTAATTTAAAAAATTCATTCAAAATTTCAACCATCAATAATAATATCTATATATTTATATAAATAATAGCTATATAAAGTCAAAATTTTCGAAAAATTCATTCAAATTAAAAAAAAATGCGACATTTTGAAAATTCGAAATTTTCAGAAATTTTTGAAAAATGTTCAAAAATTTTCAGACATTGTCAAAAATTTCGAAAATTTCAAAAAGTTTAAGAAAATTTTCTAAAATTCAAAATGTTGTGAAAATCAGAAATTTTTCGAAATTTTCGAAATTTCGAAATGTTCAAAAAATTTGTGAAAATCTGAAATTTCTGAAATTTTTGAAAATTCTGAATTTTTTTCAAAAAATCTAAAAATTTCGAAATTTCTGAAAATCAGAAATTGTGAATTTTATAAAATTTTAAGAAAATTCAAAATTTTCAAAATTTTCAGAAAATTCAAAATTTGCAGAAAATTCAAAATTTTCAAAAATTTTCAAAATTTTCAGAAAATTGTTGAATAAATTTCAAAAATTTATCAAAATTTAAAATTTTCCAAAATTTTCAAAAAATTCATTCAAAATTCAAAATAAATCAATTTTTTGGAAAAGATGTGATTTTATATAAATAATACCTATATCAAATATCAACCATCAAAGACCATCTCTATATTTATATTATTTTTTTTGAGGTGAGTTAAGTTGAATAATATTTTTTCTATATAAACACTAATAGAAAATTCTTATCAAAAGGCATATGGATATAATGAAATCTAACAAAAAAAATGAACTAATCTAATCCGTGACATATACAAATAAATTTAATATATCCATTATCATATTATTAAAATTTCAAAAAGATATTGTAAAAAGTTTCAAAAATATATCATAAAAATTAATTCAAATTGATATAATTTTATATAAAGAATACTTGTATAAAATGTAAACCATGAGAAAATTGAACTAATCTAATCCAAACGGATTTTACTATCAAGATTTGAAACAAATTAACATAACTCAAAAGAATAAAAGCGTATAGATGTAATTAAATCTAATCCATGCCATATCTATGTATATCTATATGTATTAAAGGAGAAACCTAACTCCTATGTGTCGTCATCACGTTTAATTTACCTATATGTCATTAACATTAAATCATCATCCACCACATTATCCAACTTTAAAAATAAGTTATATAAGTAGGTCTATATATTATCAAATCATATTGATATTTATGTTTTAAAATCCTAAAAATTTAATAATTGATTTTAGATTCAGTTTGCACGATCAAATAAAAAATAACCTAATCTAATCAACAAAATCATATGATTGTAATTGCATTGTCAAGAATTTATATAGAACGAAGGATCAAATCTAATCCCACTAAAATATCTATATAATACTAACCCCCCCTGAAATAAATTTTATCTTTGTAATATCAAGGGATTGGAGTTACTTCTAGGAAGTCCAACTCTAATATTTTAACTTTTTATTACATTGATTACCTTTTATATAACTTTTTAGAGTACATTTGATATTGTATTATATACAACATTGATTTTATTAGAATGATTTTGTACTCGATAATTTTTGTATCAAATTATAAATAATCTCATAAATATGTTAAATCTTCAAACTAATAATATATTATGAATCTGATTTGTTTGTTTAGGGTTCATATTCGGTGTTCATGTAAATTCATAAGCAATTATATAATTTTCATTCTAATTTTATAAAAATATATAATCAAATTTCTTACTACCATACAAAATGAAATTTTCCATAAAAAATTTATTGATTGATAAACTATTAGTTTTTATGTAAGTAAATTTAAATCTTGATTTTAAGGAGATATCCATATAAACTTTAACACTAATAAAAAACAATATTCTATTAAAAAAAAAATCCAACTATATTTTATATTTAAAGTCATTCACTTTTCTAGATGACAAAATTTTACGATTTTCCTATAACATCCAAATTCAAATTATATATTTAAAGTCATTAATTTTATATTTTATATTATCCTGCGACCAAGTCCATAAATCCGCTGAACTCGATAAAATACCTGAAATGTCATAAAAATTTGTGTAGACATCGAAATCCAATAAAAATACAAAACAAACTAAATACGAGAAATATGCATATGCAAACTACCTAATTTATGCCTAAATGCATGCCCTAAACATGTATGAAATGGATGCTATAATTTATTGTAGAGACAATTAATTGCATGCAATTGTTATCTAAATTTCTATGCTCATTGCTGCTCTTGAATTGAATCATGGAGGGAGGTTTTCCATGTTATTTGATAGTTAGTATTCTCAGAGTCTATTTTTCCAGTTTATAACTTAAGAAAATGAGTAGGACCATTGAAATCAATATTATTTTTAGCCAGTAGTTAAATCTTTTTAACCACAGGTTTAAACTTATTTTGTAATGGTTTATCTATTCGCCTATTAGGGAATATTTAATAAGGTTTAAAATTCAATATTATTTCTAACCACTAGTTTAATCTTTTTAGCCACTAATTTCATTTTTTAGCCACTAGTTTAGCTGCCCTTAGCACTGACCCTAAACCCTTAGCCTTTAGCCATTAACACTGATCCGTAGCCTTTAGCCCATAGCCTTAACCCTTAGCATTGACACTTAGTCATTAACCTTAGCCCTTAGCACTGACCCTTAGCCATTAGCACTTAGCGCTGACCCTTAGTCATTAGCCCTTAGCACTGATCCTTAGCCTTTAGCCCTTAGCACTGACTCTTAGCCATTAGCCCTTAGCACTGACCCCTAGCCATTAGCCTTAGCCCTTAGCACTGACCCTTAGCCATTAGCCTTAGACCTTCGCACTGACCCTTAGCCCTGATCCTTAGCCACTAGCCACTAGCCATTAGCCCTTAGCCCTTAACACTAACCCTTAGCCATTAGCCTTAGCCCTTAGCACTGACCCTTAGCCATTAGCCCATAACACTGACCCTTAGTCATTGACCCTTAGCACTGTCCCTTAGCCTTTAGACCTTAGCCATTAGCCATAGCCCTTAGCACTGACCCTTAGTCATTAGCCCTTAGCCCTTAGCACTGACCCTTAGCCATTAGCCTTAGCCTTAGGCCTTAGCACTGACCCTTAGCCATTAGCCCTTAGCCTTTAGCCTTAGCCCTTAGCCATTAGCATTTAGCCTTAGCCCTTAGCACTGACCCTTAGCCATTAGCCATTAGCCTTTAGCCTTAGCCCTTAGCACTGACCCTTAGCCCTGATCCTTAGCCACTAGCCCTTAGCCATTAGGCTTAGCCTTTAGCCTTAGCCCTTAACACTGACCCTTAGCCATTAGCCTTAGTCCTTAGCACTGACCCTTAGCCCTGATCCTTAGCCACTAGCCCTTAGCCCTTAGCACTGACCCTTAGCCATTAGCCCTTAACACTGACCCTTAGTCATTAGCCCTTAGCACTGTCCCTTAGCCTTTAGCCATTAGCCTTAGCCCTTAGCACTGACCATTAGCCATTAGCCCTTAGCACTGACCCTTAGCCATTAGCCTTAGCCTTTAGCCTTAGCTCTTAGCACTGACCCTTAGCCATTAGCCCTTAGCCTTTAGCCCTAGCCCTTAGCCCTGATCCTTAGTCATTAGCCTTAGCCATTAGCCCTTATCACGGACCCTTAGCCATTAGCCTTAGCCCTTAGTTGTAGCGCTTAGCACTGACACTCAACCATTAGCCCTTAGTTCTGAGCACTGACCCTTAGCCCTTAGCCTTAGCCATTAGTCTTAGCCCTGACCCTTAGCCATTAGCTCTTAGCCCTAGCACTTAGCCCTGACCCTTAGTTTTAGCCATTAGCCTTAGCACTGACCCTCAGCCATTAGCCCTTAGCTCTTAGTATTGATCCTTAGCCAATAGCCATTAGCCCTTAGCCCTGACCCTTAGCCATTAGCCCTTATCCTTAGCCCTTAGCCCTTAGCCTTATCACGTAGCCATTAGCCCTTAGCCCTTAGCCCTGACCCTTACTCATTAGCCCTTAGCGTTATCACTTAGCCATTAGCCCTAAGCACTTAGCCATGACCCCTTTCCCTTCCCCCTAGCCATGACCCATTCCCCTACCCTTGACCCTTAGCCATTAGTCATTAGCTCTTAGCCATTAGCCTTAGCACTGACTCTCAGCCATGACCCATTAGCCTTAGCTCTTAGCACCGACCCTTAGCCATTAGCACTGATCCTTAGTCATTAGTCATTAGCCCTTAGCCTTATCACTTAGCCATTAGCCCTAATCACTTAGCCATGACCCCTTAGCCCATTAGCCATTAGCCCTTAGCCCTGACCCTTAGCCATTAGCCCTTAGCCTTACCACTTAGCCATTAGCCCTTAGCACTTATCCATGACCCCTTAGCCATGACCCATTACACTTCGCCTTAGCCCTGACCTTTACCCTTCGCCTTAGCCCTGACCTTTAGCTCTGACCTTTACCCCCAGACCAGACCACACCACACCAGACCACACCTAGACCAGACCATACCCTAAACCCTAAACCCTAAACCCTAAACCCTAAACCCTAAACCCTATACCCTATATCCTATACCCTATACCCTATACCCTATATCCTATACCCTATACCCTATACCCTATACCCTATACCCTAAACCCTATACCCTATACCCTAAACCCTAAACCCTAAACCCTATACCCTATACCCTATACCCTATACCCTATACCCTATACCCTATACCCTATACCCTATACCCTATACCCTATACCCTATACCCTATACCCTATACCCTATACCCTATACCCTATACCCTATACCCTATACCCTATACCCTATACCCTATACCCTAAACCATATACCATATACCCTAAACCCTATACCATATACCCTAAACCATATACCCTAAACCATATACCCTAAACCCTAAACCCTTTTCCAAAACCGCTCTAAATATAGGTCTTTTAAACCCTAAACCCTAAACCCTATACCCTAAACCCTATACCCTATACCCTATACCCTGAATGCAGGATGAGATAATAAGTTCAAGTGATCAGATTGAACCTCCAAGAATACATATGATACCCCTCCCATATTCTGATGATATTCGGTGGCATGAGATGGTACTTTTTAGTATATACGTGTTGGATGTACTATCACTTAGCACATATATGAAATTTATTTAACTTCCCTTGAATTGTTGGCAGCATCATATGGACCCAAAAAAAACAACTCCTTGTTTATCCCCTGAACAAATCACAAAGGCAAAAGCTTTACTAAAACGTATTGACTTGAAGGATTTTTCAGGGTGTCAATTTTCAAATCCTGGTAAATCACTCTATCCTGAATTACAGATACAGATTACAACAGCGATACAAAGATTACATTAACTTATTTACGCCCTTGTATCTCTCTTAATTTCTGTTCATACAACGCTTTGCCCCTCTCTAAAAAATTTGGTTTTTCCTGAAGGGGCATCAACCTTGTGTGAAGGGGAATCAACTGAACAAGTTCTTCATTTTCCTTAACAAGTTCTTCATTTTTGTTACAAACCTCTTCATGTCGGTTAGCAAGTTGTTGTTTTTCGGTCCACAGTTGTGCTATAACCCCTTGTGTCCTCTCATCGTAGGGTGGATCAACTTCTTGAAGTCACACCCCCCTTCCATAGTCGGACATCCCCAATACCTCCTTCTATAGTTGAACGACATATGCCACTCACGGATAATTGCAGATCTGTTACAATTGCATAGCCAACCAACGTTTGTTGACGATGAAGATGTCATTATGCGATGTAGTGCTTGATTTTCCTATCAATATCATAAATCCATTGCTAAATGTTTCATAAACATAAAACTCAAACAAAGGGTCGCAAATTTTTTTTACCGAATAATGGTGATGAACAACAGAGCTTCAGTTGCAATGGTGATAACTCAGTAACCCTAGGGGTAACACTATTTATACAAGTGAAGAGTTGTGCATAACAGCTAGCACACAGTTGTAAAATACTCAGATTATGCATAACAACTATGAGACAGCTGTATCACACTGATGCTACAATAATTCTCATTGGGCCGAAATAGGCCCAATGGAAATAATTGTATAAGAAACGGGTCAAATACAGAAACAATTAGAAATTTGGCCCAAATAGGCCCAATAGAAAGGATTGTAGACGAAACGATTAATGTTGATAATTTTGGATTTAAAATCTTAGGGTTTAGGGTTTAGGAATCTTAGGGTTAGGATTTATGATATTAGGGTTTAGGATTTTAGGGTTTAGGATCTTAGGGTTAGGGTTTAGGATCTTAGAGTGAGGGGTTTAGGATTAGAGTTTTGGATCTTAGGGTTAGGGTTAGGGGTTTATGGTTTAGGATATTAGGGTTAAGGTTTATGGTTTAGGATATTAGGGTTAGGAGTTAAGGGTTAGGGGTTTGGGATCATAGGTCTAGGGTTTGGAATATGGGACCTAGGGTCTAGGGTTAGGTGTGGGACGGCCCTAAAACCTAAACTCAATCAAGCTTCTATATGTTCTATAAACAAGTTCAATGAATCACAAGATTAACTATCTAACATTTAAGGAGTTGAACTTACAAAGGCTTTGGTTTGAGGCAATCTCATATATACAGCATCATGCTCAACCAGAAACCTACATATCTTAAAGGACTCTTCATTTCAATAAAGAGAAAAATAGAAAAGCTCTTGACAAACCTCAAAAGGATAGCCCAACCTACCCTATATTAGACCACTATTATATATCAAAAGTAGTCTATTTGTACTTGAATACATATCTTAAAGGACTTGATTAAGCTCGTGTTCTCAATATCCATTTCCAAAATAATGTAAACCATTCCATATCCAAAACTAATAGTGTATTAAGGATGATGAATTTATTCACGAGATTCCAACTTTATATCAATTAAGGATAAGTCTAGGTAGTTACATTATTAAGCATTAGCAGTACTACATATGCATGAATTGAGTGATGAATTGCATACCAGAAATACCGATATCGTAACCAAACATGGGGCCACCGCAAGCAGAGAGAACCCGGGAAACCACAACATACAAGTCCTTTAAGATATGTTGAGATGTTGCTTAGCCTTAATGCAATGTATACACACCTCAAAATGCGGCCCTAAACTCAAGACTCGGAAGATTGTAGTTCGGAATGTATTATTATAGACGTATAACCGATGAAAAAATCAATATTCCGAAAAAAATAAATAAAAATATTTTTTAAGTCCATTAGGTTATACACGTCACCAGGAGCAAAAAAGAAATTCGTGAAAAAATCAAAGGGATTTTCTATCGACATGAAAAGGCAAGTGCGGAAAGTTGCCGAAAAGTGGTAAAACGGGTTTTTGAGGCCCTAAACGATCGAACACGGCTAAAATGTGAAGAGTTTACAGCTTTTTTGTAAATCTTGAAGATCTCGTCGATTCCTATCAACTGTGAAAATTTCATCCAATTCCGACAAGTGTGGTAGTTGCCGAAACTTGACGAATGGGTGCGTAAAGTCGAAAAATAACGTAGAAATGGCATAACTTTTGACTGGAGGATCGTTGGAGGTCGTATGAGCAGTCGTTTCGAAGGTCTGGACGCGAACTACAGCATCGGTGTCCGAGTTAAAGATTCTAATGAAGGAGTCCCCGTATAACCGTGGAAAAGCAGCGGAGCTGAGCGCGCGCCGAATTTGAAACGCTTGTAACTTTTGCGTCCGATGTCGGATGGGAGCGTGTGATACACGGTTGGAAAGCTAACTGAAAGACCAACACAAGGCTATTGCCATCTACCCTATACCCTAAACCCTATACCCTATACCCTATACCCTATACCCTATACCCTATACCCTAAACCTTATACCATATACCCTATACCCTAAACCCTATAGGAGGAGACTTGGTCAAGTTTGATCTAGGCTATTGGCTATCGGATGTCGAACAACACAAGGCTATTGCCATCTACACTCCACATGAGGGCGGCTACGAGGGCAGGTATCTTACCCGCCTCAAGTACCAGGGCTACTGCTTCCTCAGCCTTAGTGCCCGTGGCCTTGGAGACCCTGAGACCACCCTTACCAAGATCCATCATGTTTGCCCTGTAAGTATTTCATGTCTAAATTTACTGCTTTGCTTATCTTGATAAAAGTGACAAGACCATCTTGATCCAATTCAGTTGCATACATTATATATTTGGTAGGCTCACGTGGGAAAGCAGCCAATAGCAAGGTGGTATTTCCCTGCAGAAGTAGATTACATGCTTGAGACCCTCCTGCCCGATGCCAAGGGACTTGTTGTGTGGATAATTGAAGCCAATGTACGTCGAGTGAATGGTATTTTGACACAGCAACCAAATGAAAATGACTCATCTGTGCTTTCTTGTTTGAACACAGTGACACATTCTGAAATCAGAGTTGCAGTTTCTTGCTCTCATTCCTGAACTGAGGCCTAAAGTAAGGGTGATCGCGGAATGTGGCAACTGGTAACTCTTCCTTTTCAATACACGTGTTTTGTTTTGGGATAACAAGTTAGTGTTCTTTATCTCATGTAAAACCTGTTGTTTTGCTTGTATCTATAGGAGGAAGGTTATGTGGAAGCCACTTAAGGAGATTGCTGGATTAGCTGCCCAAGATTGAAGCATACCAAGCCTAAAACACTTGGGATTGTATCTGGCTATATATACTACACTTTTTGGGACTTAATATGCTCTTGCTCTATCTTATTGTTAGCTTATAAGGGTTCAAACTTTCGAAAACTAGAATGAAAACATGGTTTAATGCAATGAAAAGGGAAACGGTTAGTGTTCAGTAATCCTTCCTATTGGGCCCAAATAGGCCCAATAGGAAGGATTGTAGATGGAAACGGTTAGTGTTTAGAATTTTGGGTTTAAAATCTTAGGGTTTAGTGTTTAGGGTTTAGGAATCTTAGGGTTAGGATTTAGGATATTAGGGTTTAGGATCTTAGGGTTACAATTAGGGATTTAGGGTTTAGGATATTAGGGTTAGGAGTTTAGGGTTAGGGGTTTGGGATCATAGGTCTAGGGTTTGGAATATGGGACCTAGGGTCTAGGGTTGGGTGTGGGAGGGGATAAACCTTATATCAAAATTCTGTATTTTTAATGTGAAATGATTGCATACAATATCCGAAAACAAATAGGCTACATCGCAAATACTATAGTCGTAACCAAACATAGCAAGCAGAGAGAACCCTGGAAACCACATGAAATGATGAAGATGAATCTCCATATACACTTGTCAGTTGGCTACAGCATACCACCCTCAGTAGATGAACATATACAAGGCTCGTGACAGCCATCAACTGTGCGTTCATCCATGAAATAGCCAGTGTGACAGTGACTTGCAAGCTTTAAGCGCTGATCATGCATCAAACTTATCAACGGTGAAATGATGAGAAACCAGTTTAGTACAGTGAGGGCAAGTGCAAGTGAAAAAACACTGCTCCTTCAGAGCCTTTTGACGTGTCATGGTGCTCCCAGTGGTTTCTATATAGCTGATCAGCACCTACCACCCCATAAAAACCATAATAGCCACTAAGAACCAATCTCGACATCTGGTACACCTTTTCAGCACGAACTAAAATGTAAAAGCTATCTGAAAATAGGCAAATAAGCTTCAGTGTCTTAACATTTTACATTTATTGAATCCACCAATACTACAAGGATTCTTTCCTGATGTAATTGATGATCACGAATACAGATTATTGTTCTGTACATTATGAACCACGTGTTTTGATGATAATTCAAGAGAGTAAAGGAAAAGTTATATGTGCATATAATATTAGTTGCTTTTCGTTGATCTCAGACATGTGTGCATGTTAGGGATTGCTAAGTAGAAATACATAATAAAGCAACAGGAAAAATGAGAAGATATACAGCACAAGTGTGTAATAAGGAAGCCCCCACCAAGTGATAATTGTCTGTCAAAGTAGTGGGAAGAACCTGCCACCACAAAAGAAATAAGTACTGGGAAGAATGATGCTATATAGAATAACCAATTTGAATAAAAGTAACTACAACATGTCCTATGAATATTAAAAATGACAACATCTACCTTCTCAATTTGCAAATTGCTTTTCAAGTACAATTTCACCATCAGCCGTATTTTTCTTCTCCTCTTCAAGCTTAGCAAGGGCCTGACATTCCACTCTATGCAATTTCCAGTCTGATTTCTGAATACACAACAGTAGCACCAAAGCACATAATAAACTATTGAAAGCTCAGCTAATGATTACAGCAGTTATATGTAATCATATATAGTTGAAAATAGAGCTGCCTACACAGACAATCATGTTTACCTGGCATACACTCCCACAATCCCTAAATGATTGAAGATTAGAGGATTTAGATTACAATGTACTAGACTATAGCAAGCTCTGTTCATGATTATACCTAATTGTACAAGTAATCACAGGTCACAGAGTTGAAAAAAAAGCTGCCTACACTCCCTCTTTCTTTCTAACTCTTCATTCCCAAATCCAAGTGCAGTTTGAGGATTGTGTAATGTCCCAAGAGGGATTAACAAGAAATTACAAGGAAGGGAAGAGATTTGAGAGAAGAAGTGGACTGTAGAGGGAAGAACAAGGAAGAAGATGAATGCACAGGGAAAGGGTAAAGACAGAGAGGGAGAAGAGAGATTAGGAGAATTATTATTTCTTCAATACTTTCCCACTTATCATACAAGAGTATTTATCATACAAGAGTATTCAAGCTCAAAATTGGGAAAATTAAAATTCAGTAATCACTACTGTGAAGTCATAAAAAGCAAAACAAGAGCTCCAAAAGTGCGCCAAAACACTGAAGAACAGCAACCAAAAAGTGCAGCAGGGTGTGTTTGCAATTTGCAGCACAAAATTTCAGGAAATTCCTCTAGTGAACCCAAAAGTACAGCAAAGGATGCTTAAATTTGACCCAGCCAGTGAATCAATACACAGTGCAGCCAAAATCAACAAATTCAGCAGAATTTCCACACACCCAAAAAAAACAGCAAACAGTAAATTTATCATAGGAAAGCATATTACTATATGTTCAACAAGAAATACATCCTAGAAACCATAGATTAAGGTGCTATGTCATGCAACTAATACTATCACTTGACTTTCACTGGTGGAGCACAAATGACTTGCTTTTCCTCGATGAAATGATACGATTCCAGCAAGCTCACATTAGTTAAATTCAGTATTTAATTCATCGATTAGGAGTTATTTTAATTTCCTGAATTTCAGTAATTCTAGCTTATTATTGTTAGTTGTTATTTCATTTGCTATTTCCCAGGTCAGTTGGTTAGTGGAGTCATTAGTCAGTTCAGTTGGTTAGTGGAGTCATTAGTTGTCTCGGTAGTGGGTTAGGATGGTTACATCCACTACTAGTTATTTTAGTATTTAAGTGTTAGCCAAGTCAGTCTGTAGGAGGGTGAATTTCAGAATCAAATATATGAAAACGTAGGAAATTTCCTGCACAATCCTGATTGTTAGATACTGACTTTCAGTGGGCTCTTGGGTGAGATTCTTGCCTAAAAGAGGGTTAGGGGTTTGGGATCATAGGTCTAGGGTTTAGGATATTAGGGTTAGGGGTTTGGGATCATAGGTCTAGGGTTTGGAATATGGCACCTAGGGTCTAGGGTTGGGTGTGGGAGGGCCTAAACCCTATATCAAAATTCTGTATGCCATGAGTAGTAAGGCAGTTTGTAGTATGAGCAAGGGAGTAAGATATAGGGTCACAAGGAGAGTTGTTGAAGACGTGTAACTACATAAAATGATGCATCAACAGAACGACACATGGATGTTGCTTAGCCTTAATGCAATGTATACACACCTCAAAATGAGGCCCTAAACTCAAGACTCAGAAGATTGTAGTTCGGAATGTATTTATCCAGGTATTATAGACGTATAACCGATGGAAAAATCAATATTCCGAAAAAAATAAATAAAAATATTTTTTTAGTCCATTAGGTTATACACGTCACCCGGATCAAAAAAGAAATTCGCAAAAAAATCAAAGGGATTTTCTATCGACATGAAAAGGCAAGTGCCGAAAGTTGCCGAAAAGTCGTAAAACGGGTTTTTGAGGCCCTAAATGATCAAAAACGGCTAAAATGTGAAGAGTTTACAGCTTTTTTGTAAATCTTGTAGATCTCGTCGATTCCTATCAACTGTGAAAATTTCGTCCAATTCCGACATAAGAAGGCAAGTGTGGCCGTTGCCGAAACTCGACAAATGGGTGCGTCAAGTCGAAAAATAGCTTAGAAATGGCATAACTTTTGACTGGAGGATCGTTGGAGGTCGTATGAGCAGTCGTTTCGAAGGTCTGGACGTGAACTACAGCATCGGTGTCCGAGTTAAAGATTCTAATGAAGGAGGCCCCGTATAACGGTGGAGAAGCAGGCGAGCTGAACGCGCGCCGGACTTCAAACGCGCGTAACTTTTGCGTCCGATGTCGGATCGGAGCGTGTGATACACGGTTGGAAAGCTTACCTCAAGAAAGTCACATCCTTAGGGCCGTAAAGGCGCTGGAACTCCCAAAAAGTGTCGTTTGAGCCTCCAAATCCGCGTTTATACGCCGGACAACGACGTCACACACGACGTTTTTTAGTATAGGACTTACCCGGATCGACGGTATTGATTCCTACGACTTATACAACTGTGGTTTGGGTCGAGAGCGTCGAAACGAATAGTCATACGCATGGGTTTGCTGTAAATTCTTCACATTTTAGCCATTTTCGATCGTTTAGGGCCTCAAAAACCCGTTTTACGACTTCTCGGCACTTTTCGTCTTGCTATTTCATGTCGATAGAAAATCCGTTTGATTTTTTCGTGAATTGAATTTTTTCTCCTGGTAACGTATATAACCTAATGGAGCTAAAAAAAAATTTTTTTTTCATAATATTGAATTTTTCATCGGTTTTTACGTCTATAATACCTGCATAAATACATTCCGACCTACAATCTTCCGAGTCTTGATTTTAGGGCCTCATTTTGAGGTGTGTATACATTGCATTAAGGCTAAGCAACATCTGCTGCCCCCTGTGTCGTTCTACTGATGAATCAACCCACCACCTATTCAATGTGCGTCAATTATCCTTGGCAATGCTCTCTGCTATTCTTGCCTCCCTTCACATCCACCGAGGGCCCTGAACGGGCCGGTTCCCCCAAAAAAGGCTGTTTGAGCCTCCAAATCCGCGTTTCCACGCCGGACAACAGCCAAAAGACGACGTTTTTTCCGACACGGGCTTATATCTTTCTACGGTATTGTCTCGTACGGCTTATACAACAGTAGTTTGGGTCGAGAGCGTCGAAACCAATGGTAATACGCACGGGTTTTCCGTAAATTCTTCAGCTTTAGGGTTTTTTCGATTGTTTAGGGCCTCAAATAGCCGTTTTACGAGTTAATTAATGTCAGGGATTTTTCGATCGTTTTGGGTGATTTGGCCTAATTAATTAAGGAATAATTAATTAAGGGTTGGAGATTTGGCGGTTTGTTGGTAGTGGATTTATACGAGTTAATTAATGTCAGGGATTTGCTCGTATTATTTCATGTAGTTACACGTATGTGCTATAGTATTTGTCATCATTTCATGTAGTTACACGTATATATATACTAAAGTATTTCTCATCATTTCATGTAGTTACACGTATATGCTACAGTATTTATCATCATTTCATGTAGTTACACGTATATATACTAAAGTATTTCTCATCATTTCATGTACTTACACGTATATGCTACAACATTTCTCATCATTTCATGTAGTTACACGTATATATACTAAAGTATTTCTCATCATTTCATGTACTTACACATATATATAGTAAAGTATTTCTCGTCATTTCATTTAGTGTTGCACTTATGTACGATAGTATTTCTTGTCATTTCATGTAGTATTTCTCGTCATTTCATGTAGTTTTACACTTATATACTAAAATTTTCTCGTCATTTCATGTAGTTTTACACTTATATACTAAAAATTTCTCGTCATTTCATGTACTTACGCTTATATAATATAATTTTTATCGTCATTTCATGTAGTTACGCTTATATACGATAGTATTTCTCGTCATTTCATGTAGTTACGCTTATATACTAAAATATTTATCGGCATTTCATGTAGTTACGCTTATATACGATAGTACATGCTATATGAACGAAATTTAATGAAATACTATAGTACACTTACACTTATATATACTATAGTATTTCATATAGTTACACTTATGTACTATAGTATTTCATTCAATTTACTTTATATACTATACTATTTCATTAAAGGGTCGTTTGAGTGTCCAAATCTGCGTTTATAAGGTGGACAGTACGTAAAAGACGACGTTTTGTTCGACACGGGCTTACTTATCAGGATTGATGCATACGATTTATATAACTTGGGGTTTGGATTGAGACCTTCGAAACGAACGGTCTGGGTTTCTCCTATCCGGATCGATGATAATACATATATACGAATTTTGGTTTGGGTTGAGAGCATCCAAACTCGAAATGAATGGCAGATGTTCTTTCTCCTCTATGAGTTTTGTTATTTTTTTTGGTATGAATCTATTCCATGGATTGGATTTATTTGGTAGAGGAATTATATATACTCACTCATAATCTCTTCCATCATTTCTATATATTATATATATATATATGTTTTTCGTATACGTGTTTTGGATCGATTTTTATTCTGTCTAATTTTTTATTTTACTCACTCATAATTTTTTATTTTATTTTTATAGCGGTAAAAAATAAAATAAGCGCTATAAAAACCACTATAAAAATATTAAATGATTTTTTAAAATTTTGATTTTATTTTTATAGCGGTTTTTTATAAAACCGCTATAAAAATAAAATCAAAATCAAAAAACACTAATGTAACCGCTATAAAAATATTAAATGTTTTTTATTTTTTATTTATTTTTTATAGCGGTTTTTAAAAAAAACCACTATAAAATCCAAAAAAACGCTATAAAAACAGCTATAAAAATATTAAATGTTTTTTTTTATTTGGATTTTATTTTTATAGCGGTTTTATAAAACACCACTATAAAATCCAAAAAACCGCTATAAAATCTTAAATGCATACTACATCATGTAGTTACACTTATATACTGTAGTATTTCTCATCGTTTCATGTAGTTAACGTATGTGCTGTAGTATTTCTCATCATTTCATGTAGTTATACTTATATACTGTAGTATTTCTCATCGTTTCATGTAGTTACACGTATGTGCTGTAGTATTTGTCATCATTTCATGTAGTTACACTTATATAATATAATATTTCTCATCATTTCATGTAGTTGTACTTATATATACTATAGTATTTCTCATTATTTCATGTAATTACACTTATATAATGTAATATTTCTCATCATTTCATGTAGTTGTACTTATATATACTATAGTATTTCTCATCATTTCATGTAATTATACTTATATAATATAATATTTCTCATCATTTCATGTAGTTGTACTTATATATACTATAGTATTTCTCATCATTTCATGTAATTACACTTATATAATATAATATTTCTCATCATTTCATGTAATTACACTTATATATGAAATACCCGGTATATATATATAAAATAAGAACCTACTCAAAATCTGAATTGGGGATTTGGACTAAAATCAGAAATGGGGCAGATAAGGGCAAAGCTTTGTCTTCTTCTTCGTAGAGTGCCCACGCGAGAGAGAGAGAGAGAGAGAGAGAGAGAGAGAGAGAGAGAGAGAGAGAGAGAGAGAGAGAGAGAGAGAGAGAGAGAGAGAGAGAGAGAGAGAGAGAGAGAGAGAGAGAGAGATCCGCCTCTTGCTGCCTTCCGCTCGCCCAGCGCCGTTCACTTCCGCCGGAGAGCCGACCGCTGCCACCACCTTTCTCCCTTGGTTCGGGTAGCATGCGAACTGCTGCTGCGAGGTGCAACGAGTCGCTGGTGTGGTCTGCGGCTGGCTGATGAGCGAGACGTGGCTGTGCGAGGTTCAGCCCTGCGTGGTCTGCTGGTGTTCTGTTGTCATCTACACATTGGGTTTGTAGTATTTGTTATTATTTCATGTAGTTACACGTAGGGTTTGTAGTATTTCTCATTATTTCATGTAGTTACACGTAGGGTTTGTCGTATTTGTCATTATTTCATGTAGTTACACGTAGGGTTTGTACTATTTGTCATTATTTCATGTAGTTACACATAGGGTTTGTAGTATTTCTCATTATTTCATGTAGTTACACGTAGGGTTTGTAGTATTTCTCATTATTTCATGTAGTTACACGTAGGGTTTGTAGTATTTCTCATTATTTCATGTAGTTACACGTAGGGTTTGTAGTATTTTTTATTATTTCATATAGTTACACGTATATACTGTAGTATTTGTAATTATTTCATGTAGTTACACATAGGGTTTGTAGTATTTGTCATTATTTCATGTAGTTACACGTAGGGTTTGTAGTATTTTTCATTATTTCATGTAGTTACACGTAGGGTTTGTAGTATTTGTCATTATTTCATGTAGTTACACGTAGGATTTGTTGTATTTCTCATTATTTCATGTAGTTACACGTAGGGTTTGTAGTATTTGTCATTATTTCATGTATTTACACATAGGGTTTGTAGTATTTCTCATTATTTCATTTAGTTACACGTATATACTATAGTATTTGTAATTATTTCATGTAGTTACACGTAGGGTTTGTATTATTTCTCATTATTTCATGTAGTTATACGTATATACTGTAGTATTTGTCATTATTTCATGTAGTTACACGTAGGGTTTGTAGTATTTCTCATTATTTCATGTAGTTACACGTAGGGTTTGTATTATTTCTCATTATTTCATGTAGTTACACGTAGGGTTTGTAGTATTTGTCATTATTTCATATAGTTACACGTAGGGTTTGTAGTATTTCTCATTATTTCATATAGTTACACGTAGGGTTTGTAGTATTTTTCATTATTTCATGTAGTTACACGTATATACTGTAGTATTTGTAATTATTTCATGTAGTTACACGTAGAGTTTGTAGTATTTTTCATTATTTCATGTAGTTACACGTATATACTGTAGTATTTGAAATTATTTCATGTAGTTACACATAGGGTTTGTAGTATTTCTCATTATTTCATGTAGTTATACGTATATACTATAGTATTTGTCATTATTTCATGTAGTTACACGTAGGGTTTGTAGTATTTGTAATTATTTCATGTAGTTATACGTAGGGTTTGTAGTATTTGTCATTATTTCATGTAGTTACACGTAGGGTTTGTAGTATTTGTCATTATTTCTTATAGTTACATATATATACTGTAGTATTTGTCATTATTTCATGTAGTTACACGTAGGGTTTGTAGTATTTGTCACTATTTCATGTAGTTACACGTAGGGTTTGTAGTATTTGTCATTATTTCATGTAGTTACACGTAAGGTTTGTAGTATTTCTCATTATTTCATGTAGTTACACGTAGGGTTTGTAGTATTTCTCATTATTTCATGTAGTTACACGTAGGGTTTGTAGTATTTTTCATTATTTCATGTAGTTACACGTATATACTGTAGTATTTGTAATTATTTCATGTAGTTACACATAGGGTTTGTAGTATTTGTCATTATTTCATGTAGTTATACGTATATACTGCAGTATTTGTCATTATTTCATGTAGTTACACGTAGGGTTTGTAGTATTTGTAATTATTTCATGTAGCTACACGTAGGGTTTGTAGTATTTTTCATTATTTCATGTAGTTACACGTAGGGTTTGTAGTATTTGTCATTATTTCATGTAGTTACACGTAAGATTTGTAGTATTTCTCATTATTTCATATAGTTACACGTAGGGTTTGTAGTATTTGTCATTATTTCATGTATTTACACATAGGGTTTGTAGTATTTCTCATTATTTCATGTAGTTATACGTATATACTATAGTATTTGTAATTATTTCATGTAGTTACACGTAGGGTTTGTAGTATTTCTCATTATTTCATGTAGTTATACGTATATACTGTAGTATTTGTCATTATTTCATGTAGTTACACGTAGGGTTTGTAGGGTTTAGGGTTTAGGAAATAACTTTGAAATTTTCCAAGAAATCCACCTTGTCATTTATGCTAATTAATGGATCACTCTATAATTAAGTGAGCTTTGTCTTATTTTGCATACAAAACCTTACGTATGCTTGGTTAAAAACAGAAATCTGAATTAAATATTAAATAATGTCTATATAGTGCTGCTAGTTAAATATAATATTACAAAAAAATTAAATAATAATTATGGTGGGAGAGAGATTACATGATATATATATATATAATATGTTGTTGATTTAGTATTGTCAAACTATATCATGAGAAGAAATATATATATATATATACATTAAAGAAGAGGCATAAATCATACGTATCGGCCTCACATTCAATTTGCATTTATGTCGTCATTATTCAACCATAATCTGCCACATCATCCATACTATTAAAAATAGTTATAATAGTGGGTCTAGTTTAATTATATATAAAACTTATTTAATTTAAAAAATCCATTCAAAATTTCAAACATCAATAATAATACCTATATATTTATATATAATACCTATATAAATTCAAAATTTTCAAACATTTTTGAAAATTCAAAATTTTCGAAAAACTCATTCAAAATTCAAAAAAAAAATCAAATTTTCTGAAAATTTTCGAAATTTCTGAAAATGTCGAAATTTCTGAAATTTTCAAGAATTTCTGAAAATTTCTGAAAATTTTCAGAAATTTTTAAAAATTTCAAAAATTTCTGAAAATTTTCAAAAATGTCGAAAATTTCTGAAAAGTTCGAAATTTTAAAAAATGTCGAAAATTTTCTGAAAATTTTCAAAAATGTAAAAAAAATTGAAAATTTTCAAAACTTTCGAAATTTTTGAAAATTTTTCGAAATGTTCAGAAATTTATGAAAATTCAAAATTTTCCAAAATTTTTGAAAAATTCATTCAAAATTCAAAAAAAATCAAAATTTTCGAAAATATGTGATTTTATATAAATAATACTTATATAAAATTTCAACCATGAAAGATCATCTCTATATTTATCTTTTTTTTTTTTGAGGTGAGTTAAGTTGAATAATGTTTTTCCTATATAAACACTAATAGCAAATTCTTATCAAAAGACATATGGATATACTGAAATCTAACAAAAAAAATTGAACTAATCTAATCCGTGGCATATACAAATAAATTTAACATATCCATTATCATATTATTAAAATTTCAAAAAGATATTGTAAAAAGTTTCGAAAATATATCATAAAAATTATTTCAAAAAGATACTATGAAGAATAACGATAAATCAATAATCAATATAACCAAGAGAATCAAACCAACACACATAAGAATAAGAACAAGGAATATAAATCTCACAACCGAATCAACTGTATTGCTTCAAACCTCTAGTAGAACAAAGGTGGTTAGTTCTCCATGAGTTGGAACCCTGGAAGCAAAACGAAAAGAACAAACTTTAAAACTGTAAAACTTGAATTCTAATCTAATGGTGAATGGAGCCTGTGGGAATTAGGTTAAATAGAGTTAACCTAAAGCCCAAGATCACAAATCTTGTCTTACAAGGAAATAAAATAATAATAAAGTAATAGTAAAATAAACAATCCAAATTTTGGGAATTAATCCCGTAATCTCGCTCCATCTTCTCGTCGAGCAGCTGCTCGCTCCATCTTCTCGTCGACCAACACCAAGAAGCGTCTCATCTTCAACACAGCATCAGCACGGCCCAACAACAGCTTGCAACGTCCTCAGCCCATTCCTTGCAAGCATCTATATATATATATTTCTATACTAAAAAATATGCATAAATCCTACGTGTCGTTATCACGTTTAATTCACCTATATGTCATTAATTACTCATTATCCATCCAATCATAATCCTCCATATCATCCATCATTTTAGAAAAAAATATAATTATAAGTCCAACTTAGATATATATAAAACTTATTTAATCAAATAAATCTATTCAAAAAATTCAGCCAACATAAGTTCTCAAGAGATATTATGAAAATCAATTTTTTAATAGATTTATTAGTTAAAAATATTAGTTGGTGATATTATTTAATCTATATATATTAATTGAGAGATCTAAATCATATGTGTCGTCACCATGTTCAATTCGCATATGTGTTATTACTTATTACTATCAAACCATCATTCATCACATCATCCAACCTTTTTAAAAAATAATAATGTATTCGATTTAATTATATATTAATGTTTATTTAATTTAATAATTTAATTTTAAATACAATTACATATTCGACCCAAATTTCTAATTAAGCCTAATTACTATAAATCTAAACAAAATTCATCACCTTTCTAATCTACCATTTACGGCCACTTTATTGATTTTTGAGTGGCGAAGCCAGCGAAATTAAAAGAGGCCACGTGATTGCTGGAATTGGAACAAATTAGGCCCAAAAGGAGGATCGGCCCAATGGAGAAAAGAATAAAGGAGTGCGACCCACCGTGAAGATAACCGCGTGAACTCCGTGAAGTGGAAAGCGGAAAGCGAAAGCGGTGAGGAGCATGACGTCAGCGTTGCAGCTGTTTGAATTGGGCCGAGAAGAAGCCTTGGAGATGGGCCGAACTGAAGCATGCGAAGATGGGACGAGCGATGTGCAGCTGCTTGCCTGGGAGTTGCCGAGAAATTCGTTTGTTATTTTTGGTTTCTATGTTATTATTGTTATTTTATTATTTTACACACTTTAGGAATTAGGTTAAAAACAATTTTAGTTAACCTAGTTTCCAGAGATCATCGTTTTCCATTCAGTATTGTTTTTTTTCCTTTGAAGATTATGAAGAACTAAACACCTTTGCTTAGTCCGACAATTGAAGCACAAAGTTTGTATTTGATTGAGAGGTTATTCCTTTACTCTATCTTTGAATGTTTGAATTGAATGTTGGGCTATTAAATCTCTTTTTATATTCACATTTGTTATTATTTTTTGCATTTTTTCCTTTTTGACAAAGAAACTCAATACATAAATGATGTGAAATGACAAAATATATCGGACAAAGTGGTTAAACACGCATGGTCACGTACATTCAAATTTTAGAAATTAAGAAAATCAGGATCAAAATATTTTTACTGCAAAATAACTTTCTAAATCGGTGTACCTAATTTTCATTTCAACTAAATAACTAAACTTTATTCCATATGTATACCAGTATATGTCTTAAGTCTTAACACATATGCGGGGTCAAATTATCAAAGTAAATGATAATACAAAAGAAAATAACATGATCATATTTGACATTTCTTCTGCAATGTTATATTTATGTTAAAAAAATGAAAATAATTAATAGTAATCTGGTATTTTATTTCAATTTTTAATTGTATTTTATTTTTGGTTTATGTTTACTAATTTTAAAATTCATATTTAATGATTTTTTTTAATGAAACATTAATAAAAATATATGATCTAAAAATCATTTTATTACTCTTATGTAAAAATCATTTTATTATTCATATTTAATGATTTTTTTAAGGAACCACATTGAAGAGGACGCGACCGCGGCGTCCGGGTCGCGCCCGCGGCTATTTTGGAATTTAATTATGCCACTTCGAGAACAAACCGCGACTGCGACCAAAAGGCCGCGACCGCGGCCATCACGTGAGGCGGATCAGCTTAATTAAATAAGCGTGATGCTGAAGCTGGAATATGGTGGAAGCTCGGCCCAATGGAGTAAAGAAAGGCCCAAGTGAATCTTGGCCCAATTGAGAAAAGATGTCGCGCGCGTGTATTGAAGCTGAACGATGGAGGATGACGTCAGCCATGACGTCTGCGAGTTGGTGCTGATGAGCTGCTACGAGGTGGGCCACAACTGCTTGAAGATGGGCCGAGCGAGAGAGATGCCTTGGAGTGGGCTGTTGATGCTTGTAATGGTTGGGCCGTGAAGATTTCAGGCCAAAAAGAGGGCTGGAGCCCACGTCATGGTGACTTCATCCCCTCCAGCTCCAATTGACGCGGGCTTTTCTTCACGGTGGGATTCTCTTCACGGTGGGCTGAGCCTCATTTGGGCTTCTATGTGGGCTTCGGCCTTCTATCTCCCATCTCTTCTTTACGGGCTGGTTCGTTTAATTAAATTAGTGGCCCGCTTATCAGCTCACGCAAGCAGCCATTTAAATCCCGCGACCAAGTCCATAAATCCGCTGAACTCGATAAAATACCTGAAATGTCATAAAAATTTGTGTAGACATCGAAATCCTATAAAACTACAAAACAAACTAAATACGAGAAATATGCATATGCAAACTACCTAATTTATGCCTAAATGCATGCCCTAAACATGTATGAAATGGATGCTATAACTTATTGTAGAGAGAATTAATTGCATGCAATTGTATGACAATTTGCTACACTTGCATGTATCTATCTAAATTTATATGCTCATTGCTGCTGTTGAATTGAATCATGGAGGTTTTCCTGATTATTTGATAGTTAGTATTCTCAGGGTCTGTTTGTCCTGTTTATAACTTAAGAAAAGGAGTAGGACCATTAATAGGAAGGAGTTGTTAGGATCATTCTCTATTACGGAATATTTTGAAGGCTTTTGAAATCAATATTATTTTTAGCCACTAGTTTAATCTTTTTAGCCACTAGTTTAAACTTATTTTGTAATGGTTTATCTATTCTCTATTAGGGAATATTTTATAAGGTTTAAAATTCAATATTATTTGTATCCACTAGTTTAATCTTTTTAGCCACTACTTTCATTTTTTAGCTACTAGTTTAGTTGCCCTTAGCACTGACCCTAAACCCTTAGCCTTTAGCCATTAGCACTGACCCGTAGCCTTTAGCCCATAGCCTTAGCCCTTAGCACTGACTCTTAGCCATTAGCCTTAACCCTTAGCATTGACCCTTAGCCATTAGCCCTTAGCGCTGACCCTTAGTCATTAGCCCTTAGCCCTTAGCACTGACCCTTAGCCTTTAGCCCTTAGCCATTAGCCTTAGCCCTTAGCACTGACCCTTAGCCATTAGCCCTTAGCACTGACCCTTAGCCATTAGCCTTAGCCTTTAGCCTTAGCCCTTAGCACTGACCCTTAGCCATTAGCCTTAGCCCTTAGCACTGACCCTTAGCCCTGATCCTTAGCCACTAGACCTTAGCCATTAGCCCTTAGCACTGACCCTTAGCCATTAGCCTTAGCCCTTAGCACTGACCCTTAGCCATTAGTCCTTAGCACTGACCCTTAGTCATTAGCCCTTAGCCATTAGCACTGTCCCTTAGCCTTTAGCCCTTAGCCATTAGCCTTAGCCCTTAGCACTGACTCTTAGCCATTAGCCCTTAGCACTGACCCTTAGCCATTAGCCTTAGCCTTTAGCCTTAGCCCTTAGCACTGACCCTTAGCCATTAGCCTTAGCCTTTAGCCTTAGCCCTTAGCACTGACCCTTAGCCCTGATCCTTAGCCACTAGCCATTAGCCCTTATCACGGACCCTTAGCCATTAGCCTTATCCCTTAGTTTTAGCGCTTAGCACTGACCCTCAGCCATTAGCCCTTAGTTCTGAGCACTGACCCTTAGCCATTATCCATTAGCCCATAGCCCTGACCCTTAGCCCTTAGCCTTAGCCATTAGTCTTAGCCCTGACCCTTAGCCATTAGCCCTTAGCCCTAGTACTTAGCCCTGACCCTTAGTTTTAGCCATTAGCCTTAGCCCTTAGCCTTGACCCTTAGCCATTAGTCATTAGCCATTAGCCATTAGCCATTAGCCCTTAGCACTGACCCTCAGCCATTAGCCCTTAGCTTTTAGCATTGATCCTTAGTCAATAGCCATTAGCCATTAGCCATTAGCCCTTAGCCCTGACCCTTAGCCATTAGCCCTTATCCTTAGCCATTAAACCTTAGCCATTAGCCCTTAGACCTTAGCCTTATCACGTAGCCATTAGCCCTTAGCCCTTAGTACTTAGCCATGATCCCTTAGCCATGACCCATTAGCCTTAGCTCTTAGCACTGACCCTTAGTCATTAGTCATTAGGGTTTAGCCCTTAGCCCTGACCCTTAGCCATTAGCCCTTAGCCTTACCACTTAGCCATTAGCCCTTAGCCTTATCACGTAGGCATTAGCCCTTAGCACTTAGCCATGATCCCTTAGCCATGACCCATTAGCCTTAGCTCTTAGCACCGACCCTTAGCCATTAGCACTGACCCTTAGTCATTAGGGTTTAGCCCTTAGCCTTGACCCTTAGTCATTAGCCCTTAGCCTTACCACTTAGCCATTAGCCCTTAGCCATTAGCCCTAAGCACTTAGCCATGACCCCTTAGCCTTCGCCTTAGCCATGACCCTTCGCCTTAGCCCTAAACCCTAAACCCTAAACCCCAAAACCCTAAACCTTAAACCCTAAACCCTAAACCATGGCCCTTAGCCCTTAGCCATGACCCCTTAGCTCTTAACTCTTAACCCTGACCCTTAGCCCTTAACCTTGACCCTTAGCCCTTAGTCCTTAGTCCTTAGCCATGACCCCTTAGCCCTTAGTCATGACCCCTTAGCCCTTAGCTCTTAGCCATGACTCCTTAGTCATGACCCCTTAGCCCTTACCCCTTAGTCCTGACCCTTAGCCATGACCCCTTAGCCCTAAACCCTAAACCCGAAACCCTAAACCATATACCCTATACCCTAAACCATATACCCTAAACCCTATACCCTAAACCCTATATCCTAAACCCTATACCCTAAACCTTATACCCTAAACCTATACCCTAAACCCTATACCCTAAACCTATACCCTACCCTATATCCTAAACATATACCCTATACCATAAACCCTATACCATATACCCTAAACCCTATACCCTATACCATATACCCTATACCCTAAACCCTATTCCCTATACCCTATACCCTATACCCTATACCATATACCCTATACCATATACCATATACCATATACCATATATCATATACCCTATACCATATACCATATACCCTATACCATATACCCTATACCCTAGGGTTAGACCATAGACCCTAAATCCTAGGGTCTATGGTCTAACCCTAGGGTTTAGGCTTGTAGGTTTAGGGTTTAGGATCTTAGGATTAGGGTCTTAGGGTTAGGGTCTTAGAGGTTAGGGTCTTAGGGTTAGTGTTTTAGGGTTTTAGGGTTTGGAGCTTATGGGTTTAAGGTTTAGGGTTAAGATCTTGGAGGTTAGGGTCTTGGGGTTAGTGTTTTGGGGGTTTGGTGCTTATAGGTTTAAGGTTTAAGGAGTTTAGGATTTAAGGGTTTAGATTTAGAATTTAGAATTTTAGGATTAGGATCTTAGGGGTTAGGGTCATAGGGTTTAGGATTTCGGATCTTAGGATTATGATCTCGGGGGTTAGGGTCTTGGGGGTTAGGGTCTTGGGGGTTAGGATGTTGGGAGTTAGGGTTTGGGGATTAGGGTTTAGGGTTAGGGTTTGGAGTTTAGGTTTTAGATTGAGTTTTTAACCCGGGATTTCAGGTTAGGGTTTGGGTTTTTGGGTTAAATGGACATTTTTAACTCGGGTGTTCAAAACGCTTTAATGGATGGACTTTTTGGAGCGGTTTTGGAAAAGTGCTCTAAAAGTCCTACAATTAGAGCGGTTCTGGAAAAGCGATCTTAAAGTCACACCTTTAGAGCGGTCTAGAAAAGCGTTCTAAAAGTCCTACCTTTACAACGGTTTTTTAAAAGCGCTCTTAAAGACCCACCTTTTACAGCGGTTTTGGAAAAGTGCTTTAAAAGTCCTACCTTTACAACGGTTTTTTAAAAACGCTTTAAAAGACCTATATTTAGAGCGGTTCTGGAAAAGCGCTCTAAAAGGCCTACCTTTACAGCGGTTTTTTAAAAGCGCTTTAAAAGACCCACATTTACAACGGATTTTTAAAAGCGCTTTAAAAGACCCACCTTTTACAACGGTTGTGGGGAAGCGCTTTAAAAGTCCTACCTTTACAACGGTTGTTTAAAAGCGCTTTAAAAGACCTATATTTAGAGCGGTTCTGGTAAAGCGCTCTAAAAGTCCTACATTTACAGCGGTTCTTCAAAAGCGCTTTAAAAGATCCACCTTTTACAACGGTTCTGAAAAAGCGCTTTAAAAGACCGACTTTTTAGCTCGGTTGTGAGGACCGCTTTAAAAGATGGTCTTTTTACCTTACCCTATTAAAATGCTAATAAAGATGGACTTTCTAGAACGGATTAAACCGAGTTAATAAGATTTTTTTTGGCCCGGTTGTGAGAACCACTGAAATTGTGACATCATTCACAATAATCCAAGACCCTTAATTACGTCAATAAGTTGCAACTATATTTTAAGATGTTTATTTATTAAATTTTTTTCTACGTGAGGTAAACGTTTAGGGGCCAAACCCTAAACAATCACTCTTACCCTAGAAAAAAAATGTAATAATTAAACAAGTTAAAATATGCTATAAAAGCACACTATTGAAATACACATGGATAAATAAAATAATACTATAAAAGCCAAAAAAAAATAGGATTCTAAGAATATAGTTATTTAACAATTGATTTGCCTTAGTGATATAAGTAATAGCTATTTATTGCCAAAGATAAGGTAATGTTCATTATTCTATGATAATAATAAGTTACAATACCATAAAACAGAAAGAAACAAAAACAAATTATCTGCAAAAGGACAATCCCCCACTTGGAATTCATTTTCAGATACTAAAATCTAGACGATTAACATAAAAGACTGCACTTCAATTGTCCTTAAGATGCATTTTCTACCAAAAGAAACCCAAATATTGTAAATAATCCAATACCATTAATCTTAAAAAACATTCTATTAAAAGTACTTAAAAGAGGACGACTTACTTTCAATGTGTTCCAATAATTCTCTAACCTTATTGATTTGCACCTTTAGTTTTACTTGAAGTTTCTACAAGTATGTGATAGAAACGAAATTATCAATGCAGTAACTGCAAGTAAAAGAAATACCAGAACATAAAATAAAACTTTTAGGCCAGGTCACTGATTACTTCATCCATCATTATACTCCAAACTAAGGAAAACTTACGAGTACGATTCACATTTATGAATACAACATTGATTAGTAAGGGAAAACATTATTTTATTACCGGAATCCTCTGTATGAGTTTAGCAAACTTATGGCAACTTCATTCACGTGACTGAAGTTTACCAAATGTTACACCATATTTCATCCTATATGCATATGACTACGAAAAAATATGGGAAAAAGCAATTCATTGTAAAACAAAGAAATGAAAACAGCAACATACCTGCAAATGACACACTCCATTTTTCTTGGATAAGGAATGAGTCCAGGGCTCTTTCACCAATAACACTCTACCACTGGAAAATGTAATAGTCAACAACACAATTAAATAGACAAAGATAATAATAGAGAATTAAAAATCCTAACACTCTACCACCTTTTTAGGCTTTCAAATATTACATATCTTATATGATGAGGTGATTTCAGAAAGCCAAATAGTCCCAAAACTGATAGTACATAGCATATGATAACATACATTTTCTCAACATTTTTTCTTAACTGATATATACGGACATATCTTCTGAACATGGAAATACAACCCAAAAGTACTACATGCTGTAAGCTTGACCCAAGCCGTGAGATGACATTGTAATTGGGTTTACTTAACCCATAAATGGCTTCCTTGAAGATTCAATTGCTAATTAACTTAATTCTTGAGTTTTGGTAGCTAATTGGGAGTGTAACTGTTATGTCCACTTCATTGCATTATAAATAATTTTGGTTCTTTATAATCAGACCAAGCTTAATTCACTTAATCACCAAGCTTTCTAATATGTTCTATAAACAAGTTCAATGAATCACAAGATTAACTATCTAACTATTCTACATTTAAGGAGTTGAACTTACAAAGGCTTTGAAAGCATTTTGGTTTGAGGCCATCTCATATATACAGCATCATACTCAACCAGACATGCACAACATCTCCAGAAACCTACAAAGCTCGCATTTCAATATTAGACAAGCTGTCGAAAAATCACTTAACAATTAACTCTTCATTTCAATAAAGAGAAAAATAGAAAAGCTCCTGACAAACCTCAAAAGGATAGCCCAAAGTCATGCACCAACCCTGTATTAGACCACTATTATATATCAAAAGTAGTCTATTTGTACTTGAGGACTTAATTAAGCTTGTGTTCTCAATATCCATTTCCAAAATAATGTAAACCAACCTACCCTATATCTTAACTTTGTTCCTGTCCATATCCAAAACTAATATTGTATTAAGGATGATGAATTTATTCACGAGATTCCAACTTTATATCAATTAAGGATAAGTAGCATTAGCAGTACTACATATGCATGAATTGAGTGATGAATTGCATACCAGAAATACCGATATCGTAACCAAACATGAGGCCACCGCAAGCAGAGAGAACCCAGGAAACCACAACATAGAAGATCAATCTCCATGGATACTTCTCAGCTGGCCTCTGAACCACCCTCAGTAGATGAACAGATACAATGCTCGTGACAGCCATCAGCTGTGCGTTCAGTGACTCAAATATTCCTAAAAGCATTAAATGAAAAGGAAACCCTTTATTCTTTAGTAATAGGTAACATAACTATAAACCTTACAAATTATTATATTATACTTCAAGAGCATGAAAGCGACGACAAATCCACATGGAGGCCCACTGACAAACAGATGACAGAAATTGATCATGTGCAGGATATGAATTTATCATGTCAAGTGGAGGAATCTTGAGAATCAATATCAAAATGTGAATGACAGGTCAAGTGGAGGGCATTATAACTTATAAGTGCTTCAGACAGGAAATTGTCATGTATTTGCATTGAAATTTCTAACTTGGTTTCAAACAATTATCTGCATTGATATCACTTTAAAGTTTTTTTCTAAATTGGCAAGGAAGAAAAGCAAACACAAATTGAGATCTATAATGAAGCTCAATAACCTTTTCTCCATACTTGTTTATCTTAAACATTTGTCTGTTCATTTTACATAATAATATTGAACTTACTTATAAAACTGATGAGGATATATAGTAATTGGAAGTGGTTTGATCTCTTCATCCATAATCGCTAGTTCCTTTTTTTACATAATTAACATTTTTCACACAAAAAACAACAACATATTCACCAAAAATCAAAACTACTGATTAACTGAGCCTCATGTACTCCTATACAGTATACACACTGCCTTCTACTGCTCAATTCAATAATCCAAATTTTAGAACTGCTTGAAAATCTTACACAAGTATGGCACCATGTTAAAAAAAGTAGTTCTCAATTTTTTTTATGAATTAGCAATACATATAATTCAGTACATGTATCAGATGCATGCAAGTCTAGGCATTCTACATAACTCAACCAAAGCACTAGATACCTCATTAGGAGCTTCTTTTTTATGGATACCATCAGTTGAACCATAGCCAGAAGAACTTGAGGTAATATTTCAATGTTTCATTCCAGAACTTGACAACATATTTTGGGGTCTAGACCTGCAAATTGCTCATCAGGAAAGCACAGAATGCAGATTAGAATATATTAAGTATGAATGTTGGAGCAGTAAATGAATCAAGATTATGTTAAAGAATGTAAGTACATGACATGTCATCATAACGTATATCAAAGTTTTCAAAGAAATTCTTCAAAAAACAACCTTCTTAGAAATTCTTAGAAAATGTCCAGACACAAACAGATAAATTCCACCCATTACATATGATCATGTTTCAGTTGAACTATTCATAGTTATCTACTCATTAAATTCCAGCCTTTAAATACGATCATTTAACCAAACTTTAGCCACAAACCTATGAATCGATTGTGTAAGTTGGGTATGAGTTTGAAGGCCTTCTTGCCTTACGAGAATTGTCTTCTCTTTCTTAAATTATTGCCACTTGAAAAAAATAACAAATCAACATGTGCATGTAATTGTTTGCAAACAAGATTCTGAAGACTGGGGCACTCCCCCCCCCCCCCCCCCCCCCTCTTACACTTATCTTCAAGAACTTCTCATTTCTTCAAAATACAGAGTATTGGCTCTTCGTCTAAAAAAGAAGACTGTGCATCAGTGAAGAATCACTGACACCTAGACAATATTTCATCTATATATAGGGCTGATGCTATATGCTCGACAAAATTTTCCTACTCGCACGACATTCTGTACGCTAGAAAATGGCGTACGCCATATTCTAGCGTACAAAATAAAATATGTATAAATTATAAGATTATATGTATTTTGAATTTAAAAAAAAAAATAAGTATAAATCTGTATGCCAGAATATGGCGTACGCCATATTCTAGCGTACAGAATAAAATATGTATAAATTATAAGATTATATGTATTTTGAACTTTAAAAAAAAAAATAAGTATAAATATGTATGCCACAATCTGGCGTACAGATTATAAAAAAAAAAAACTTTTTAATCATGTAGAGAATTTCAATACGAGTCCGTATATATAAAATTCGCCCAAAACAGACATCGTTTGCCCCTCCAAAAGCCCAAAACACGAAGCTTTTCTACCTATTTTTTTTATTTGGTGCCCGACATATAGCGCATTATAGTGAAATTTTTTGGTATTTTTTGAATTTTTCTACTATAATTTTGTATAAGATTTTAATATGAGTCCGTATATATAAAATTCATTCAAAACGGATATCGTTTTCCCCTCCAAAAACGATATCCAAAACGAATATCGTTTTCCCCTCCAAAAAGCCCTCTTTTGAGTTGGGGCTTAGACGGATATCATTTTCCCCTCCAAAAAGCCCCTCCATTAAACCTCTCTTTTGAGTTAGGGCTTAAAGATGGGGCTTAAATGGAGGCTTTTTGAGTTTAAGCGTCCATTTAAGCCCCAACTCAAAAGAGGGGTTTAATGAAGGGGCTTTTGATCCCAAATTATATTTGTATTAAATTACAATTATGTCATTATATTAAGTTATCAAAATATCATTTATATTAAATTACTAAATATACCCTTTATATTAAATTATAAAAAAATTGAATTTATATTAAATTTCAATTACATGTTGCATTTTAGGTGAATTGAAAGAAAGGAAAAAAACCGCGGGCGCGGCCTTGGAAGAACTCAGCTAAGATGCCAATAAGCAAAGCCGCGATCGTATATAAGTGTAACTATATGAAATATAATAGAATACTATAATATATAACTGTAATTATGTGAAATATAATGAAATGATATAGTATATAAGTCTAAGTATACTAGATTTAATGAAATACTATAGTATATAAGTGTTACTATATGAAATATAATGAAATACTATAGTATATAAGTCTAAGTATACTAGATCTAATGAAATACTATAATACATAAGTGTAACTATATAAAATATAATGAAATACTATGGTACATAAGTGTAACTATATGAAATATAATAAAATACTATAGTATATAAGTGTAACTATATGAAATATAATGAAATACTATAGTATATAAGTGTAACTATATGAAATTTAATGAAATACTATAGTATATAAGTGCAACTATATGAAATATAATGAAATACTATGGTACATAAGTGTAACTACATAAAATATAATGAAATACTATAGTATATAAGTGTAACTATATGAAATATAATGAAATACTATGATACATAAATGTAATTATATGAAATATAATGAAATACTATGATACATAAGTGTAACTATATGAAATTTAATGAAATACTATGGTATATAAGTATAACTATATGAAATTTAATGAAATACTATAGTATATAAGTGTAACTATATAAAGTTTAATGAAATACTATAGTATATAAGTATAACTATATGAAATATAATGAAATACTATAATATATAATGAAAATACTATAGTATATAATGAAATACTACAGTATATAAGTGTAACTATATGAAATTTAATGAAATACTATAGTATATAAGTATAAGTATATGAAATATAATGAAATACTATAGTATATAATGAAAATACTATAGTATATAAGGAAATACCATAGTATATAAGTATAACTATATGAAATACTATAGTATATTAGTATATTCACATTAAATATAAAGGAAAACTATAGTATATAAGTATAACTATATAGTACACTTATGTACTATAGTATAAATATAGTATACTTAGACTTATATACTATAGTATTTCACTACATCTAGTATACTTAGACTTATATATTATAGTATTTCATTATATTTCATATAGTTATAATTATATACTATGGTATTTCATTATATTTCATATAGTTACACTAATATACTATAGTATTTTATTATATTTCATATAGTTACACTTATATATTATAGTATTTCATTATATACTATAATATTTCATTATATTTCATATACTATAGTATTTCATTATATTTCATATACTATAGTACACTTATGTACTATCGTATTTCATTAGATCTAGTATACTTAGACTTATATACTATAGTATTTCATTAAATTTTATATAGTTACATTTATATACTATAGTATTTCATTATATTTCATATAGTTATACTTATGTATCATAGTATTTCATTATATTTCATATAGTTACATTTATATACTATAGTATTTCATATAGTTACACTTATGTATCATAGTATTTCATTATATTTCATATAGTTACACTTATGTATTATAGTATTTCATTAGATCTAGTATACTTAGACTTATATACTATAGTATTTCATTATATTTCATATAGTTACACTTATATACTATAGTATTTCATTAAATCTAGTATACTTAGACTTATATATACTATATCATTTCATTATATTTCATGTAGTTACACTAATATACTATAGTATTTTATTATATTTCATATAGTTACACTTATGTACCATAGTATTTCATTATATTTTATATAGTTATACTTATATACTATAGTATTTCATTATATTTCATGTAGTTACACTTATGTACCATAGTATTTCATTATATTTCATATAGTTACACTTATATACTATAGTATTTCATAAAACTTTCATATAGTTACACTTATATACTATAGTATTTCATTATATTTCATATAGTTACACTTATATACTATAGTATTTCATTATATTTCATATAGTTACACTTATGTACCATAATATTTCATTATATTTCATATAGTTACACTTATGTATTATAGTATTTCATTAGATCTAGTATACTTAGACTTATATACTATAGTATTTCATTAAACCTAGTATACCTAGACTTATATATTATAGTGTTTCATTTAATCTAGTATACTTAGACTTATATACTATAGTATTTCATTAAATCTAGTATACTTAGACTTATATATTATATCATTTCATTATATTTCACATAGTTACAGTTATATACTATAGTATTTTATTATGTTTCATATAGTTACACTTATATACGATCGCGGCTTTGCTTCTTGGCATCTTAGCTGAGTTCTTCCAAGGCCGCGCCCGCGGTTTTTTTCCTTTCTTTCAATTCACCTAAAATGCAACATGTAATTGAAATTTAATATAAATTCAATTTTTTTATAATTTAATATAAAGGGTATATTTAGTAATTTAATATAAATGATATTTTGATAACTTAATATAATGACATAATTGTAATTTAATATAAATATAATTTGGGATCAAAAGCCCCTCCATTAAACCCTTCTTTTGAGTTGAGGCTTAAATGGACGCTTAAACTCAAAAAGCCCCCATTTAAGCCCCATCTTAAGCCCTAACTCAAAAGAGGGGTTTAATGGAGGGGCTTTTTGGAGGGAAAAACGATATCCGTCTAAGCCCCAACTCAAAAGAGGACTTTTTGGAGGGGAAAACGATATCCGTTTTGAATGAATTTTATATGTACGGACTCGTATTAAAATCTTATACAAAATTATAGTAGAAAAATTCAAAAAATACCAAAAAAATTCACTATAATGCGCTATATGTCGGGCACCAAATAAAAAAAATAGGTAGAAAAGCTTCGTGTTTTGGGCTTTTGGAGGGGCAAACGATGTCCGTTTTGGGCGAATTTTATATGTACGGACTCGTATTGAAATTCTCTACATGATTAAAAAGTTTTTTTTAATTTTTTTTTATAATCTGTACGCCAGATTATGGCGTACAGATTTATACTTATTTTTTTAAAATAAGTTCAAAATACATATAATCTTATAATTTATACATATTTTATTCTATACGCTAGAATATGGCGTACGCCATATTCTGGCGTACAGATTTATACTTATTTTAAAAAAAAAATCAAAATACATATAATCTTATAATTTATACATATTTTATTCTGTACGCTAGAATATGGCGTACGCCATTTTCTAGCGTACAGAATGTCGTGCGAATAGGAAAATTTTGTCGGGCATATAGTCGCCTCGATATATAGCCAAGGCAATCTCACTCTTACAACTTTTTTGTACTCTCACCCTAACAATTGCATAGTCAGAAAAGCAAAAACAAATTGAGATCTAGAATGAAGCTCAATGACCTTTTTTCCAAACTTATTTATCTTCAACACCTGTCTGTTCTCTTTTATCTTGAATATCAAACTCAAAAAACAAATCTATAAACTACATAAGAAAATAAATTCAGTAAGGTAAACCACACGAATCATCTAAACCTTACCCTCATGGAGTCATCACATGGCATTCGCTTCCCAGACTAAGACGAAACAACTAATTCACCGCTATCAAGAGCAATTGCGGGATCTGAGAATCAATTGTCAGTTTGTCACACACAAAAAATGAAAATGATAAGGAAAAGAAAAGCAACAACAAATACAGAGTTCTGTATCAGCCATAGCTTCCTCGGTGTACATGGGAAACGGAACAGGCCATTCCTACCTTCGATCTACGGTTGCGGGATTATCTGGGTGCGGTGCGTTCGATTTGAAATGAGTTTAAAGGCCATTGCCGCCTTCGATCTAGGGTTTCGGATCCGGATAAGAATTCAGGGAGGGTCTCGCTCGCAGGGGGATCAGCGGCAATTGCGGGGATTTGAGAGCTTTCTAGAGCGTATACGACGAGTTCTCTCTTTCTCCTGTTCGACATTTTTGCTCTGTGTACTGAAGATAGAAATACGTAAACTGCTAGCAATATCTACAGCCTGAAACTAGGTCTAACCAACCCTACAAACGAGATGGAAGTGAGAAGATCTAAATCGAAGACATGGAAACACGAAGAAGATAAGAGAAGATAGATCGAGATTTGAGAAAGAGGCCAAGGACCTGAGCGTGGAATTCAGGGGAAGGATTCAACTGCAAACCGGGATATAAACCGGATCTTATACGATCATAAACTAGACCGAATCAAACTGGGTAACATAATTAAAATCGAAACATAAACCGGGTCCAATATGTAAGTGCTAACAAATAACAATATGTAACTGGGCTTCTAAACCAACTCGGTCCATATCAAATCTAACTTATGCTTCATTTCTGGAGGGTTTTGGGCTCATTGGACTTTAAGATTCTTCGATTAATAAAATGAATTCTTACTAGTTTTTATGTATTTTTTCTATCCCTACTAGCTTATTTTATTATTATTTTTTTCTCTTCTTTATTTTTTATCTCTCTAAAATATTGTTTTTTGGGGTTTATGGGATAGGATTTAGGGAGAGGGAGAGGGATCCATTTTTGTTAAGGGTCCATTAGTTTAAAAAAATGTTTGTCAAATGGTCATTTACCTAACTCACCGTCATTTTTGTTATGTATATAAAGTCTGCAGTTTGCTGTGCACTTCGTTGTTGTTGTGTAACATTGAAAAATAACTTTGAATTAGCATAACTTTTTATTCGATTATCCAAATAACTACTATGAGTACTTGTTTCGAAGGTGTCGACCCGAACTATATCGTCATTATACTAGTTAAAGTTCCTATGGAACAACGCCTAATATAATTAAGGATAAGTTATTGAACTGAACACGCGTCGAAATGGAAACAAGCGTAACTTTGTGGTACGGCATTAGATTGGAGCATGTGATACACGGTTTTGAAGCTCTCTTGGAGACGCAACTATTCTCAGGGCCAAAAGGCCTGATTAGGTTGATTTTGCAAAAAAAAAAGGTCGTTTCATTGCCCAAATCTGCGTTTCTAAGCCGGACATCAGGTAAAAGACGATGTTTTGTTCGACACATGCTTATCCAATTTGACGGTATTGTTGCAATACATGCATACGAATTATACAAATTGTGGTTTGGGTTTACAGCTTTGAAACGAATGGTCATACGTGTTTTGGGACGAAAAGATCGGACAACCTAAATTGCCTTTAGATGGGGTAACGAGTCGATCGGATAACAAATAATCAATCCAAACCAAATAGACAATCGACAAGTAAAGAATGGACACAAAATAGCAAGATAATTTATAGATCTATTGATGATTGAATTAGATCAAAGTACAACTTATCCTCAAGGAATAGAGGATCGAGTCCTGTCTGACAGGCGTTTATGCCTTCAAAACTGCCTTTATGTATTCTAAACCACCTACTAAGATGTCAATGGGGCGGGGATTTTCCATTATCCGTGGGGATTCCCCGCTATGGGGGGGTGGAGATGGAGATTTTAAATGGGGATGGGGCAAAAAACACACCCGTGTGGGGATGGGGACGGGGATAGAGCCCTCCACCCCACTCCTTGTCCCATCCCCGTCCATGCCGGGGATCCCCACGAGTATCTCCATTGGTAATCCATGTGGTATCATCTAATTTTTTTTCATATTTATAATTTATAGTTGGTAATGATTTTTTTATTTGAAAAAATGGTGTAATATACATTTATAAGTATTAGTACGCATGTACTATGAAATTTTTGGGACTTGTTTTTTATTGAATTCAACTCACTTGTTATATTGTTGAATTTTATTTAACAATGTAGATTAATTGAAGAATCATATATAATAGGAAAACAAATAAGAAACTTTTTGTGGGGGTTAAATGGGGAATTTTATTAATTAGGAACTTGTTTGACTATAAGTGGAGAAATCGCATGAACTTCCATGAAAAGATCCGAAACAAATGTTAATTGAGAAAAATTGTCGGGGACTGGGAATACCCGACGGGGACAACTTTAGCTCCTCAAGTGGGGTGGGGACGGGGGCGAGGAGTGCTTGTGATACCCCGTAATTTTGTAAGGTTATTTTGGGAATTATGGAATTTTCCCGAGTACCCGTTGTGTACGTCGGATTTAATTCAGGTAGCTTGAGATATTCTGTAATGTGCTCTGTATCTGTAATATTTTTCTCAGTGAAATAATATACAGACAAGGTGCCTTAGATTTTAATTGTCGTTCGCGTACGATAATTTTTATCCCGGTTTAACGTCTAGCTCGTTCAAAGCTGAATGGGCGGGAAAAAGGGGAAACGGCGACCGCCGTTCAGAAACGGCGATCGCCGTTCAGAAACGGCGACTGCCGTGGTTGGGCCCGAGAGGTCAACGTGTCAGCTTCTAGCTGGCCGCGACAGGCCTAGCGACGGCGACCGCCGCATTTACGGCGACCGCCGCGTGCCCGCCGTAGGCAAAATTACGGCGACCGCCGTTATTGTCCAGTGGGCATTGCCCGCCGGTCGCCGGCGTCATTCAAGGCACGCCGTTGCGTCGTTTGCCGCATCTGAGGGTTTGCAGAACACTCCTTGGGGTTTGCCTATAAATAGACGAGCTTGGGCATGGGTTTTGGGTCATCTACAACCCCGAATCGCTGCCAAATTCGCCTCTCGCCGGAGTTGTGTTTTCGCCGGAATTCGAAGGTCTCGCCGGTGTTGCTTTGGTGTGTTTCCAGAGTGCCTTTGTGAAGCTTTTGGTTAGCCTTGGAGGTTAGAAGCCAAAGCAAGTCGAAGGAGGCCGAACCACTCGTGTTTTGGGATGAGTTTTCTCTCGTTTCAGTCGGCCGTGTTCTTCACGGCGACCGCCGTGTTCTTCACGGCGACCGCCGTGATGAATACGGCGACCGCCGCCAGAGCCCAGAACGCCTTCGTGGCTTTGGCTTGGTTGGTTGTCGTCGTAGCGTCTTTCCTTTCGTATTCTTTCGCCGTGTTTAGATTCGTACTGTTTATGTCAGATCTAACTTAGGGTTCCTTTTATGGGTCGACTCGAAGGTTGTTGTGCTGTCGGAACTATACTGTGTCGAGCCCAGAATCCAGTTGACGTCGTTTGACTATTCTGCGGATTAAGGCAAGTGGCGGTTCGCTCTTGCTCATTTCGTTCCATATTTACATTAATTATCAGTAGTTTATCTGAGTAATTAATTTGGAATGAATATTCTGTTTGTCTGGAAACGGTTTTGTTAAACTGTTTTGAAAATCATATAATAGGTTGTATATCTGTTTGAACAATGATATTATCTGTGATCGCCTTTCGGGCCTTTATGTGGATTTATCCAGTAACTGTTGTTGTGCTATACTGTTTAGTTAGCACTAGTGGCTAGGAATGCTATGTACCTTGAGGGGGTTTAGCTGTTTCTTTATAACTGGTACTTGGTGGTTCATCCCCAGTACTTTCTCTTTGGTCATGACCATACCCTTTCACGGGGTAGGCGCACTTCGCTAGTGCCAAATCTTCCAGGGTTCATCCCTTCGATATCTCTTGTGAGAAGATCTGATATCTCTTGTGAGGAGATCCGATATCTCTTGTGAGGAGATCCGATATCTCTTGTGTGGAGATGTAAAAGCTTATAACGTAATGCTCGTTTTGGAATTAAATAAGATAAGTGCCCGAGTGCACATGATTAATATACCTTGGGCGAGTAGTGCAGCTAAGCTTTAGTACAGCTAGGAAAGCTCGTCTTGACTTTTGATCAGAGTACGTTCTCTTTCCAATCTGGATTCGTGGTAAGCGATGAGGTTGGTCGTGAACCGAAACATCTTAGTCAGTTTTTAAATCGTTATGTGGTTCTGTAAGATCTAGACTTGAATGTAGTACGTTCTCTTTCCAATCTGGATTCGCTGTAGGCGATGAGGTTGGTCGTGAACCGAAGCATCTCAGTCAACTTTTAAATCATCGTTGTATGATCCTGTAATCATTCCAGATTTGTCATTTTTCCTTAAAGACTCAATCTCTTGGAGTCTCTTTTCGAGTCGATTTCTGTGAAGATGAAGTCTTCTAGAATCTTCTCTCATGCATACCTCTTGTTGTTATTCTGTGAAAGTGCCGGGTTATGTATCGTCCCTTCGGTTATTATTCGAGGGACAATGATAGTAAACGGTTACGATCACTCGAACCATTCTGCTTTTTACCCTTGCTAGTCTATTCAAGTAGACTAACCCACGAACTTTGTTCTCCGCATGTGGGCTGGTGTCATCCGTTCGATTCGGCACATCAGATAGAGTGAAGATTTGAGGAGACTAGATTGACTATGAAGACGACGGTTGTTTTTGGATGTTTTAATAATTGCTTTTAATCAGGTTGAGATCCTTGGGCAGGTGATCATCACGATCACAACCCCGTTTGTAAAATCTTTTATTTGTCTTCCGCTGTACTTTGTTTGGTTTAAACTATGTTTTGACCTATTCGGGATTGGGTTGTAATCCCGTAACTCTTGTTTCCTCGACAATGTTATGTTTTGGAATTTATTGCTTGATCTTTGTGTATCAATTGCATTTCATAAATTGTATTTATTTGGTAAAGCCTTGGGTGATCTCGGTAAGGAACACTGGGGTCACTGGCGGTAATACCTTTCCAAAAGGGTTAAGTTTTGGGGGTGTTACAGTTGTGGTATCAGAGCCAAAGGTTTTAAAACGGGTTTGGGATTTTATAAATCATTTATCCGTTTTTGAAAATGCTTCAAAAGGGCTCTGAATTTTCAAAGGGAAAAGAATTTCAAAACACCGTTCATAGTCATGTCTTCTGTACAGTCTGATATAGTAAGCTTGCTTCTATGTCTAGAAAGACTAATTCATTTCCCGTTGCCCCGTTTGATATGGGTGCATTATGTTCTCTTCAGAGGAACCCGGGAGAAGCCGAGGTGGTTTCACCATCTCTAGCTAGGCTTGATTCCCAGTTCGCTCGTTGTGAGTTGAGGTTGTAGAACCTAGTAACTCGGTTCGAGTCCATCAATAGAAATTACCAAGTTGATCTATTCTAAGTTGATTTTATTACAATAATTATATCAAAATGATACCAAAGTGATAAAATCCTTGGAATTTGATCGGTAAACAGATGGTGAACACGAGGAACACTATCCGTACTGGTGCTGGGCCAAGCAATGACCCCAGACTAAATCCGAGGAATGTTGTAGACCCATCAGAAGAGCGTGAGTCTGTCTTCCATAATAATCCTGGAGGCAACGACCCAGCTAGGGACAACGCTCCAAGGATATTTGATAAAGTAGCTGTTGCAGAAATTCGGGGAATCTTTATGCAAGCGATTGCCGACGCATTACGCCCGAATGTGCATCAGGCACAAGGAGTGCAAGTACCTCCAGAAGTTCCGAGGTTTGAGGAACAAGAGAACCATGTGCTACAGGGAGGGGTGATCAGGAATAGAGGGGAGTATGGCCGAGCCCTGAAGGCTGTTAACTCCATGAGGCCTGACAGCTTCGATGGGAAAGGAGAGCCAGTCAAGGTGGCTCATTGGTTTTCCCACATGGAGCGGCTATTCCGTAATGTTGAGTGCACTGAAGCTGAGAAGGTGCATATAGCCTCTCTTCAGTTAAAGGAAGAAGCCAGCGAATGGTGGGAGAGTACCGGCTTAGCTGATAGCCCGGTATTGACCTGGTCTATGTTTAAGACCAAGATGACTGATCGTTTCTTCTCTCGTGCTATGAGGGAGGAGAAACACAAGGAGTTTCTGTATCCGCAAACGGATGGATTGAAGGTGACCGAGCTTGCAACCAAATTCAATCATCTAATGCAGTACGCTGGACCTGAGATATCCAGTGAGGCACAGAAGATCTGGTATTTCCATGAATGGATGAGTCCAGACATCAAGCTGATGATGGTGCACCACACACGCTCTACTCTGGAGCAGTATGTGGATACAGCCTACAAGCTGGAGGTGACTCTGGAGGAGTCGACCAAGAAGCGTAACAGCCAGAGGCAAGTGCAGTACCAGCCTCAGGCAAGTGGGTTCAAACGCCCCGCGCCACCATCAGATTTTGCCAATTCTGGCCGAGCAAGAACGAATAAGACTCATGATGGGTCTACGCAACGTTCTGGCCAAGGCAATAATCTGATTCAGTGCTACAACTGCGGTACGCACGGGCACAAGAGCAATGAATGTCTGAAGGACAAAAAGACATGCTTTGACTGCGGAAAGGAGGGTCATATGCAGGCGTTCTATCAGCGGAGGAATGTAAAAGGAGCTGAGTCACGGCAAGGGTCTGTTAATCAGAACAACCGACCCAAGTTCAGTCCGGTGGAAGCTCCTAGCCCTTCAATGCAGACGACTGCGCAGAACAAAGGGAAAGCCCCGATGGCTTCAGGAAGCCAAGGTCAACGCCTATACGTGATACGTGAGGCGGATGGACCTTATGCTCCTAATGCTTAGAGTACTTTGTATCTGCATTACACTTTTGTTAATGTGCTGTTGATGTGGGTGCTACCCAGACTTTCATTTTGGATGGTTGTAGTTAAGTTGCGTGTGCAACGAGGTTGCGAACCTTTCGTTGTAACTCTTCTTATACATGAACCTTTGGTTTATACCAAGTTATGTTTCGTTGCTTGTTGATGGGGTAAGGTCTCGTGTTCGAGACTCACCAACAACCTCTGAGGAGATGGCTGCCTATTAATTAGGTGGAGCTACCAAGGATGGGTTGAGATGTATGGACAGCGGCTCATGGCAACAGAGGACGCTGGTAATGGTTGGGCCTGGACTCGGAGCCACTAGTGAGTCGTCTGTGAACCATGTAGTGGGCTGGTCCAAGATGGTAACCATTTAGTGGGAACCAATCGTCTGTCGGATTGTCAATTACCATCAAGGGTAAGAAATTCAAAGCGATTTGACCTAAATAACCATGGTCCATACGATAATTATTCTCGGTATGGATTGACGGAAGCGTCACAAGGCAGTGATCGACTTCAGTTTTTGATATTTCTGTGGTTAGAGGATTTCCGAGTGTCTTTCCAGAAGATATTCCTGGATACCCCAAATCGTGTCGTGGAGTTTGCAATTGATCTCGAGCCGTGTACCACGCCGATCTCTGAGGCACCGTACCAGATGGCTCCTATTGAGACGCAAGAATTGAAGAAGCAACTCAAGGATCTTCTTGACAAAAGTTATATAAAGCTGAGTGCATCACCTTGATTAGGAGTGCCCTAGTTTTATGTGTCAAAAAGAAAGATGGACCGTTTCGACTTTATTTTTGACTTTCGAGAGTTGAATAAAGTCACGATCAAGAGCAAGTATTTGTTACCAAGGAATGATGATCTGTTGGATCAACTACAGAGAGCAAAAGTTTTCTCCAAGATCGACCTGAGATCTGGTTTTCATCAGCTCAGGATTCGTGAGGATGATATTCCGAGGATTGCGTTTCGGACAAGAGATGGTTACTACGAGTTTGTAGTCATGCCATCTGAGCTTACGAATGCTCTAGGAGTTTTCATGAACCTAGTGCATCGATGTTTTAGACCAGTACTTGAATAAGTTCATAGTGGTCTTCATCAATGGCATTTTGATTTTTCCCGAGCAAGGAAGCTCACAAGGAACGTCTGCGGATTGCTTTATCGGTCCTTAGACCAAGTCGGTTGTACGCAAAGTGGACTAAGTGTGATTGTTGGATCTAGAAGTGGCTTTCTTAGGCCATGTGATCAATAAGAATGAGGTTATGGTTATTCCCCAAAAGAGTGAATCAGTAGTTGTTTGGAAGCGGCCTCAGGGTGTGAGCGAGATGCGCAGTTTCCCAGAGCTTGCAGGACATTATAGACGGTTCATGAAAGGATTTTTTTCTAAGATCTCTCCACCTATGACCAGTCTGTCCACAAGGTCAACCAGAAGTTGTCTGGGATGACAAGTACAAGACCAGTTTTCAAGAAGTTGAAACAGTGTCTGACTTTTGCACCAGTTTTGGCGTTGTCAGAAAGAATGATGGCTATATGGTCTATAGTTAATGTTTCGAGAAATGGGTTGGGATGTGTCTTTGATGCAGAAAGGCAAGGATATTGCATACGCATCTAGACAATTGAAAACCTATGAAGCAAACTAACCAACACATGACCTAGAACTAGCAGCAATAGTGTTTGCATTGGAAACTGAGGTTACTTGGGTAACCCAGAGGTCAGCAGAAGTTTCCACCAGGAGATTGTCCATTACATGGCATTCCTAAGACCATTGTATCGGATCGAGATGGCCGACTTATGTCAAGTTTATAGTAAGAACTTCACAAGGCCATGGGAACTGAATTGAGATTCAGCAGCGTTTCATCTTCAGACAGATGGTCAGTCTGAAAGACCATCTAGACCCTGGAGGATATGTTAAGAAGTATACGTACTCGATCATCCGACTAAGCTGGGAAGACAGCCTAAGTCTGATTGGCTCACGTACGATAATAGTTGGCATGCTACAATCAAGATGGCTCCGTTTGAAGCTTTGTATGGTCACAGATGTAGATCTCAGATTTGTTGGGTTGAGTACACCGACAAGATTCTACTTGGACCAGAGTTGGTAGAAAGGACAACTTCGAACATTGCTCTGAGTAGACAGAGGTTGTTGACCGCTCAGAGTCGACAAAAGTTTTACGCAGATCAGAAGTGTTAAAGTGTTGAGTTCGAGGTTGGTGTCAAGGTACTTGTCACAGTATCACCACCCAAGGATGTTTTCAGGTTTGGTAAGCGTGGGAAGCTTAACCCTCGCTACATGGGACCATTCAAAATTCTGGATAGAGTAAGATCTCTAACGTACCGTTTGGCATTGTCGCCATCGGCATACCCAGTGTATAATGTGTTCCACGTATCATTGCTAAGGATATTCGTGCCAAGATGAGTCTCATAGGCTGAGTTATAAGGACGTCGAGATTCAGACAAATGGTACTTGAGAGGAGATGCCAGTGTGCATTCTCGAACGTCGTGTGAAGCGACTGTGCAACGAGATCGTACTGTTGGTACGAGTTATGTGGTCCAGGTCTGGGACTGAGGAAGTTACTTGGGAAACCGAGGCAGAGATGCTCAGATACTTTCCCGAGTTGTTCTTTTGGCCAAGTTTCGGGGTCGAAACTTCTTTTAAGGGGAGGTGATGTGATACCCCGTAAGTTTGTAAGGTTATTTTGGGAATTATGGAATTTTCCCGAGTACCCGTTGTGTACGTCGAATTTAATTCAGGTAGCTTGAGACATTCTGTAATGTGCTCTGTATCTGTAATATTTTTCTCAGTGAAATAATATACAGACAAGGTGCCTTAGATTTTAATTGTCGTTCGCGTACGATAATTTTTATCCCGGTTTAACGTCTAGCTCGTTCAAAGCTGAATGGGCGGGAAAAGGGGGAAACGGCGACCGCCGTGGTTGGGCCCGAGAGGTCAACGTGTCAGCTTCTAGCTGGCCGCGACAGGCCTAGCGACGGCGACCGCCGCATTTACAGCGACCGCCGCGTGCCCGCCGCAGGCAAAATTACGGCGACCGCCGTGATTGTCCAGTGGGCATTGCCCGCCGGTCGCCGGCGTCGTTCGAGGCGCGCCGTTGCATCGTTTGCCGCGTCTAAGGGTTTGCAGAACACTCCTTGGGGTTTGCCTATAAATAGACGAGCTTGGGCATGGGTTTTGGGTCATCTACAACCCCGAATCGCTGCCAAATTCGCCTATCGTCGGAGTTGTGTTTTCGCCGGAATTTGAAGGTCTCGCCGGTGTTGCTTTGGTGTGTTTCCAGAGTGCCTTTGTGAAGCTTTTGGTTAGCCTTGGAGGTTAGAAGCCAAAGCAAGTCGAAGGAGGCCGAACCACTCGTGTTTTGGGGTGAGTTTTCTCTCGTTTCAGTCGGCCGTGTTCTTCACGGCGACCGCCGTGATGAATACGGCGACCGTCACCAAGAATGGAGACCGCCGCCAGAGCCTAGAACGCCTTCGTGGCTTTGGCTTGGTTGGTTGTCGTCGTGGTGTCTTTCCTTTCGTATTCTTTTGCCGTGTTTAGATTCGTACTGTTTATGTCGGATCTAACTTAGGGTTCCTTTTAGGGGTCGACTCGATGGTTGTTGTGCTGTCGGAACTATACTATGTCAAGCCCGGAATCCAGTTGACGTCGTTAGACTATTATGCGGATTAAGGCAAGTGGCGGTTCGCTCTTGCTCATTTCGTTCCATATTTACATTAATTATCAGTAGTTTATCTGAGTAATTAATTTGGAATGAATATTCTGTTTGTCTGGAAACGGTTTTGTTAAACTGTTTTGAAAATCATATAATAGGTTGTATATCTGTTAGAACAACGCTATTATCTGTGATCGTCTTTCGGTCCTTTATGTGGATTTATCCAGTAACTGTTGTTGTGCTATATTGTTTAGTTAGCACTAGTGGCTAGGAACGCTATGTACCTTGAGGGGGTTTAGCTGTTTCTTTATAACTGGTACTTGGTGGTTCATCCCTAGTACTTTCTCTTTGGTCATGACCATACCCTTTCACAGGGTAGGCGCACTTCGCTAGTGTCAAATCTTCCAGGGTTCATCCCTTCGATATCTCTTGTGAGAAGATCTGATATCTCTTGTGAGGAGATCCGATATCTCTTGTGAGGAGATCCGATATCTCTTGTGTGGAGATGTAAAAGCTTATAACGCAATGCTCGTTTTGGAATTAAATAAGATAAGTGCCCGAGTGCACATGATTAATATACCTTGGGCGAGTAGTGCAGCTAGGAAAGCTCGTCTTGACTTTTGATCAGAGTACATTCTCTTTCCAATCTGGATTCGTGGTAAGCGATGAGGTTGGTCGTGAACCGAAACATCTTAGTCAGTTTTTAAATCGTTATGTGGTTCTGTAAGATCTAGACTTGAATGTATTACGTTCTCTTTCCAATCTGGATTCGCTGTAGGCGATGAGGTTGGTCGTGAACCGAAGCATCTCAGTCAACTTTTAAATCATCGTTGTATGATCCTGTAATCATTCCAGATTTGTCATTTTTCCTTAAAGACTCAATCTCTTGGAGTCTCTTTTCGAGTCGATTTCTGTGAAGATGAAGTCTTCTAGAATCTTCTCTCATGCATACCTCTTGTTGTTATTCCGTGAAAGTGCCGGGTTATGTATCGTCCCTTCGGTTATTATTCGAGGGACAATGATAGTAAACGGTTACGATCACTCGAACCATTCTGCTTTTTACCCTTGCTAGTCTATTCAAGTAGACTAACCCACGAACTTTGTTCTCCGCATGTGGGCTGGTGTCATCCGTTCGATTCGGCACATCAGATAGAGTGAAGATTTGAGGAGACTAGATTGACTATGAAGACGACGGTTGTTTTTGGATGTTTTAATAATTGCTTTTAATCAGGTTGAGATCCTTGGGCAGGTGATCATCACGATCACAACCCCGTTTGTAAAATCTTTTATTTGTCTTCCGTTGTACTTTGTTTGGTTTAAACTATGTTTTGACCTATTCGGGATTGGGTTGTAATCCCGTAACTCTTGTTTCCTCGACAATGTTATGTTTTGGAATTTATTGCTTGATCTTTGTGTATCAATTGCATTTCATAAATTGTATTTATTTGGTAAAGCCTTGGGTGATCTCGGTAAGGAACACTAGGGTCACTGGCGGTAATACATTTCCAAAAGGGTTAAGTTTTGGGGGTGTTACAGTGCTTTTCTAAACGGGGACGGGGATACTACTCCCCACCCCGAACCCGCCCCATTGACATGCCTACCACCTACAATATGTCAAATTTCCGACATTTGTATCATCTACATTTGTCCGTCAATTTTCTGACATTTGTATCATCTACATTTGTCCGGATGGACGATACTGACTCCATAACTTTACTAATTGTATTGTAGTTTGGGTCGAGAGCTTCGAGATGAATGGTCGTGCTAATCAAACAAATAGATTTTAATATATGAGTTACGTATTCTTTCTTAACTATTACTAACACATAAGTGACGACTACATAATCTTTCTCAATCTCTTAATCTATCAAGCATGCTGGTATATCAAATGATTTTCTATTAATGATTAAATCATTGTTGTATGATTCTGTAACATTCCAGATTTGTCATACTTCCTTAAAGACTCATTTCCGTTAGAGTCTTCTTTCGAGTCGATTTCTGTGAAGATTCAGTCTTCCAGAATCTTCTCTTGTGCATACCTCTTGTTTATTCCAGTAGGAGTATGGTGGTTGACAAGCGTACTCGATTATTATTCGAGGGACGAGGAGTATAACCTAATACGACTGCTTCGAACCATTATGCTTTGTACCCTTGCTAGTCTATTCATTTAGACTAACCAACCAATATTTTCCCTTGCATGGTTGGCTGGTGTCATCCGTTCGATTCGGCACATCAGATCGAAAGTAGCTCAGAAGATTAGAAGGACTATGGAGTCGGCGGTGGTTTTTGAATGTTTTAATCATTTCTTTAATCAGATTGAGATCTTTTGGACAATGACTTTGGTTGTAAGGTGTTTTATGAGACTTCCGCTGTATTTGGTTTAAACTCTGTGTTGACCTATTCGGGATTGGGTTGTAATCCCGTAACTCATGTTTCCTTGACAATGTTATGTTTGGATTGAATGCTTTGATCATTATGTATCATTAGTATTTCATGATTGTATTTAACCGGTAAAGCCTTGGGTGATCTCGGTAAGGAACACTGGGGTCACTGGCGGTAATACATTTCCAAAAGGGTTAAGTTTTGGGGGTGTTACAGTTGTGGTATCAGAGCCAACGATTTTTAAAACGGGTTTGGAATTTTTATAAACCATTTATCCGTTTTTGAAAATGCAACGCAATTGGTAACAAGTGGGCGTTAAGCCGCTTGTTAAAGCGTGAGGTCTCGTGTTCGAGACTCACGAACAACCTCCCAGCCATGGGGATTTGGTTGGGGTACATGGGCTGCGGCCCATGGATAGAGAAATGGCTGGCCCTATAAGGTCGGAGCCCCTCTCATTCAAAGTGTACTTTTTTGTAAGATCCCAGGCCAAGCTACCCCAGCCACCAAGCCGCCCAGTCACCCAACGGTGCCGGCGCCGGTACTGGTGCCGCCTGGTTGTCCAAGGGCATGCAACCCACACACCCAACCCTTCCCCCATTTAAATGGGTAGGTTGTTGCCCATGGGGATCGAACCCGGGACCTTTAGATACAAGGGCAATGCCTTACCACTTGTATCACCAATTGCGCTGCAGCACAATTGGGAGGTTGTTACCAATTGCGCTGCAACACAATTGGTATCCACTCCTTGCGGGGAGGGGATAAAGGGGAGAGGTCTCGAGTTCGAGCGCTCTCAACAACCTCTTGGAAATGGCTTCCATTAATTTGGAGTAGCCAACAAGGAAGGGTTGGGGTACATGGGCTACGGCCCATGCGAGTGTCTCATGTTGGGCTAGGCTGATGTGACCTCGCCTACCATGACAGCTGCAGACGAGGAGGAGGCTATGAGTCTTAGGTCCTCAGGCCCCATTACTAGAGCACGAGCCAAAGCTATTCAAGCTGCGACTCAATCACTGGTGACCAGACTCGTAGCAGGTCAGGGACGTCCAACTACAGATGAGGGATCCATTCTGATTTTAGTGACAGTTGGGACATCTACACAGTCTGCAGAGATCCCGAAGTTTACAGATTAGAAATATTGATCCTTATTCGCCTAGTTATCGATATTTCTGATTTATGACATTTTAAGCTTTTAGTCCGGATATTATTTATTATTATTTTCAGCATTTTTTAAGGGAGTTTAGGAGGTCATTTTTATACTTAGAATGACCAACCCCCTTAGAGTAATTTTTAGTGTTTTAATTGTTTTATTTTTGAACTTTTTGGTTAAGGAAAAGGAAGAGTCTTCTTTTTACTTAACCTAGCTTTGTAGCCTCCTTTCTCTTTTACGTTGATAATTATAGCTTTTATGTTGAGAGAAAACCTCCATTGAAGCTCCTTCAACGTCACCTTGAATCACCTAGTTGAGCTTGCTCCTTCGTCATTCTCACATCAAATCCTTTAGATCTAGGTCGAGCGTGCTCCCTTCATCTATTCCGCTTCCAAATCTCCATCTTTTCCAGCCCTCTACTGGCCGTGAACACCCCTTCATCCCTACGGTCATCCACTCAAATTTCTATCGCTTCCGCAATCGCTTCCGCCTCACCGTCGTCTTGCAATCTCCATCAAACGCAGACGCCTATCCAAGGAGTTGCTTCGCCCCACTACGGATTCATCACGATCTCATCCGGGACTTGAGACCTTCTTCATAGCAAGGTCGCATCAACTGGCATCAGAGCCTTCGAATCTGTAAGTCGAATCGATTCCTTGCTTATCACAACCTTATTTTCGTGTCAAAAAATTTCCAAATTTTTTTTTTCCTGCATTTTTCGTGATAATTCTGATTGTTATTATTCAGTTCAGTTTTTAGAGTAAAAAAAAATTGCGAAATTTTTTTTTCCCTTCAAAACCGAATTGATTCTAAACAAAAATTGGGTGATTTTCTCTAGTTCTTCACGGCTCTAGTGAATTTCGTCCTCAAAAAATTCGTTTGCTTGATTTTTAGAGTTCTTACCTTGTCCCCTACACACAACAATTGCTTCTTGTGTTGATAAATTGGTGATTGAATTATAGATCTAGATTTGCATGCATATACGTTGAATTGATGTACTTGACCTATTTGCCATTAATCTGCATCTTCTTTGATCTCTTCGTTTCCCACTTGAATCAATTGAGTGTGTTGGTGTCTAGAATATTTTTTTTAATTTTTTTGAGTACCGATCTGCGCAAGGAGGCATCTTTGAAGAATTTTCACCCTTGAAGATTAGGGTTCTTGAGTCTTGTTGCAATTTCTCTAATTCAAAAAAAAAAAAAGGCTGAGATCTTTCCTTGTAGAAAAAGCCAGATCTGAAGAATTGCCAAAAAAATTATCAATCACAAATAATCAAGGCAATCAAACCCTAGTATTTAGGGAAAGTGGTTAGGGCACTTGGCCTTCGGCGCCACACAAGCAACAACGTCGGCGCCTCCAAGCCAAGACACACGCAGCGTCAGCGCCCAGCAAGCCGCGCCCGCGCGCACGCCCAGCAGCCACGTCTTCTATTCCGGGTGCCTCTAATCCGGGTTAAAAGACCCCCCCCCCCAGCGCAACGATGGACGCCTCAGATCCGGGTTCTTTTCGTGGGTTCCGCATCTTGCACACTACGAAGGTCTTTGGTATTTTAATTTTTTCTTTCTTTTTGTGTCGATTTCTGCATTCGCTTTTTACAGTTATCCTTCTGACCTTGGTGTGAGTTATCCGCTTTTGTTAGTTTACAGCTGCTTAGCCGAGACGCCTAGGTTTACGCCGGATTAATTTCTGTGCCTACCGTTATATCCTAGCGACAGCAGTTGAGGTTACTGTAGGGGTATTAGATTGCAGGGATCTGAGTCCTTTTATTTTAATTTTTCCTTTTTGTGTCGGTTTATGCATTCGCTTTTTACAGTTATCCTTCTGAATTTGGCGTGAGTTATCCGCTTTTGTTAGTTTGCAACTGCTTAGCCGGGACGCCTAGGTTCACGCCGGATTAAGTTCTGTGCCTACCGTTATATCCTGGCGACAACAGTTGAGGTTTCTGTAGGGGTATTAGAGTGCAGGAGCTTTTTGTGAGAAAAGCTAAACTTAGGTGGCAACGGTGAAGAGATATAGGGTGCGCAAAGCCAAAATAAGGTAATCGTTGCCCTATCGTTATTGATTCATTTACCATTTCCTCTCTCTCTCACTGTCTTGGCTGTTATAGTCTTGTTGGCAAATCTAGGCTTATATTTCTGCAATTTGTATCTACAATTTGTTTGCTGAGTTATCGCTGCATTTTGTGATTGTTGTGTGATTATCCTTAGCCTTCCCGCCCTCACGGCCATATCAGCCTTGCTTTCAGTTGTGATATCTTGGTAGTTCGACTTCTCTTTCGTTTCTGTTGCTTTGTTTTTGTTTTTCCTTTGCTCTGTTAGGGTTTCTGTTGTCTTTTCAGGATAATGGTGAACTCCAATGACGGACAGGATACGGGTCGGGTCGATCAACTGGCTAATGCCATTGAGCTTTTGGTGGCCAATCAGCAACGTTCCGACGCCGCCATTCAGAGCAACACGGCTGCCATCGCACGTTCCGATGAACGTTCCGAAGCCAATTTTACAGCCCTGCGTGACATGCTCAGTAGAGTGATGCCGTCTCCGTCACCGAACCAGCGTGACGACCAGAGTACCCTAGCCCAGAAGCAGAAAAAGGGCAAGGGTGTTCTGATGTCTGATCCTCCTACGCAGCCTCCGCGGAAAGGATCACAGAAAGAAAGCAGCGCGTCGAAGAAGAAGGTGCGCTCCAAATCAACCCAGTTGACAATTCCTGAACACAACTCTCAGGACGAGGACGAGCAGGACGATGATGAGTCATCTTCAGAGGAGGATGAACAGGTCGATGATAGTGCCGTCAGACGCCAGAGCAGACGCACAGACCCATATGCTTCCACCAGCAAGCAAGGGAAACCCTCCACAGCTCATCCAAGTCGATACCAGGTAAATTCTGAAACCTTCAATGTCCATTCTTTTGCTGACCATCAGCGTACTGTTTCTCCTGTTGAGTCAGATCCAGATGAAGGGTTCCAGGAATTTGACCTTGAGGATGAGGAAGAAGGGGCCTATGGGTTTTCTACAGGTTATCACCCACCCCTACAGGACCCACCAGAGCAGCAGTTTTATCGTACAGGTTGGGTTCCTCCTCCACAGCAGCCATAGAATCAGGCTGCTTATTACGCTGCACATGGTCATCCACAGCCATATCAGCAGCAGCGGGTTGCCGGTCCTCCACGAGCGCAGCGACGGCAACAACTACCAGTTGGATAGCAGCGGCAGGGGCTTCCATAGCAGAATTTCTATGCTCCCGCTGCAGCCCAACAGCGATACCCACCTCCAGCTACGTATCGCCAAAAAATTAAGGTGAAAATCGAACCCTTCCTTGGTACTTATGATCCTTCTACTTTCATAGATTGGTTGTAGAGTACCTGCCATGTTCTTCAACACTATCAATATGAGGAGCATGCGAAGGTGGAGATCGTCACCTTGCATTTCCAAGGAGCAGCGCGCACCTGGTGGAACCGACTGGTCCAACAGCAGGCACGCATGGGGTGGCCACCTATGACAGAGTGGCAACAGCTAGGGGCGCTCATGACGCGCAAGTACGTGCCGACGACATACCGAGAGGATATGAAGACAGCCATTGCACTTGCTACTCAGGGTCGTGATACGCCACATGAGTTCTTTGCTCGCTTAGAAGACATGTACTTCAAGGCCGGGGTAAGTGTTACTCCCTCTACTCTACGTACACGTTTTGTAACGGGTTTGTCACAACCGTACAGGGATCAGGTTGACGTTCTACCAATTCGAGACCTCAACAACGTAGTACATACTGCGCAGAAGCTCTATCTTCAAGCGCAGAGACGTCGACAGCAGCCTTGACAGTCTTCGTATTCTCCCGCACCAAGGTATACCTCGAATCCTGTCAATTCTTATCGCACTAACTCTTCTTCTAGTTCTGTGCCTAGACAGGATCGCACAGGTATTGCGTCTTCTACGACACTGCGGCCGGCGCCCCCTTCTTCTGCGCGCCGACAGCCATCGGCCTCTGCTGAGATAGGCCGTACAGATCGTTCTAGCGATATAGAGTGTTACAGATGTGGTGGACGAGGACACTATCGGAAGGACTGCCCTAATCAGAAGCGTGTCCTCTACTCCGCCCAAACTGCAGACTACGAGAGCCTTTCGGATGAAGATGAGAACGTCCCAGAGGAGTCTGCAGAGCTGACTGATGAGGTGATCAGGCCGGGCGACCATGATACAGACGTCATGCATTATGCCTTGGTCACCAGACGCGTCCTCAGCGTCAAGGAAGGAGGTTCACTTGACCAAAGGGAGAATCTGTTTCATTCCCGGTGTCGTATGAAGAATGCATTGCTGAGTCTGATAATTGATGGAGGGTCGTGCTGCAACATTATAAATGAGAGAGTCGTCCGCGACTTCAATCTTCAGACGCAACCACATCCTCAGCCCTACGGTCTGCAGTGGATTTCAGATCAACCCGGTAACAATGTCTCTTTACAGTGTCCCGTTACTTTTTCCATAGGACCATTTACAGACACTGTTTTGTGCGATGTTACCGCCATGGATGCCACCCATATTCTGTTAGGGCGTCCTTGGCTATTTGACCGTCGCGTCTTCCATGATGGGTTTTTGAACAGTTACATGTTCACTCACCATGGAAAGCGCGTGACGCTCTTACCTATGACTTCGAATGAGATTTTACAGGACCATGCTATTAGACAGAGGAACAAGGCTATACAGGCTACAAAGGACAACGGAAAACCCCCTCCAGAGTCCCCTACAGCTTTCCAGCAGAGTTCCCTACAACTTCCTGCAGCATCTTCTTCGGGTACCCAGGGCACTTCAGAACAGGGCGATGTAAAGGGTTCTGCTCATCAGAAGGGTGGCAAAGGTAGTTCTGCGCTGAAAGGCACTTGTGAGCAGCGACTTCTCTTGGCGCGACGCCGGAAGGTTTCCGACGTCATCCAAGGCAAGTCTCCCTGTTTCCTACTCATTGCTCTTCCTACTGCCCTACCTGTTTCAGAGTCCGCACTCCCCTCTTGTATTTTGTCTGTTTTGCAGGAGTTTCAGGATGTGCTGCCGATCGAGTTGCCAGATGGTCTTCCACCACTTCGTGGCATTGAGCACCAGATCAATTTTGTTCCGGGAGCTACTCTTCCCAACCGAGCTGCCTACAGAACTTCTCCAGAGGAAACAAAGGAGTTGCAAAAGCAGGTGCAGGAACTGTTGGAGAAGGGGTATGTGCGCGAGTCTCTTAGCCCGTGCGCTGTTCCCGTCATATTGGTGCCTAAGAAGGACGGTTCTTGGCGGATGTACGTGGATTGCCGTGCCATCAACCAGATCACCGTCAAATACAGACATCCCATTCCTCGCCTCGACGACATGCTTGACGAGCTACATGGAGCGCAGTTCTTCAGCAAGATTGATCTGAAGAGCGGCTATCATCAGATTCGCATGAAGGAGGGGGACGAGTGGAAGACTGCTTTCAAGACGAAGTATGGTCTGTATGAGTGGCTAGTCATGCCATTTGGACTGACCAATGCTCCTTCTACGTTCATGAGACTGATGAACCATGTCTTGAGAGCTTTTCTGGGTAAGTTTGTAGTTGTCTATTTTGATGATATTCTTATTTACTCCAGGACTTTAGATGACCATGTTGAGCATCTTCGCCTTGTTTTATAGTGTTTGAGAGTAGAGAGCTTATACGCCAATCTTGGCAAGTGTGTATTTTGTTCTCCTTCTACAAACTTCCTAGGTTTCGTCGTCAGCAAGGACGGCCTACAGGTGGATGCAGAAAAGATCCGCGCTATCCAGGAGTGGCCGACGCCAGCTACTCCTACTCAGGTACGTTCGTTTTTGGGTATGGCTGGTTTTTATCGACGGTTTGTTCGTGATTTCAGCACTATAGCCGCCCCATTACACGAGCTGACCAAGAAGGCCGCGTCTATCACTTGGCTTCCACGGCATGATGCTGCTTTTGCCGCCCTGAAGGATGCCTTGTGCCGCGCGCCGCTGTTGCAGCTTCCTGACTTCACCCGTCGGTTCGAGGTGGAATGCGACGCTTCTGATTTCGGCATCGGAGGTGTCTTGCTGCAGGAGAAGAGGCCGATTGCCTACTTTTCAGAGAAGCTGTCAGGTGCACAGCTGAACTACCCGATGTATGACAAGGAGTTGTACGCGCTGATTCGGGTTCTGAAGACATGGCAACACTATCTGTGGCCTGCAGAGTTCGTGATTGACTCAGATCATGCAGCTCTTAGTTATCTGCGCAGCCAGACGACTCTTAGCAGACGCCACGCTCGCTGGGTTGAGTTCATGGAGACGTTCCCCTATCTCATTGTTCACAAGAAAGGTAAGGAGAATGTGGTAGCCGACGCCCTTTCTCGCAGGTACGTCCTCATTACTCAGCTATAGTCTCAGTTATTTGGGTTTGCATTGCTCAAGGATCTTTATGCTGTTGATCCTTTCTTTTCTACATTCTTTGAGCAATGTAAATCCACTGGTCGTGAAAATGCTATGTATTTCCTTGATGACGGCTTTCTGTACAAAGGTGGGAAGCTTTGCATTCCTTCATCCTCTGTCAGAAATTTGCTGATTGAGGAAGCACATAGTCGTGGTCACTTTGGCGTGTCTAAGACGCTGGCATCACTTCGCGAGCACTTCTTCTGGCCTAAGATGGCCAACAGTGTTACGAAGTATTGTCAGAGTTGTGTGACATGCCATAAGGCTAAGGCCAGGTCTAGTCCGCATGGTCTCTACACGCCTCTGCCGATTCCAGCTGGCCCGTGGGAAGATCTTTCCATGGATTTTATCACTGGGTTGCCTATGTCTCGGCGTGGTAGAGATTCTATATTTGTGGTCGTAGACAGGTTCTCTAAGATGGCACACTTCATTGCCTGTAAGAACACTAGTAACGCCACTGACGTTGCTACTCTGTTCTTCGACAATGTCGTGAGACTGCACGGTATTCCGCACACTATTGTTAGTGATCGGGACACCAAGTTCGTCGGCCATTTCTGGAGAACCTTGTGGGGTAAGCTCGGTACTAAACTCCTATTTTCTACGAGCTACCACCCACAGACGGATGGTCAGACAGAGGTGACCAACCGCACTCTTGGAGCCCTCCTTCGGACGGTTCTGAAGAGTAACCCACGTAGGTGGGAGGACTTACTGTCTACTGTGGAGTTTTCTTATAACAGGTGCAGGCACAGCGCGACTAAACTGACCCCGTTCGAAGTTGTCTATGGACAGAACCCGCTGACGCCGCTGGACTTGACTCCCTATCCTAGGAAGGATACAGACAGCACCACAGCTGACAGATTGGCCGATCACATCAAGGAACTACACACTCGGACGCGCAACCAGCTGGAGCGCAGAGCAGCACAGTATGCGGCCCAGAAGAACAAAGGACGATGCAGGATTGTCTTTGCTCCTGGCGACTTGGTTTGGCTTCACTTGCGGAAGGAACGTTTTCCTTCCAACCGCAAGTCTAAGCTCGACCAAAGGGGTGATGGACCATTCCGTGTTGTCAAGGCCATCAATGACAACGCCTACCAGCTAGAGCTCCCAGACAAGTATGGTGTTCACCCAACCTTCAATGTTGCTGATCTATCACCGTACGTGGAGCCAGAGTATGATGAGGGTGAAGCGGGGACGCTTCACACTCAAGTGGGGGAGGATGATGTGACCTCGCCTACCATGACAGCTGCAAACGAGGAGGAGGCTATGAGTCTTAGGTCCTCAGGTCCCATTACTAGAGCACGAGCCAAAGCTATTCAAGTTGCGACTCAATCACTGGTGACCAGACTCGTAGCAGGTCAGGGACGTCCAACTACAGATGAGGGATCCATTCTGAGTTTAGTGACAGTTGGGACGTCTACACAGTCTGCAGAGATCCCGGAGTTTACAGATTAGAAATATTGATCGCTATTCGCCTAGTTATCGATATTTCTGATTTATGACATTTTAAGCTTTTAGTCCGGATATTATTTATTATTATTTTCAGCATTTTTTAAGGGAGTTTAGGAGGTCATTTTTATACTTAGAATGACCAACCCCCTTAGAGTAATTTTTAGTGTTTTAATTGTTTAATTTTTGAACTTTTTGGTTAAGGAAAAGGAAGAGTCTTCCTTTTACTTAACCTAGCTTTGTAGCCTCATTTCTCTTTTACGTTGATAATTATAGCTTTTATGTTGAGAGAAAACCTCCATTGAAGCTCCTTCAACGTCACCTTGAATCACCTAGTTGAGCTTGCTCCTTCGTCATTCTCACATCAAATCCTTTAGATCTAGGTCGAGCGTGCTCCCTTCATCTATTCCACTTCCAAATCTCCATCTTTTCCAGCCCTCTACTGGCCGTGAACACCCCTTCATCCCTACGGTCATCCACTCAAATTTCTATCGCTTCCGCCTCACCGTCGTCTTGCAATCTCCATCAAACGCAGACGCCTATCCAAGGAGTTGCTTCGCCCCACTACGGATTCATCACGATCTCATCCGGGACTTGAGACCTTCTTCATAGCAAGGTCGCATCATAGGCCCGTGGCTTGAGCACTCACATAAAAGTGTACTTTTTTGTAACATCCCAGGCCAAGCTACCCCAGCCACTAAGCCGCCTAGCCACCCAACGGTGCCGATACCGGTACTGGTGCCGCCTGGATGTCCAAGGGCATGCAGCCCACACACCCAACCCTTCCCCCATTTAAATGGGTAGGTTGTTGCCCACGGGGATCGAACCCGGGACCTTTAGATATAAGGGCATTACCTTGCCACTTATATCACCAATTGCGCTGCAACACAATTGGTGATATAAGTGGCAAGGTAATGCCCTTATATCTAAAGGTCTCGGGTTCGATCCCCGTGGGCAACAACCTACCCATTTAAATGGGGGAAGGGTTGGGTGTGTGGGCTGCATGCCCTTGGACATCCAGGCGGCACCAGTACTGGCGCCGGCACCGTTGGGTGGCTGGGCGGCTTGGTGGCTGGGGTAGCTTGGCCTGGGATGTTACAAAAAGATGTGATACCCCGTAATTCTGTAAGGATTATTTTGGGAATTTTTGGAATTTTCCCGAGTACCCGTTGAGTACGTCGGATTTAATTCAGGTAGCTTGAGACATTCTGTAATGTGCTCTGCATCTGTAATATTTTTCTCAATGAAATAATATACAGATAACATGCCTTGGATTTTAATTGTCATTCGCGTACGATAATTTTTATCCCGGCTTAATGTCATGTTCGTCCAAAGCTGAACGGGCGGGAAAAAGGTGTCACGGCGACCGCCGTAAAGTCGCGGCGACCGCCGTAGTGAGACCCAAGCACGGTGACCACCGTAAAGTCACGGCGCCTGCCGTCCCAATGCTCGAGGAGGCAGCTGGTGTGCCAGGCCGCGGCGACCGCCGTAAATTACGGCGCCCGCCGTAATTGCCACCTTTGTTATCCGGTGGTCCTTGCTTGTTGGTCATCGGCGCGACTTCTGGCGAGCGTCGAACTAGCTCTAGGCCCTCTTGTTGTTGAACTCCAGATGCTTGGCTATAAAAGGGAGTGTTGGGGGAAAGGTTTTGAGCCATCCCAGCACCAAATCTCTGCCAAAATTCGTCTCGCCGGAATTTCTGAAGCCCTCGTCGGTGTCGTTTGGTGGTGTTTCCAGCAGCCCTTTTGAAGCCTCTTGGTTGCCTTTGGAGGTCAGAAACCAAGCAAGGCGGAAAGGGGTCGAAACGCGCTTTGTTTTGGTGAGATTTCTCTCGTCTCTATCGACCGTGTTCTTCACGGCGACCGACGTGATGAATGCGGCGACCGCCGCCAAGAACGGCGACCGCCGCCAATGCCCAGAATGCCTTCGTGGCTTTGGCTTGGTTGGTTGTCGTCGTGGCGTCGTTTCTTTCAGGTTCTTTTGTCTTTCCATAGATTCGTACTAGTTATGTCGGATCTAACTTAGGGTTTCCTTATGGGTCGACTCGAAGGTCGTTGTGCTGTCAGAGCTATACCTGTGTCGAGTCCGGAATCCCGTTGTCTCTGCTTTGTTCCAGATCTGTGGACTAAGGCAAGTGGCGGTTCGCTCTTGCTCATCGTTCCATATTTACATTAATTATCAACTGTTTATCTGAGTAATTAATTTGGAATGATTACTGTGTTTATCTGGAAATGGTTTTATAAACTATTTTGGAAACTATAATAATGACATTATCATAGGTTGTATATCTGTTAGAACAACGCTATCATATGTGTTAATTACCGTGAAGGTATTGTTGTGAAATTAATCTTAATGCTAGAATAGCATGTGGGCTAATAGGAAAACTAATCCAAGTAAGGATTAGATGTTTCTATTATCTCTATGTTTAAGTTAATTGCCTGGATGACTTTAATGTGAATAATTGATGTGTTAGACTGTTTAGTTAACGCGAGTGTTCGTAGGAACGCTAATCCAAGTAAGGATTAGTCGTTTCTTTATAATTTAATATTCGTGGGAACGCTAATCCAAGTAAGGATTTGTCGTTTCTTTAAATCATAATATTCCTCGGATTAATTCCGAATAATTTAAGGGTCATGACCTATGCTTCTTATCCACATGTAAGGATCTGAAGTGTTTAAGCGCCTTGCTAGCGCCAGTGGATGAGCTTAATTGCAGTCCTGTGTATTAAGCACTTAGCTAGTGCAATTGGGGTGGACGTAACTGTCACCCTGTAAATTAAACTGTAAGCGTTGTGGCAGTGCAATCAGGGTGAACGTAAGGTCACCCGGTGTAATAATAGCTTCCGTGTTCTCGGAATAGTATTAAAAGCCTCAACAGTGTGTGTGTGTGTGTGTTGTAATTTAATAAGATAAGTGCAGTTAAGCACATAATTAAAGTATAAGCACTGTAATAGTGCAATCAGGGTGAACGTAAGGTCACCCGGTGTAATAATAACGCCATTGTTACTTGGCATAATAATGTTAAGTCTCGCGTGTGTGTTGTGTGTGTTTTAATTTGGGTTGACGTAATTGTCACCCTGTGATTTAAGCCTTGTTGTCGCTCTTAATAACATTAACGTGTTTCAGTAATGTGGGTTTTGTAATTAAATAAGATATGTGCCCGAGTGCACATGTTTAATAAACCCATGGCGAGTAGTGCAGCTAAGTAATAGTGCAGCTAGGAAAGCTCGTCTCGACTTTGATCATAGTACGTTCTCTTTCCGATCTGGATTCGCTGTATGCGATGAGGTTGGTCGTGAACTGAAGCATCTCAGTCAACTTTTTAAAATCATTGTTGTATGATTCTTTAAATATTCCAGTTTTGTCATATTTCCTTAAAGACTCAATCTCTTGGAGTCTCTTTTCGAGTCGATTTCTGTGAAGATGAAGTCTTCCAGAATCTTCTCTCATGCATATCTCTTGTTGTTATTCCGTGAAAGTGTCGGGTTATGTATCGTCCCTTCGGTTATTATTCGAGGGACAATGATAGTAAACGGTTACGATCACTCAAACCACTCTGCTTTTTACCCTTGCTAGTCTATTCAAGTAGACTAACCCACGAACTTTGTTCTCCGCATGTGGGCTGGTGTCATCCGTTCGATTCGGCACATCAGATAGAGTGTAGATGAGAAGACTAGAAGGACTATGGAGTCGATGGTGGTTTTTCCGACGTTTTTAATAATTTCTTTAATCAGGTTGAGATTCTTGGGAGATGACCATTGTGGTCAGGATCCTTGTTTGTTGTATATTTTAAAAGTCTTCCGTTGTATCTTGTTTAAGATTTCCGTTGTACTTTATTTAAACTCTGTGTTTGTCCTATTCGGGATTGGGATGTAATCCCGGGACTCGTGTTTTATATGAATAAGGTTATCATTTTGTATCATTGTATTTCATGATTTGTATTTAAACGGTAAAGCCTTGGGTGATCTCGATAAGGAACACTGGGGTCACTGGCGGTAATACCTTTCCAAAAGGGTTAAGTTTTGGGGGTGTTACACGATCACAGATAATAGCGTCGTTCTAACAGATATACAACCTATTATATGATTTTCCAAAACCGTTTATAAAACCTTTTCCAGACAAACAGGATAATCGTCTCAAATTAATTACTCAGATGAATAACTGATAACTAATGCAAATATGGAACGAATGAGCAAGAGCGAACCGCCACTTGCCTGAGTCCGCAGAGATTGAACGAAGTCTAACGACGGGATTCCGGGCTTGACACAGAGACGAATCCGCCAACTCCGGTACCTTCGGATCGACCCATACAGAAACCCTAAGTTAGATTCGACAAACAACAATACAGAAACTACGAAAGGACAAAAGGAATCGACGGAAATGAAACCCGAACGAAGGCCTCGGAAGCCAACACATCAACTCACGGCCACCTCCTCTCGTCGGCGGGCGCCGGCCAAATCACGGCGGGCGCCGCCTTAAATGCAGCGGGCGCCGCTCCTCCACGGCGGGCGCCGCCTCAAGCACGGCGGGCGCCGCTCCTCCACGGCGGGCGTCGTTCCTGGCGGCGAGCGCCGTCTCCCTGGCGGCGGTCGCCGTCGCGAACGAAAACAGAAATACGAGAGGGAAAACTCACCCTCGACGATCGGTTTGGCTCGTCTTTCGCCTTGCTTGGCTTCTAGGCGTCCGAGAGCCTCCAATGCTCCTCTTGGCCACCGAAAACGACACTAAACGAGCTCCGACGATCCACTAGAGCCTTCCCGAGAGAGAGCATTTTTTAGAGACGAGAGCTTGACAGCGCTTTCGCGTTTTTCAGCCCCTTTCACTCTCACCCAATGCTCTCTATTTATAGGCAAAATTAGGGTTGGAAGGGAGCTTGGGTAATAACCCTTGGTTAACCAACTTGTACTTTTGCCTCATGGATAATAGCTCTTGGACAATAACCTTTGGATAAAGAATCTTGTACTATTGCCCATTAGATAACAACTCTTGGGCAATAAACTTGTATCAATCTTAACCCGCGTTAACAAAAGTCATACACGAACGAGTACGAACTTCCAAAACATCTCGACTATATAATTCTTCACTGAGAAAAATATTACAGAGACATAGTACATTACAGAATGTCTCAAACCTTCAGAATTAAATCTGACGTACCAAATTAACATTCGGGAAAAATCCATAATTCCCAGAATAGCCTTACAAAATTACGGGGTATCACATCGTCTAAGATTTGGATTTACCTCTTTGTAGAGTAAGGATTCACAAGTTGAAAGCTTATGCCCATGTGAATGAACTTAAGACATTTAAAAATACTATGTTTCACCAATCACCATATTTACACAATATGTCCATGTGAATGAACTTAGGTTTTAGGGTTTAGGATTTTGGGGTTAGGCGTTTGGAATCTTAGGTCTAGGGTTTGGAATATGGGACCTAGGGTCTAGGGTTGGGTGTTTAGGGTAAAATCCAAAACCCTAAACCATTAGCCCTTAGCAGTTAGCTCTTAGCCCTAAACTCAAAACCCTTAGCCCTTAGCTCTTAGCCTTTAGCCCGCTTAGTCCTTAGCCCTTAGCCATGACCCCCGACCCTTAGCCCTTAGTCCTTAGCCCTTAGTCTTTAGTCCTTAGTCCTAACCCTTAGTCCTTAGCCCTTAGCCCTGACCCTTAGCCCTTAGCCATGATCCCTTAGCCCTTAGCCATGACCCCCGACCCTTAGCCCTTAGTCCTTAGTCCTAACCCTCAGTCCTTAGTCCTTAGCCCTGACCCTTAGCCCTTAGCCATGACCCTTAGCCCTGACCCTTAGCCCTTAGCCATGACCCCTTAGCCCTGACCCCTTAGTCATTATCCCTAACCCCTTAGCCTTTAGCCCTTAGCCCCCATTAGACCTTAGCTCTTAGCCCTTAGTCCTTAGTCCTGACCCTTAGCCCTTAGTCCTTAGTCCTTAGCCCTGACCCTTAGCCCTGACCCTTAGCCCTGACCCCTTAGCCCTTAGTCCTTAGCCCTGATCCTTAGCCCTTAGCCATGACCCTTAGCCCTTAGCCATAACCCCCGACCCTTAGCCCTTAGTCCTTAGTCCTGACCCTTAGCACTTAGCCCTTAGCCCTTAGCCCTTAGCCCTTAGTTCTTAGTCCTTAGCCCTTAGCCCTGACCCTTAGCCCTTAGCCATGACCCCTTAGCCATTAGCCCTTAGCCATGACCCTTAGCCCTTAGCCCTTAGCCATGACCCCCGACCCTTAACCCTTAGTCCTTAGTCCTTAGTTCTGACCCTTAGACCTTAGCCCTTAGCTCTGACCCTTAGCCCTTAGCCATGACCCTTAGCCCTTAGCCATGACCCCCGACCCTTAGCCCTTAGTCCTTAGCACTTAGCACTTAGCCCTTAGCCGTTAGCCCTTAACCCTGACCCTTAGCCCTTAGCCATGACCCCTTAGCCATTAGCCCTTAGCCATGACCCTTAGCCCTTAGCCATGACCCCCGACCCTTAGCCCTTAACCCCTAAACCTAAACCCTGAACTTTAAACCCTGAACCCTAAACCCTAAACCCTGAACTCTAAACCATAAACCCTGAACCCTAAACCCTAAACCAAAACCATAACTCATGTATATTTATTATCACCAATCTAGATAAGCCCATATCAAACAAAAGCTCAAAAGGCTTGTAACATTCGTTTATAAGCTATCAACCTAAACTACAAATCGTATATATGTATTATTATCATAAATCTGAATAAGTCCAGATCAAACAAAAGGTCAACATGCTAGTAACATTCGTTTAGAAGCTCTCAACCCAAAACCACAAATCGTATATATGTATTATCATAAATCTGAATAAGCCCATATCAAATCAAAGCTCAAAAGGCTAGTAACATTCGTTTAGAAGCTCTCAACCCAAACCACAAATCGTATATATGTATTATCATAAATCTGGATAAGCCCATATCAAACAAAAGCTCAAAATGCTAGTAACATTCGCTTAGAAGCTCTCAACCATAAATGTATTATCATAACTCTGAGTCCGCAGAGATTGAACGAAGTCTAACGACGGGATTTCGGGCTCGACACAGAGACGAATCCGCCAACTCCGGTACCTTCGGATCGACCCATACAAAAACCCTAAGTTAGATTCGACAAACAACAATACAGAAACTACGAAAGGACGAAAGGAATCGACGGAAACGAAACCCGAACGAAGGCCTCGGAAGCCAACACATCAACTCACGGCCACCTCCTCTCACCGGCGGGCGCCGGCCAAATCACGGCGGGCGCCGCCTTAAATGCAGCGGGCGCCCGCCGTGCTTGAGGCGGCGCCCGCCGTGGAGGAGCGGCGCCTTAAATGCAGCGGGCGCCGCTCCTCATTGATGACGATTAAATAAAGATAATTTTCAATTTATTGACTACAAGGTATTAGTTCAGCAATGAGTCATTTATAAACTTATTCGGAACAAAAAGTATTGACTCCTTATATACTATTATCTTTTCCCTCCTTTTCCATATTAATGATGTTCATCATCAATTAAGTTGGACGAAATACATTGTCGTAAATTAATATATATACAGAAAAAATGCAATGCAATTTGCTTCAAAAAATTCAAATTCTAATTAATTAGTATAATTCATATTATTTATCTAGTCACATTGATGAGATGCTATTTATGTAGATAATTATATAGATGGATAAATAGTTATATTTAAAGGAAAGTATTAATGGAATAACTATTTAATTGAAAATCTTAAACAAACAACAATCAAAGAGAGAAAATAAATTAATAAAGTAAAAATATAGTTAGATCAAACCAAAGAAAATCTTAACAAAAAAAAGTATCTTATAAATTGTAAATAATTAATAGGTAATAACTAAGAAGATGCAAGAAAAATACAGTCAAATTTAGTTAGTTCAACTGGAAACAATAATTTACTTAGATCAAATGATAATAAAAATTTAATATTATAATAATAACTCTTAACAACAAAAGGATTCAAAATTTACATATTTTATCAAAAAAAAATTAATATTTTCTTAGTCAACTGAAATTTTGATTGTTTAGTCTATTTTTTTCTCTAAGAATACTTTACTCTTATTCTTAATTTTTATATACCATTTTTTTAAAAGTAATAAAAAAACACCATTTTATATTTCAAAATATATAGTTTGTTTGTTACTCTGATTGATGTAAATCAAGTCAAAATACATATATTACTTGTAAAACTTTATTATATAATTTATTAGAAAAATGATAAAAAAATGTTAAATTGTCCGTTAAGATTTGTTAGTTTACAAATTATTCAATAATAATTGTATTTATAATTTAAAAAAGTAAAAATAAAATAAAATATTGGCTCAGAATTGTTCTAATGACTATAAATGAAAGAGTTTTAATATCGATACATAGAAATTACATATATAATATTTCGCCCATGTGAGGATACATTTTCTCCAGATAGATGGATACAATTAAATAAAAATAAGATAGTGTCTATATAGTGCTGCTAGTTAAATATAATATTACAAAAAAGTAAAATAATAATTATCGGAAGAATTCTGTACACTACAAATTTTTGCTGGGTACACTACAGTTTGAAACGCAGAAATCTTGCTTAAGCAAGATTTTTGCGTTTCAAGGCAAATTGTACCCAGAAAAGGCGTTTTTGTATAAATTTGAAACGCAGGTATTTTGCTTAAGCAAAATACCTGCGTTTCAACCAAATTTTTTTTAAAAAAAAAAACTGAAACGCAGGATCACTGCTTAAGCAGTGATCCTGCGTTTCAACCAATTTTATTTTTTTAAAGTCTGAAACGCAGGAATTCTGCTTAAGCAGGATTCCTGCGTTTCAACCATTTTTTGTTTTTTTTTTTAAAAGCTGAAACGCAGGAATCCTGCTTAAGCAGGATTCCTGCGTTTCACTGATCAGATTTTTAAAAAATATGACCGTTTTGAAACGCAAGAATTCGGCTTAAGCAGAATTCTTGCGTTTCAAAACGGTCATATTTCAACGGTCGAATTTAGCCTTTTATAAAGTCCCCATCACTTGTGGGAATACACCACCAAATTCGAGCATAAAATTACTTCGTAAATGTCTAGTAGTGAAGAAGAAGCGGATTATAGCACCGAAGAAGAGTTCGAATTTGAGAGCGACCACGAAGATGAAAATTTGCCCGATGACGAAGACGATCCAAATTTCGATATTTCAAACTTTCCGGTTAGTAATGCGTTATATTATAGAATGTGTTTATAGTTGGAGCATATAGATTTCGATATGAATATCATAATTGGAAATAAGTTTAAATAAATGTTTACTTTTGTAGATATGAATTCGTATTTGTAGTAGATATGATCTTGTACATATTTGTAGATTTAGATATAAATAGTAAAGTTTTTATATATTTCGATATAATAGGTAAATTTGTTTGTGTATGCAACAATTAATTGTTGGAAATGGATAAAATAACAGGGGAAATTTTATGGAAAGGAATTTGCCACTAATCAGAAGTGGAACAGTCGAGAGGAGTTGGTTGACTGGGCTAAGAATTTGGGAAAAGAATTGATGATGTGTTTAGTTATTAGGCGAAGTAACGTGAGGCATGTTAGTTTAAGTTGTGAACATTTTGGGAAGCAAAGAATTAGAAAGGATAAATGTGATTTAGAAGATGAGGAGGCTCGGGATATTGATGTTGATAGGCGTCCAGGAACAAATTCGAAGAAGTCAGGATGCACATTTGAGCTTATAGGTGTCCCAGAGAAGAAGAAGAAGTATGAGACAGAGAGTCGTAAATGGATATTGCGCGTATTGAGTGGTGTACACAACCATAAGTTGCCGCTTAGCTTCGAAGGCCATGCAATCATTGGTCGATTAATTGATGAAGAGAAGATTTTGGTGCGGAATTTAGGTGAGTCATTTGTCCCCCCCTCTGTTATTTGTAAAGCGTTGAAAAAATCCTTCACAGGAAATGTGACATCGGCAAAACAAGTTTCCAACTACCTACAAAATTTGCAATTCGAGGATCGTGGGGATTTGACGGTTACCCAATGGACACTCAATTTTATGAAACAACACAAATATGAAGTGTTTCCATTGAGGGAGAAGCTAACTAATGAGGTGGATGTCTTATTTTTTGCCCACCCTGACTCACTGAGGCTTCTTAAGAGGTTCCCATATGTTATCATCATCGACGCCACATACAAGACAAACAAGTATGTAACTTATTGAAGCAATAATTGTAATTATGAATATGGTAGGAAATTTGGATATGCACTAATATTTTGTTGCCTTTGTCGTTAGGTATAACATGCCTTTGGTGGAGATTGTCGGTTTTACGTGTACTCACAAGACCTTCAACATTGCCTATGCATTTACAAAGAAAGAAGAGATTGTGCATTACACTTTCATCATGAAGAAGCTGCGTTATTTGTGTGAGGAGGCCAAAGTCATGCCAACGGCGATAATGACCGATCGAGAGAAGTCCCTCATCAATGCAATCCATTTGATCTTCCCAGAGGTTAAACACCTTTTGTGTTGGGTGCATATAAAGCACAACATCGAGGCTTATAGTTCCCCTATTTTGAAGAGTAAAGTAAAGGTAAAAGCTTTTTGCGGGCAATGTTGGGGATTGTTTTGCTCAACCACGGAAGAAAGCTACGAAGAGAGGCTTGCAGCATTGAAGAAGTCATGGAAGAGTGGGTTGATTAGATATGTTGAGAAGCAGTGGCTTACACCTTACAAGAAAAACATAGTTAGAGCGTGGACGGACCACCATCTCCACTTTTTCACAAGGACATCTAACCAGTATCCCAACTTCAAATCTTATAGATATTTGCATAAGTGATCTATAATATATTAACCTCGTTGTTATATGGTTTGAAAGGGTTGAGGGTATGCACAAGGTGTTGAAAAAAATTGTGGATTCAAGTATAGGCGGATTTAATCGAATGTCGATGAGGATCCACTCAGCGATTGAGAGCCAAGTTTGCAAGGTTAGGGCAAGCATGGAGATGTCACGGATCAAGATACCCACATGTTACAACCGCATGGTTCCAACAGATCGGGTTGTGTTTTCTAGGCTATTCTACAGAGTGTCGGATCGGGCCTTGAGGAAGTTGTATGCCATGTATCAGCAGCTATTGGACGGTGATTTCAAAGATGAGTGCGATGATTTCTGGATGAGAGAGTGCATTGGCCTACCGTGCATCCACACAGTTGCGTTTGCCATCATTGATAAGAATCCAATCATGCCTTCTGAGATACACCGCTTTTGGAGGCAGATCGAATGGGATAGGATAGTTTGTTCTGACACAGACGATGTTGTTTGTGACAACGTCAATATTACAGTTGCAGAGATGAGGTGCATCGAATTTGGAGAGAGGGTGAAGAGGCGTGAGTTACCGAAATCAACAGTAGATCATATGTCGGAGGTTTACTATGACTTGGAGTATCCGCATGAGTCAACCCTGCGGCAACCCACAATGATCAAGGCAAAAGGAAGACCGGTGGGGTCGTGCAAGTATTCCACCGAGAGAGATCCGATTAGGGTTGAGTATGCAAGGGCGGATCTTGATAAGCTAGAGAAGGATAAAGAGCAGGAGAAGGGCAAGCAGAAGGGAAGCCAAGGAAGAAGTCGGCCTAGAAAGGGCCAAGAAGAACCTGTTTTTGTTGATGTAGAAGAACATGTTCATGTTGATCAAGAACCGTGTGGACCACAGTTTCTCGGGGAACCCATCAATCACATGGGAATGGACTTTGGAGTCAACAACATTGACTACTTTTGGTATCCGTTCATTAGGGAGGTGAGGAATGTAGTTGGAGACGGACATTATGGCTACCGCTCACTATGTGTATTGTTGGGCGAAGATGAGGGGAACTACAGGAGGATTCGATTCAATTTGGCATCTCACTTGGTCGACAACAGAGCCTTGTACGAGCCTGTGTTGGCAAGACTAAACCCTGGGAAGTCATTTGAGCAATATGCAGTTGAGGTGAACTACTTCTTTAGTCCTGCCGGACCGAGGTTCTGGTGCGACATGCCCATGGTCGGTCTACTGTTTGCCACGGTGTATCGGGTTGCTTTGGCATTCTTGTCTTGGAATGGTCCGTGCTTATGCTTGCCAATGATGACATCGCAATCAAGTCTCAACGGTAATGGGATACGGATATTGACCATGGCTCAAGTTGGAAATCAAGACCACTTCATACCGGTATGTCTTATTGTTTTAAGCTTCTTTACATACTTATATAAATACGCACAATTTACTAATCTTTGCATTTTTTTGATAAATAAAGTTATGGCTAAAGGATGGAAGTCCTCTGCCTCCAACTCCGTATGCTTGGCGCGAATTCAAACATATAAGTGTCGAAGGTTGGGATGCACCATTTGCCTCAAGGATTGCAATGTTTCGGGACTTTCGCATAGCATATGGTCGTTCACCCCGTACTATGGTTTAGGGAGATGTGATGTGATATGAGTTATGATTGTAATATTTCAGTACTCAAATTAATGCAAGTTGTGATTGTAATATTTCAGTACTCAAATTAATACAAGTACTCTAATTGAAAAAATCTAAAAAATTGCGCCCAAATAGGCCCGATCGGAAAGATTATAGAAGAAACGGGTGAAAAACTGAAATTACTGAAATTGGGCCCAAATAGGCCCAATAGAAAGAATTGTAGAAGAAACGGGTGGAAAACTGAAATTACTGAAATTGGGCCCAAATAGGCTCAATAGAAAGAATTATAGAAGAAACGGGTGGAAAACTTAAATTACTGAAATTGGGCCCAAATAGGCCCAATAGAAAGAATTATAGAAGAAACGGGTGAAAAACTGAAATTACTAAAATTGGGCCCAAATAGGCCCAATCGGAAGGATTATAGAAGAAACGGGTGAAAAACTGAAATTACTGAAATTGGGCCCAAATAGGCCCAATAGAAGGAATTATAGAAGAAACGAGTGGAAAACTGAAATTACTGAAATTGGGCCCAAATAGGCCCAATCGGAAAGATTATAGAAGAAACGGGTGAAAAACTGAAATTACTGAAATTGGGCTCAAATAGGCCCAATAGAAAGAATTATAGAAGAAACGGGTGGAAAACTTAAATTACTGAAATTGGGCCCAAATAGGCCCAATAGAAAGAATTATAAAAGAAACGGGTGGAAAACTTAAATTACTGAAATTGGGCCCAAATAAGCCCAATAGAAAGAATTATAGAAGAAACGGGTGAAAAACTTAAATTACTGAAATTGGGCCCAAATAGGCCCAATAGAAAGAATTATAAAAGAAACGGGTGGAAAACTTAAATTACTGAAATTGGGCCCAAATAGGCCCAATAGAAAGAATTATAGTTCTACTTTATATTTCATGTGATATTACTTATATCCTATAGTTCTACTTTATATTTCATGTGGTATTACTTATATCCTATAGTTCTACTTTATATTTCATGTGGTATTACTTATATACTATAGTTCTACTTTATATTTCATGTGATATTACTTATATACTATAGTTCTACTTTATATTTCATGTGATATTACTTATATACTATAGTTTTACTTTATATTTCATGTGATATTACTTATATCCTATAGTTCTACTTTATATTTCATGTGATATTACCTTATATACTTATATACTATAGTTTTACTTTATATTTCATGTGGTATTACTTATATACTATAGTTCTACTTTACATTTCATGTGATATTACTTATATACTATAGTTCTACTTTATATTTCATGTGATATTACTTATATCCTATAGTTCTACTTTATATTTCATGTGATATTACTTATATCCTATAGTTCTACTTTATATTTCATGTGGTATTACTTATATACTATAGTTCTACTTTATATTTCATGTGATATTACTTATATACTATAGTTCTACTTTATATTTCATGTGATATTACTTATATACTATAGTTTTACTTTATATTTCATGTGATATTACTTATATCCTATAGTTCTACTTTATATTTCATGTGATATTACTTATATCCTATAGTTTTACTTTATATTTCATGTGATATTACTTATATACTATAGTTCTACTTTATATTTCATGTGATATTACTTATATACTATAGTTCTACTTTATATTTCATGTGATATTACTTATATCCTATAGTTCTACTTTATATTTCATGTGATATTACGTATATCCTATAGTTCTACTTTATATTTCATGTGGTATTACTTATATACTATAGTTCTACTTTATATTTCATGTGATATTACTTATATACTATAGTTCTACTTTATATTTCATGTGATATTACTTATATCCTATAATTCTACTTTATATTTCATGTGCTATTACTTATATACTATAGTTTTACTTTACATTTCATGTGATATTACTTATATCCTATAGTTCTACTTTATATTTCATGTGATATTACTTATATCCTATAGTTCTACTTTATATTTCATGTGCTATTACTTATATACTATAGTTTTACTTTACATTTCATGTGATATTACTTATATACTATAGTTCTACTTTATATTTCATGTGATATTACTTATATCCTATAGTTCTACTTTATATTTCATGTAATATTACTTATATCCTATAGTTCTACTTTATATTTCATGTGATATTACTTATATCCTATAGTTTTACTTTACATTTCATGTGATATTACTTATATATTATAGTTCTACTTTATATTTCATGTGATATTACTTATATACTATAATTCTACTTTATATTTCATGTGCTATTACTTATATACTATAGTTTTACTTTACATTTCATGTGATATTACTTATATACTATAGTTTTACTTTATATTTCATGTGCTATTACTTATATACTATAGTTTTACTTTACATTTCATGTGATATTACTTATATCCTATAGTTCTACTTTATATTTCATGTGATATTACTTATATCCTATAGTTCTACTTTATATTTCATGTGATATTACTTATATACTATAGTTCTACTTTATATTTCATGTGGTATTACTTATATACTATAGTTCTACTTTATATTTCATGTGATATTACTTATATACTATAGTTCTACTTTATATTTCATGTGATATTACTTATATACTATAGTTTTACTTTATATTTCATGTGATATTACTTATATCCTATAGTTCTACTTTATATTTCATGTGATATTAATTATATCCTATAGTTTTACTTTATATTTCATGTGATATTACTTATATACTATAGTTCTACTTTATATTTCATGTGATATTACTTATATACTATAATTTTACTTTATATTTCATGTGATATTACTTATATCCTATAGTTCTACTTTATATTTCATGTGCTATTACTTATATACTATAGTTCTACTTTATATTTCATGTGGTATTACTTATATACTATAGTTCTACTTTATATTTCATGTGATATAACTTATATACTTATATCAAAAAATACGAATTAATTTCATTACAAAAAAGACATCCAAAATACATACAATCTGTACTGTCCTACGTATATACTAATCTGCCTAAGGGCCGCTATCTCTAAACTGCTCCTGTGCCGTACTACCAGATCCCTCCTCGTATATAGAATCGTGAAAATCAGGCTGAGGAGGAGGAGGAGGCGCACCACGTGGAATGGGAGGAGGACGGAGCGGCCTTGCACCCACCATACGCAATGCAAAATCCATCAACTGATCTCGTATGTCATCGGGAATACCAACTCTCTCTAGAGCATACGCCTTCATCTCAGCTGATATCACCTGGTTACACTATTTTCCAAAAAAAATGTTATTAGATACACATATGTAATGACATAAATAAAGGAAATGAATGCAAAATAACATACCGTGATCAGGTCGCTGGGAAGCAGTGGCGGAAGAGGCACGTCATCATCTACTGGTGGTGGTGCGGAAGGATCCTGCCTCAGTGATCGATAATCTATATATGGATGAGACATCTGCTCCCACCAATCCAGATACTCTGGCCGACAATCCCAAGGGAAACTGGCGTCAGGCATGACACCGAGCTCTATCATCGGCCTCGGATCAACTCCCCACTGACATGCATCGCCCGGGAAATGAACGGTGTAAGTCGCACGCAGACTCGCAGAACGTACAGCTGTGGTAGGAGTAGGGGGCGCTTCTGGTATGCCCTGCATACGACCAAACTGACGCATAACTCTATCAGGCAGGTACGGCTCGCGGATTTCAAAGCACTCAATCAATCCCCAAAACCTCGATGGAGCGAGACTCGGGGAGTCAAAGTCCAACTGCCCCCAGGGCATCCAGCGAACCTGTAATATATTGAGAATGTCAAACAAATGTATCATGTCGAAGGAAATACTTACTTACGAATAATGTAACATACATCTGCATATCTGTACTGATCAAGGACCCGTCATAGGTTGATCAGACGCTGCCGATCTGCGCCCTGCGGTGCCTCTGCACCATCACGTGCAGCAGCGCGACTGTCACGTAGAGCCTCGAGATCGGAAGATGCGTGACCTCGAAACGCGTGAAAGTAGGCCCAGATCCAAGACTGAAATAAATCAATGTAAGTATAGTTTCTCAGTGTAAACGTAAGACAAATAGAGTTGAATGCGATAGATTACCTTCAGTAGAAGCGTACAACCGGCAATAGAAGTTGCTTGACCTCGCGACGCCTTACCTAACTGGCGGTATAGGTACGCCAGGGTAGCGACTCCCCATGCGTACCCTCCAGTCTTGTCGTGATCAAGGAGGACCGCTAGATACTCAGGCTTGCATTTCATACCCGACTTGTCAACGAAGAGAGTACAGCTCACTAGTATCGCAAGATACAACGTAGCTATGTGATGCTCGTTCCTGTAAAGAACGATCATTATTTAATATTATATTTTAAAAATAACTACAGTAATTTTCTAAATTTAATATTATTCAAAATACAACAGAATGTCACCTCTCCTCGGCTATGCATAACTCCTTAGCCCGATCCTTCAACATCTTGTTAGCTCCATAACCGCCAGCTGTTTAGAATACAACAGAATTTTATCAGTTTTCAATAATATTAATAAACTATTTGTTATAATTTCGATTTAGTTACCTATCCCAGTAATCTCAGCAATACGCGGATCTACCCCCAAAATCGGAGCCAAGGCCTCCCACATCGCTGCATCAGGCATAGGAGAAACCACCACAGCACCGTCAATCGGAATCTGCAGAATCTGCACAACATCGTGCAGTGTGATGGTAATCTCGCCCCAGGGGAAATGGAAGGAGTTGGTCTCCGGATGCCACCTCTCGACGAATGCTGATATGAGAACCGAGTCCATCCGTCGAAACTCCAACGTCCCCAATGCAGTCAGCCCGCTGCGCTGCGCCAAAGTCCACCATGACCCATCCTCGTCCGTCCTATACCGGTGTATATCATCAAAGTGTGGATGACGAACGAAGGTCCTGAGGATCCTCCTCATCTGAAACAATAAATTTTGTGTATTTAAGATTAATGTACATATTTTTTTTTTGGTTTTCCAAACATTTGAAAATTTAAAAGAAAATTTTTATACATACCGGATCCTGATGAGGGGGAAAGTGTACTGCGGGAGCCAATATGTCTACGGCTACCCCTGCCTCCTGCTGCGTCGCCATCCATAAAAGGGGTGCGATGTGGGTAGGATAGGATGGGATCAGGTCTCTCCGACAAGGACCTCCTGGCATCCAGTTCCCCTCCTGCCCTAGAGGTATAGGACCAGCAGGGGGGGCAGGATGGGGGGCAATGTGCTCCATAATGGGTGGCCCCTCTGCCTCAGGTGGGAGAGAAGGTGCCTCAGAACTCTGCGTCGCACGAGGAGGGGGCATGTCGTCAACTCTATCAGCTGTGGAGGGCTCAAATGTCTCGTGCCAGCCTTGCTCCGTCGCCTCAAAAACTGGAGAACGCGTGTACTCATCCTGGCCAATATCAACCTCACCGTCCGAAGATGACGACTCAGACTCAGTCGGATGATCCTCGGGCTCAGCAGACTCGGTCGGATGATCCTCGGGCTGCCCGACATCTCTCTCTAATACAACAGAATTTTATCAGTTTTCAATAATATTAATAAACTATTTGTTATAATTTCGATTTATTTACCTATCCCAGTAATCTCAGCAATACGCGGATCTACCCCCAAAATCGGAGCCAAGGCCTCCCACATCGCTGCATCAGGCATAGGAGAAACCACCACAGCACCGTCAATCGGAATCTGCAGAATCTGCACAACATCGTGCAGTGTGATGGTAATCTCGCCCGAGGGGAAATGGAAGGAGTTGGTCTCCGGATGCCACCTCTCGACGAATGCTGATATGAGAACCGAGTCCATCCGTCGAAACTCCAACGTCCCCAATGCAGTCAGCCCGCTGTGCTGCGCCAAAGTCCACCATGACCCATCCTCGTCCGTCCTATACCGGTGTATATCATCAAAGTGTGGATGACGAACGAAGGTCCTGAGGATTCTCCTCATCTGAAACAATAAATTTTGTGTATTTAAGATTAATGTACATTTTTTTTTTTTGGTTTTCCAAACATTTGAAAATTTAAAAGAAAATTTTTATACATACCGGATCCTGATGAGGGGGAAAGTGTACTGCGGGAGCCAATATGTCTACGGCTACCCCTGCCTCCTGCTGCGTCGCCATCCATAAAAGGGGTGCGATGTGGGTAGGATAGGATGGGATCAGGTCTCTCCGACGAGGACCTCCTGGCATCCAGTTCCCCTCCTGCCCTAGAGGTATAGGACCAGCAGGGGGGCAGGATGGGGGGCAATGTGCTCCATAATGGGTGGCCCCTCTGCCTCAGGTGGGAGAGAAGGTGCCTCAGAACTCTGCGTCGCACGAGGAGGGGGCATGTCGTCAACTCTATCAGCTGTGGAGGGCTCAAATGTCTCGTGCCAGCCTTGCTCCGTCGCCTCAAAAACTGGAGAACGCGTGTACTCATCCTGGCCAATATCAACCTCACCGTCCGAAGATGACGACTCAGACTCAGTCGGATGATCCTCGGGCTCAGCAGACTCGGTCGGATGATCCTCGGGCTGCCCGACATCTCTCTCTAATGCAACGTCTAGCTGTCTGCTCAACTGAGATGTAGAACCACGTCGTGCAGAAGCTGTGATCCCTCGTTCTTTGGGCTTACGAGGACCACGACGCTTCGCTCTAACAGATCCGCCGCACGCCTCCAATATGCCCTTTATTTTAATAATTTGTGAATTCTTAATAATTCTTATTAATGTTTAAATTCTATTTCTATTTGTTTTTATATAGACAATAATCTTAATATTCTTTATTTTGATATTTATTTAATTTCTATTCTAAATAAATTATTTATTTCTAAATTAATTGTCAAATTTCCTAAATCATATCGTTATCTTCGGACGACAAGGTTTTAATTTCTACTTTTTTAATGTTTTATTTCGATTAGATCACTCGTTATTACTTTATATTTTTATATTTTAATTATTTTTTATTTCTTAATAATTATTAATAATGTTTTAATTTTCTAAAAGTAACTAGCGTTATCTTCGGACGACAAGATTTTCTAAATTATTTTATTTATTTTTTAATTCTTAATAATGTTTTAATTTCTATTCTAAATAAATTATCATCATTTCCTAAATTACTTGCTAAACTATCGTTATTTTCGGACGATAATGTTTTAATTTCTATTTTTTTAATGTTTTATTTCGATTAGATTACTCGTTATTATTTCATAGTGTTTATAAATAAATTATTATATTTAAATTATTTTTTATTTCTTAATAGTTATTAATAATGTTTTAATTTCTAATTCTAATTGTTTTTATATAAATACTAATTTCTATTAGACATTAATATTCATATTTTCTATTATGAAATTTATTTAATTTCTATTCTAAATTACTTGCTAAACTAATTGTTATTTTGGTAATTATTATTTAATTTCTATTCTAAATCATATAGATGGTACTATTAAAATCATGCAATTTAATTTACGCAACCATAAATCATGTTATTAAACACATTTTATTTACGCAATCATAAATCATGCTATTAAACACATTTCGATATTCATGCTATTAATTCATGCATTTGGATATTTATATCATATTAAACACACAATTTACTATTTATTTAAAATTTAAAATATACCTGTCGAATATCTGTAGAAGAAGATACTAACGGCGCATCTGCTACGGTAGACGAAGAGGCTACCTTGCGCTGCTTCCGAGACTTTCCCGCATCGCGGCCTTTCCCGCGTTTTTGGGTCACCGGCGCTACAGTACTTCCGGCGATATCTTTTCCGGCGACTTCGAATTTTCCGGCGACTCCATCTTTCCCGGCGACACCTCTAGTACACAGGCCGGCAAAAGATTCCAACGCCAGCCCAACCGCCTGAGCCACTGCCTCGTCCCCCACCGCCGTCGTCTGCACTGCCTCGTCCCCCTGAGACACACCTCCAGTACCCTCTGCTCCGACTGCGTCGTCTACTGCTGGCGTTGTCGCTCCGTCACCTCCCCCACCGCCAGCCAAGCTCTCGTCGCCAGCCAAGGTCTCTGTTGTCGCCGGAGAAGACGATGAAGGCGCCGCCGGTTCTCTTCGGCCGCTGTCATCTGCGGCGTTTTTTTGCCCCAAATCTCCGGCGTTTTTTTGCCCCAAATCCATTGATTTTTACAGATCCAAATCGAAATAGGAAGAAGAAGAAGAAGAAGGAAGAGGAGGGCATGAAGACGATGGAAGAGGAGCGGCTGCCCTAGCGGGGGGAAGAAGACGATGGAAGAGTGAAACGCAAACCCGAGCGTTTCAATTAAAGGGGGACAAACGCAATCTTTTTGCTTAAGCAAAAAGATTGCGTTTCAGCTTTTTTTTTTTTTAAAAAAAAATTTGAGTGAAACGTAGGATCACTGCTTAAGCAGTGATCTTGCGTTTCAGCTTTAAAAAAAAAAAATTAAACGCAGGTATTTTGCTTAAGCAAAATACATGCGTTTCATCTGTCTCCCAAAATACATTTTCTTGGTACATTTTACAATGAAACGCACGATTATTGCTTAAGCAATATTGTAGCGTTTCAAATTGTAGTGTACCAAGATAAAAATTGTAGTGTACACAACCTTTGCCATTTTTTTCCAAACTGTGCATTTTTTTAAAACTTATATTGAATATACTCTCGTATTCAAATTTATTATGAGAATAGGCTGGCTCATGGAGGTTTGGGGTAAGTCGCTGTACGGACAAGCGACTTACCTAAATAAAGTCGTTGTACGGACAAACGATTTTATCCGAACCACAACTTAATTTTTTTTTTTTAAAAAAAAGGTAGAGTCGCTGGCCTGGCCACCGACTTTGTTTTAGTTTTTTTTTTCGATATTAGAGAGTAAAAAAAAATTCTTAATTTTTTTTATATACTTTGCAATATGAGAGAGTAAAAAAAAAAGATTTTTTTTTTTAATACTTTTCAGTATTAAAAAAAATATAAAAAAATTGCAAAGTCGCTGGCCAGGCCAGCGACTTTGCTTTATTTTTATTTTTTTTTACTTTTCAATTTCAGAGTAAAATAAAAAATAAAAAATTGCAAAGTCGCTGGCCTAGCCAGCGACTTTGCTTTATTTATTTTTTTATATACTTTTCAATATCAGAGAGTAAAAAAAAAAGAAAAAAAAAATTCAAAGTCCCTGGCTTGGCCAGCGACTTTCCTTTTTAAAAAAATAAAAATAAAGTTGTGGTTCGGATAGAATTGCTTGTCCGTACAATGACTTTATTTAGGTAAGTCGCTTGTCCGTACAACGACTTACCCCAAACCTCCATAGTCAGCCTATTCTCGTAATAAGTTTGAATCCGAGCGTATATTCGGTATAAGTTTTAAAAAAGTGCACAGTTTGGAAAAAAATTCGAATGAAGAAGCAAGGTGGTGGGCCCCCCTTGTCTAATTAATTGTTGTTGGGCCGAAAGCCCAATAACCCTTCCGATCCAGATTTAATCCTAAATTATTCGATCGGTACAATTTCTACCCTCTTTCATCCGTATTTTCTTTAGGAAAATTTAATAAATATTTTTATAATTTAATATCATCAAAATTTATTAAATATAATTTCTTAAATTCGTCCAGTTAAATTAATTGATAGATAATTATAACTACATGAAATGATGAGAAATACTACATCATATACGTGTAACTACATGAAATGATGAGAAATACTATACCCTAAAATGGGAACAATTTTGGGCATTATATCAAGCGGATGGCAGACTAGGATTAAAGGGGTAAAAGTGACACAATGATATTTGTTTTGTATTTTTTGTTATACCGGTGTATTGTATATTATATGTAATTTTTAATATACTAGCATATTGTACATTATGTGTACATCACGTGTTATCGAAATCTATGTACATTATGTGTATTAAATGTGAAATGTAGTATAATAATTTTGATCCTTTAGTGTACTAAATTTTTAATCTTAGTATAGTAAAATGTAGTATATTAGCCACTAGTTTAATTTTTTGTGTTTAGGGTTTATCCATTCTCTATTAGGGAATATTTTTAAGGGTTTTAAAATCAATATTATTATTAGCCACTAGTTTAATCTTTTTAGCCACTAGTTTAATCTTTTTGGGTTAAGGGTTTATCCATTCTCTATTAGGGAATATTTTATAGGGTTTAAAATTCAATATTATTTTTAGCCACTACTTTAATCTTTTTAGCCACTAGTTTAATTTTTTTGGGTTAAGGGTTTATCCATTCTCTATTAGGGAATATTTTATGCGGTTTAAATATTGTAGTTGCTACTCATGAATTAGGTAACTCAAACAATAATTACCAAAACCTAGCACCAACAAGCGAAATCAGTAAGAATCAATAGGATGAAGCACAAGAGAATCAATACATTCAAAGGAAAAGAACTAGAATTATAATCTCACAACCATTATTCGAACGAAGGTTTCAATCGTCTAGCAAAGTAATGGAAATTAGTTCTCCATAGATTTGTAGCAAAAACTCCCAAAACTAGAACGAACGATTCCTCGACTACGAGTTAACCAAAGGTGTTTTAACCCAATTCTAAATATGTGGTAAAAATAATTAAAAAGAACATTAATAAACTAAAAATAAAAAGTAAACAAGGAATCGGGGGAATTAATCCCGGCCAAACGAATTGCACAGGCCCACTCCAGCATGCTTCTTCTCGGCCCACTCCGGCAGCACATTTCCGCTGATGTCATGGTGATGCCATCGTGACATCACCAACTCCATCATTTCAGCTTCAATTCACGGGGGCTTTCCTTCACGCGTGGGCCGAGCTTCCTTTTGGCTTCTTCTTCTATTCACGCGGGCCTAGCTCAATTGGGCTTCTTCATTTAATATTTAATATGTGGGCTTTGGCCTTTATCATTTAATATTGGCTGGTTCATTCAAAACAATCAAAGAAAAAGAACTAGAATTAACCATTATTCGAACGAAGGCTTCAATCGTCTAGCAAAGCAATAGAAATTAGTAGAGCATAAGCCTTTTTATCCCGGTTCCTTTAGGCACCCTCAAGGATGTTTTGAAACTGAAAAGACTTTGCATGGAGCATGCCATGATTCTGCATTATCAACACAAGCAACATATGTGATTTCATTACCGCTGATATTAACTAGTTCCTTCTCATTTCATTTTTTTTCCTTCTTTTGTTGGTGGCAGGTTGGGTTGGGTAGGGGGTAGCCATTAGTTTAATTTTTTGTGTTTAGGGTTTATCCATTCTCTATTAGGGAATATTTTTAAGAGTTTTAAAATTAATATTATTTTTAGCCACTAGTTTAATCTTTTTAGCCACTAGTTTAATCTTTTGGGGTTAAGGGTTTATCCATTCTCTATTAGGGAATATTTTGTAGGGTTTCAAATTCAATATTATTTTTAACCACTAGTTTAATCTTTTTAGCCACTAGTTTAATTTTTTTTATGGTTTATCCATTCTCTATTAGGGAATATTTTTAAGGGTTTCAAATTCAATATTTTGTAGGGTTTAAAAAACTTTTAAAGGGCTATATATATTCAAGACCGGAAGGCACATATGAAACATCCATTTTCCAACATTTTAATTATATACACTTGTCAGAATGAATTATATTGTTTTACTAACTTTACTTATATTATACTTTGGGTTGAGAGCTTTAAAATGAATGGTTCTTACTCAAACAAATAGATTTTGATATATGACTTCCGTTTTCTTTCTTAACTCTTGACTAACACATAAATAACGACTCTTCCATCGGTTTTAAACATATCTTGGATTTATTCTTATTTCCTTCATCACCTTGTACACTTAACATATTAAATACTTACATATATAACCACAAGATATCACCACAAGAAGTGAAAGTGGTATAATTAAAAACACTCGAACACATGATGTAATGAAAGTGGAGCATCCAATTCAAAATTTGTAAATTTTGTGGACGGAATGAATTCAACAAGAAGTACATATATAGTTGCACTTCCCACCTCTCTTGATCCATACGGCCTCAACATAGGGATGCCTTGCCCATTTCCATGTGACCAGTTCACCACATCATCTTAGGTACCCTACAAATAAGAAAATTTGATAAATAAAAAAGTAGATTACTTGTTTTAAATAAAGGTTCAATGAGCAGAAACAACTTATACTACAACAACCAACCCAATAGAAGTACAATCTCCTTAAAAATATGTTATATTTTAGGATCTTAGGGTTAGGATTAGGGGTTTGGGATCAAGTCTAGTGTTTGGAATATGAGACTTAGGGTCTAGGGTTGGATGTGGGCGGTAAACCCAAAAACCTTAGCCCTTAGCCTCCTTAGCCCCTTAGCCCTTAACCCCCTTAGCCCTTAGCCTTTAGCCCTTAGCCCACTTAGCCCTTAGCACTTAGCCCTTAGCCATTAGCCATTAGCCCCCTTAGCCCACCGCCCTTATGTAACACCCGTCACTGTGGAGCTCCTGACCTACAGGCCCAGCCATTCCCTATAGCGCGTTGTCCAAGGGCATGCAGCCCACACACCCAACTCTTCCCCCATTTAAATGGGTAGGTTGTTGCCTACGAGGATCGAATCCGGGACCTTTAGATACAAGGGTAATACCTTGCCACTTATATCACCAATTGTGCTACAGGTTCGATCCCCGTGGGCAACAACCTACCCATTTAAATGGGGGAAGGGTTGGGTGTGTGGGCTGCATGCCCTTGGACAACGCGCTATAGGGAATGGCTGGGCCTGTAGGTCAGGAGCTCCACATTGGCGGGTGTTACAAAAAAGTACACTTTATGTTGGTGCCTGACCCAGCCGACAACGGCATGACAGACACCCTGGCACTGCCATCCTTAACAGGCCTGCATGTCGTATACCCCAACCCATCCTTGGGGGCTACTCCAAATTAAATGGCATGACAAGAACATCTTGCGAAAGGACTTTCACCCCGGTGATAAAGTCCTTTTGTTTCAATCTCGCCTGAAACTCTTTGCGGAAAAGCTGAGGTCGAAGTGGATAGGTCCATATGTGATTGTCGAGGTATACCCACATGGTGCCGTTGATCTAATCGAGCCAACAACTCAGAAGACATTCAAGGTCAATGGTCAAAGGTTAAAACCTTACCATGAGGGTTTCCACACTGAGGCGATTGATGAGATGGCACTGGAGGAGCCAAGTGCTGAGAATGAATAGACAAGAGTCTACGTCGAGCCAACGACGTGAACCAAGGCGCTGCTCGGGAGGCAACCCGAGGTATTGTTTTCTTTCTTTTTCTTTTGTCTTTTCATCTTTCATAGCTTAGCTAGGTAGTTGCTTTCTTGTTTTTCTTTCGATTTCGCCTGCGAACTAACTTGCAGGTTCGAAGAATAAGACGAACAGAGTTTCTGGAGGCTCACCGCACCCAGCGGTGAGCAGCTCACCGCACCCGCGGTGAGCACCCCTGCCCTGTTCGAAAAAAATAAAATAAAAATATAATAAAAATTGTGGACCCCGGCCCTACCTTTCTTTTCCTCCTCAGCCATCACCTATCTTTCTCACAAACTCTCTCACGCCCCTCTTGCCTCCATTACCCCCACAAACCTCCATCTCACATGAGAGGCTTTTCCCTCTTTCTGCCCCAAAACTGCTCCAACTGCATAATCGCTGGCATCACACATAATCTCGAACGGTCGAGACCAATCCGGTGCTTGGATAATCGGTGCACTTGTCAGGCGTTCTTTCAAGCAATCAAACGCCTTTTTGCACTCCTCATTCAAATCAAAGGTCACCTCTTTCTTCAGCAGCTTGCACAAGGGTGATGAGATCTTGGAGACGTCCTTGATAAACCTGCGATAAAAACCTGCATGACCTAGGAAGGAACGAACTTCACGCACATTAGTAGGATAAGGCAAAGACTGAATTACATCAATCTTCGCCTTATCGACCTCAATACCCTTAGCAGAGACAATATGACCTAGGACAATCCCTTGTTCTACCATAAAATGACACTTTTCAGAATTCAAAACTAAGTTAGTTTCAACACATCTTTTAAGCACAAGTGTCAAATGGTCCAAACATTTATCAAAGCTATCCCCATGTACCGTAAAATCATTCATGAATACCTCAATGAAATTCTCAATATACTCAGAGAAGATACTAACCATACATCGTTGAAAAGTACCGGGTGCGTTACATAGTCCAAAAGGCATTCTGCGGTATGCAAAAGTGCCAAAAGGACATGTAAAGGTAGTCTTCTCCTGGTCTTCTGGCGCTATTGCCACCTGGAAGTATCCTGAATATCCATCTAGAAAGCAGTAGTAGGGGCGCCCAACAAGGCGTTCGAGCATTTGATCAATGAATGGCAGGGGAAAGTGATCCTTTCTAGTTACCGCGTTCAGCTTGCGGTAATCAATGCAAACTCTCCAGCCTGTCACCGTCCTTGTAGGGACTAACTCTCCTTGTTGGTTCTCAACCACTGTGATCCCTCCCTTCTTGGGGACAACCTGAGTGGGGCTGACCCAACGACTGTCGGAGATGGGGAAGATCATATCGGCCTGAAGGAGTTTCAGCACCTCCTTCTTCACCACCTCCATCATAGGTGGGTTAAGCCTCCTCTGTGGCTGTCTGGACGGCTTGGCATCCTCCTCTAGTAAGATCTGATGCATACATGTTGAGGGACTAATCCCTTTGATATCGGCAATGGTCAATCCCAGCGCAGTCTTGTGCTCCTTCAAAATCTCCACGAGCTTTTCCTCTTGCTCCTTTGAAAGCTTACTAGATACAATGACTAGCAAAGTGTCGTTGACTCCAAGGAAAGCGTACTTGAGGTGATCAGGGAGTTGTTTGAGTTCACTATCGGGAGCCTGCACAATAGAAGGGACAAGCTTCTCGCTTGGTGTTAGCAAATTGGGGCCAATGCCCAAAGGTTCAATAGGAAGCCTACCGTTCGCATCCATCTGAGATAAGACCACCTGCATGTTAGTTGACAAAGCATATTCTGTGTGGAACTCATCTATGTCATTCTCAATAATAGATTGCAACTCATCAATACCAGAAATATCAAATACATCTTGCACAATGGGTTCAATCACATCAATAGAGCACAAAGAATGGTCATCAATAGGGTGTTTCATAGCATCATAAATGTTAAATTGAACCACCTCCCCATCGAATTCCATAGTAAGTGTCCCACTTACATAATCAATCTTAGTCCTAGCAGTTTTTAAGAAAGGCCTTCCTAACAGAATAGGGGCCGCATGCTCATCATGTTCCATATCTAGGACAAAGAAATCAGCAGGGAATATCAAATTGTCAACCATAACTAAAACATCCTCAACTATCCCCTTAGGGTAAACACTAGACCTATCAGCAAGTTGCACAACAATTCCTGTTTCATGCAAAGGTCCCAATCCAAGAAATTTATAGAGAGAGTAAGGTAAGACATTAATAGAAGCTCCTAGATCAAGCATAGCTCTATCAAATTTAGTATCACCTATAACACAGGGAATGCTCACCATACCTGGGTCAGTGCACTTCTTGGGCATACGCCGTTGAAACACCGCTGAGACACGTTCGCTCACCTTGACCTTTTGCTTTCCCTTCAGCTTTTGGTTCCTCTTTATCGTGCAAAGCTCCTTCAAGAATTTAGCATACTTGGGAATGCTCTTCACAAGCTTGAGCAAATGAATGTTGACCTCACACTTGTTGAACGTCTCAAAGAGGTCTTTGTCATCAACTACCCTTCTCTCCTTGAGCGCCTCTGGAAAAGGGGCGGGTCGCTTCTCGGAACCGAGAGGAGGAAAGTATGGACGAACGTAGGTGTCCACATAAGGCTCATCAACAGCTCCAGAAATCTCACCGCGGGTGCGGTGAGACGTCACCGCCGGGTGCGGTGGATCCCTAGATTTTTCTCGAGAAATAGTACCGCTTGCCGCGGGTGCGGTGGTTGCCACCGCTGGGTGCGGTGAACTTGACAGGACATTCTGTTTTTCCAAATCATGCTCGCCGCGGGTGCGATCACCTTGCCGCTGGGTGCGGTGGTTCTCCAGAATACCCTCTTTTCCTGAGTCGTCATCTTCAGCACTAGGATCGACATGCAATTGCTTTCCACTTCTAAGGGTTACCGCGCTAACATTTTCCCTCGGGTTCACTACCGTTTGAGATGGTAGATTTCCCGAAGTCCGCTGATCAATCCTTGTAATCGCCTCAGCCATCTGTCCCATCTGTGTCTCCAGATTCTTAATACTCGACGTCGTAGCTTGGACGTGAGTGCTGAAATGCTTTGTCAATGCTTTGAGCATATCTTCAGTCGAAGGAGACGCATCAGGTTGTGGAACTTGTGGCCTTGGTACATAGAGCGGTCTTGGCTGTTGTTGCTGTTGATACTGAGGTTGTTGTTGTTGTTGATTCGGTTGATCCCTCCATCTGAAATTTGGGTGGTCTCTCCATCCCGGATTATACGTGTTGGAGTAGGGATCATTCCGAGGTCTTGGATTGCCATAACCTCCTACAACGTTTACCTCAGCGGGCGCATCGTCTTGTAGTTGAGGACAAGCGTCGGTGGGGTGGAATTGATTGGCACAGACCCCACACGCTTTCAGTTGTTGAGGAGTCCCTTGCAGCGTAAGTCTCCTTACCATGTCCTTCAATTCAGCCATATCGTTAGCATATGCAGAGCGACCAGAGTCAGCAGCATTGACTCCTCTCTTGGTAGAGGCTCTACCGAAATTTCTAGTGCCCTCTGCCATCTCCTGAATCTTTTCCATAGCAGCTGCCGGTGTTGTGTTGAGAATATTGCCACCACATGCAGCGTCGACAATTCTCCTTTCGTTGTCCAGCAGCCCATTATAGAGATGAAGTACCAGATCCTGGTTGGAATACCCGTGGAATGGACAGCTTGAGCAAAGTCTCTTGAACCGCTCATAGTAATCATACAGGCTCTCGTCAGCTTCCTGCTCAATGTTGCTAATAGCTTTCTTTAAACTGTTTGCCTTCTTTGCAGGGAAATATTTCTCGAGAAACGCCTTATGAAGCTTGGTTCACGTGTCAATGCTCCCAGTAGGAAGATGGTAATACCAGTCATCGACAGTGTCCTTCAGGGTGAACCCAAAAGCTCTCATCTTTATCTGCTCCTTAGTAACATTCGCCGGTTTCATGCCCATGCAGACTGTGTGGAATTTGCCCAGATGCTTGATTGGGTCCTCTCCAGCCAGTCCATGGAAAGATGGGAGCAAATGAATCAGCCTCGGCTTCAACTCAAAGTTCACGTTTTCTCCCATAGCAGGGATTACTATAGCCAAAGGTTGCTGTTGTAGGTCTGGCGCAGTTAACTGTCTCAGCGTTCTATCAGCGTCACCCATCTCGAACGCAGGGTTGCCAAAAACCAAAGTACGGTTCACTCTGCGTTCCTGAGACAAAGTTCTCTCAATCTCTGGATCAAAATCAAGAAGAGGTGAGTTAGTAGCACGAGTGTGAACCATAAGATAGGTTCACACCAAGGTAGGCAACAAACAAATCACAAAAACAGAAAATTTGACTCCCCGGCAACGGCGCCAAATTTGACAGGGTTAAAGTCGTGATGCCTATCAAATAAATCCTAAAGTACCTACTACAAAGTATAGCAAGCAAGTCAGGGTCAATCCCACAGAGAGTCAGGTTATCTATTCTTGTAATTCACAGTCACCAACTAGGAACTATGGGGGTTTGTAGTGTTTTTCGTAACCAAAGTAAACAAAGCAAGAAAAACAGATTCGCAAGTGAAGGTTGTAAATATTATGGGGAAAAGCGCCACACTCAACAGAGATCCACACAACAATAGAAAGGTCGATCACGGAATTCTATCAATCTCAAGTTCTTAATATTCCTATAGTTGTTCTTATCCCGATCATAGATAACTATTAGTTCTACCAGCCCTAATAGTACTTATTACCAAATCAAATCCGAAAACCTTCAAGACTCAATAAAGCAATAGCAATCAACCAAGGATTCAACAAGATACATGCAATAGAAACAATCCGTTACTATAAGCATGCAATTAACTCTCTCTCACGATGAAGCGCTCGGATCCCCTATACGCAACAATCGTGCTTGCTACTAGATATGCAACCCGAACCCGGAATCACAAGTCCTAGCACTTAGGAAGATATCAATAAACCTAGGTGATCAATCTAGATAAATCAACATAAACCAATAATCAATAAAGCACAAGAGAATCAATCCAACTAGATAGGAAAACGAACAAGAGTAGAAAACTCACAACCAATCAATTGCTGGCTTCAAACTGTCAAGTGCAACAATGGAGGTTTAGTTCTCCATAGGGTTTGTGAGCAAAATACGTAAAACGGTCGCAACTAGGGTTTGAGAATAGATCCCCCTAAAAGAGTCTTAAACTTAACTTAAATACTAAGGAAATAATTCAGAAATAAACAAAAGAAATAAACAAACTTGGAAACAAAGTCTCGGAAATAAAATAAAACGGGAAATAAAAACTCGGAAAAGTCTTTAGCGCGTCGCCACTGCGGGTGCGGTGGGTTCCACCGCTGGGTGCGGTGGGTTCCACCGCTGGGTGCGGTGACTCTCCAGTGGCTTCTGTCCACTTCTCTGACGATCTCGCCGCGGGTGCGGCAGTGCCCACCGCTGGGTGCGGTGAGACTCTAGAATCTTGTCTGGTTTCTGCTTCTTCCACCGCAGGGGCGGTGGTCTTCGGCGCGGGTGCGGCAAGGCTCCAGTAACCTCTCCTCTTCAAAGCTCTTCCTTGCAATCTCTCGCACCGCTCCTCAACTCGTCTCTTCACTCATTTGGCGTCTTCCCTTGGTGGCTTCCTTCCTCAGTCTCCTAAATATCCACAATAGCTCAAACACCTCCAAAAACACCAAACTTCGCCTCCAAACGTCATACACATGAATGTGTCTAAATCTACCCGAATGATACCAATAAACCCTCTAATGACTCTTACTTAAGCCCTACAAAGTAGTGTTTATCAAACTTATACGAATGTTGAGTTGTCATGGCTTCAACAACTTCTTCATGAACTTGGTGACACACAATCACAACCACCTATCCTTTTATGTGACAACATTGGGGCAACATTCATGACAGCAAACCCCGTCATCAGCTCTCGTTCGAAGCATATTCATCTTGACTATTATTTCGTTCGAGAACGCGCGCGTTGACTTAGGTCTTCTCAAAGTTCAACATGTCGTCTCTGCTGATCAACTTGCTGATATCTTTACTAAGCCTATTGGCTCATCTCGGTTCAGTTTCTTAAGGTCCAAGCTCCAAGTACGAACCCGCACTTGATCTTGCCGGGGGGTATTAGCATAATCATAGGTACTATTGTTAGTGTGTATATTTACCTTCCTTATTTGTTTATAATTATCATTATTTTGAGGATTGTAATTAGCAAATCTTATCCCTTGATATATGCTCTATAGCGTTGATTTAGGATATAATGTAATCCCTTGTACTCTATTTATACGCTCCTATTGTGAATGAGAAAGTTAACAATTCATTCAAACTCCTTCTCTATAGTCGTGCTCATACTCTTACACTTACATACAGGCGAGCTTTCTCAAATAATTAATCATGTTATTTGAATTCCTTCTCCTGGGTGTTGTCTCCTGTTATTTGAATTCCTCTCCTTATTATTACGGTTTTGGTTGTTGTTGTTATTATTTTATGTTTCATATGATTTTTTCATTTGTTACTTGAATAAATTGTACTTTTGTGTTTGAATCTATGTAGATGTCCAACAGGCATATGATAAGGATTAATGATTGTTGTAATTTCTTTCACATCCAAGGTATTCCCCCATTGGATTATAAATGTGCTCCAATTAATTTTTCTTCTCTGTTTTTCACACCATTGTTTTTGTAGATTTGGAACCTTGCCAAAGCAGTTTAGCTTATCGACCTCCCAATCCATGGACTATGGAAACTTTACCTTTTCTTGTTGAGATATATGTTATGTCAAATTTGAAGATGAACCTAAAATTTGACATTGAGGTATATACCTCGATTTGGCTACAGGTTAGCATGTCAAGGGGTGTTGAATTAGTCATAGGTCTTGTCCTTGGAAGATTCTTAGCTCAGGTACAATTTCATGTGATTTATTGTCTTGTTTTAGAAATTTGGTTACAGTCTAGTCTGCTAAAGAAGTTTCATGAGGAGATGGCTTATAATGAGGTACACTTATAACTCTTAGATGTCATTTACGTCTTATTGCATCTCATAGGCAGGTAAATTCTTTTGAAACTTAGGGATGCGTACGTACTATAGAATTGTTGCCATCAATTTATGACGAAAGACTTGGTTTGTAAGGCTCCATTTGAGATGACTTATAAGAATCATAGTTCCTCAGTTTGTTTTGATCTCCTCCATTGCATTCTCATCGTCTTTCCATTTTTCTACATGTATAGTTCTTTTTAATTTTATTTGCTTTGAATTATGTTATAATAAGAGCATTAAAAAGGACATTTATATTTAACTCAAATTGAAATAGTCTATGTACCTTTTACTCTTAAGAAAGAGGATGTTGTAATGGAAAAGATCATATAGGGTTAAAATTTGAACTCATTCTTACACGAATTGAATAATAGGATGAAATTGATTTCATAAAGGATGAGTCTAATGTCAGCGTCACATTTATTAGGGCATCTGTGGATCTTGCCAAGAAGAAGATATTTCCACCAACTCCAAGGAAAACAATGGTTTTCAAGTAACTACGTCATGGAAAATGGCCGATCAACTGACTGACGATCAGATCTCATAATTCAAGGAGGTTTTCAGCCTATTCGACAAGGACGGCCAAGTCTTTCGTCTTTCCAACATAAACAGCCCAAAACAAGTTGATAATTTATATGAGAAAGTATAATTGAAAGACAATGTAGTATTAATCAGACTATTAGAGAACATAATTTGGATAAAAAACTCTAAAAAATCTCAATTGATTGAAAGACCGATACGATATTGGGATGGTTAATTTGCCTCAATTTGTGCCGCCCTGCACATCGTCGTCCTCCAGTCTCCAACCTCCTCTCGTCCTCCAGTCTCCAACCTCCGAAAGTATATTTTGGCTAGTTACTTGAATGTCCTATGTAGTAAATGTAAATTTATTTGTAATATTGTCAATTGTACATGTATCGCACTATCGCTAGTGTCATGTATGCTATGCTGTAGTGTAAATAATTGGATTGCCTTTGTGATATGCCATATGATATTCCAGTTTTTAGAGGTATAGTAATTTGTTTCAGTGTGACTGTACTAATCATAGCATAGTGGATAAATTGCACTGATTTTAAACTAGGATAAATTATCACCTTCTATGGTTTTCAATAGTGACATGATTCTCCTCAAAATCTAGAATTTAAGATTGCCATGCTTGAGCCTAGAAGATAGATATATATCACGAAAGAATATCTTATATATATTTAATTATTCTATTTTAGAGAAAATAATATATTTTAGTTAGGTGTATTATCTTATTTTATCTTATGTTCCAAGATTTTCTTGTATCTATATATGTTGTAATCTATCAATGAAAGACGCAAGGAAGAATTGTTGTAATTTACAATATATAAGAAAACTAGTCATTAATCTATCAGTGAAAGACGCAAGAAAGATTTGCTGTAATTTATAATATTTGAACAATTCGTATGCATGTATTACAACAATACTATAAAACCGGATAAGTCCATATCACACAAAAGGTCGAAAATTGATGTCTTTTACATGCTTTGCGAGGAAGAAGCGCATATTTGGAGGCTGAAATAATATTTTTTTGCAAAAACATATAGGTCTTCAAGAGAGGTATCTTTGAATATAGTACTTAGTATTATTGTTAAACTAGTAATATATGGAGGGTTGAAAATACTGGTGGAGATCGAACATCTCTTCTGGAGGGTTGAAAATACTGGTGGAGATCGAACATCTCTTCTGGAGGGTTGAAACATATAGGTCTTCAAAGAGCTTTAATATATTACTACATAATAGATTAAATGAGGGTGGAGATCGAACATCTCTTCTGGAGGGTTGAAAATACTGGTGGCAAATGGGCGGATTTCGGGCGGATAATTTGGATTTCGGGTCACTTCGGGTTCAGATCAATGTCGTGCATGATTTAACATCGGGTCAATACGGGTCGGATCGGGTCGGTTCAACAGTAAATCTTCAACAGTAAACCAAGAAGTGAAAAAGCACAACACGTACAGTAAACCAAGAACTGAAAAAGCAACATGCACCGGCGAGACGAGGCGCACCGGCGAGATGAGGCCAGACCGGGGAGACGAGGGTCCGACTTGCGAGACGAGGAGCGGATATTTAATGGGATCCTTTATATTTTTTTATTAAAATAATTACCAAAAAGACCCCCCAAAGTCCCAAGAATACCCCATTTTACCAAGTGGTCCCATAGATTATTAGGTGAATGACGTGTTTGGTTGTTCAAGCTTTTTTTGCCATTGAAGCAACAAAAATGACGTCGTTTGGAGTCTCCTGCCAAACGTGGTGCGGCTGCTTTTGCAGCTGCATCACAGTGTCACGCGTCGCCCTGTGAGTGGCGTGCGCACACTCGATATGCGACGCGTGACGCATTTGTACATTTAGGACTTATTCATGTCCGTCTTTAAAAATAAAATAAAATAATCATTTTATAAAATATTTACATATTAATTTTTTTTACAATAATACTAATTACATTTTTTTGAATCCATTGAAATCCATTTTGTATTAGGGTACTACTACATTGTCTGTTTGACCTGCTTCACTTTCACATATCAGTTAAGGCGCGTCTCCTTGTTGCGCCTCGCTCACAGAAATTTGTGTTCCGCCATTGACGCCTGAACTTGAATCAACGTAATCAAGTTTCATTTCCGCCAAAATAGTGTAAATTTGCAGCGTAGAGACGGCAACTATGGGGTTCCACACCCTAAAGCTAGCAGCCACTCCTTCACTCTCTTTGCTTTACAGGAGGCCACTCTTCAACCCTGTAACCCTCATACCCCGCCACTCCCGTCATCCAATTCCCCTCTTGCTCAGAGCTTTCTCTTCCCCTTCCGAGAAAGGTACTCTAACTCATCGAATTTCCAACTTGAATTGATTCGTGTGTAATGTTTACTGAAAGTTAGGGTTTTGTTTGGTTCGAATCCAGTCGAGAAGCCTCAATGGAAGGCGGCCGTTGATTTCCGATGGATTCGGGAGAACAAGGAAGCTGTTGCCGCTAATATAAGCAACAGGAACGCCGCTGCCAATTTGGAGCTGGTCCTTAACCTCTATGAGAAAATGCTGAGCCTTCAGAAGGTTAGACTTTTGATTGTTTTGTGGAAGGTTTTTTTGCTACAATCTGAAAATAGTAACAATCTGGAAAGGATAAAGAGAAGATAAGAGTCAAAACCTTATTGCATTGTAATTGATAGGAATGAGGCCCCTCTGCAATTTCTAGCTAATTTGTAAATCACAAAAAACAGGAAGTTGAACGACTCCGTAGGGAGAGAAACGCGGTGGCAAACAAGATGAAGGGAAAATTAGAACCATTTGAACGCCAAAAGCTCATAGAAGAAGGTGCTAATGAATGTGATATCTTCATTTCTTTCCTTTTTATTGAACTGTCTCATTCGGAAGCATTTCCATTGTGGTGTTAAGTAATCATATACCTAGTTTATGTGTTTTTGTAATTAGGCAAGAATCTCAAGGATGGACTTGCAAACTTGGAGGAAGACCTGATAAAGCTCACGGATGAGCTTCAGATGGAAGCTCAATGCATCCCAAACATGACTCATCCGGATGTGCCGATTGGAGGGGAGGATTGCTCTGCATTGAGAAAGACAGTATGCTACTACTATATGCAACTATATTCTTCTTTACACTTTTTTGCCGTTTATTTCTGAGGTGATCTATGGTGTAACATCCATGGTTACTGACCTGATTAATGTTTCTTTTAGGTTGGCAGCCCACGTGTGTTTGACTTTGCTATCAAGGATCATCTCCAGATTGGGAAGGAGCTTGATCTTTTCGATTTTGATGCTGCTTCTGAGGTAATTTGATGCCTATTTCAGGGCTCATTATCTTCCTGCTGAAAAGATATTGTGTAAATTGTATGATCATGTATTGATTTCTCCTCATGCGTGACTAAACCAGTTTCATGCAACCCTGCTGTTTTACAAGCCTGTATTTATTGTTTTGTTGTTCACTAGGTCAGTGGTTCAAAGTTCTACTATCTGAAAAATGAAGCAGTGATGTTGGAAATGTCTCTTATAAATTGGACATTGTCCAAGGTTAAGAAAAGAGGCTTCACACCATTAACAACACCAGAACTCGTGAGGTCCTCCATTGTAGAAAAATGTGGGTTTCAACCTCGTGCAGAAAATACCCAGGTTTGTTCTCTGTCTTTCGTTTTCTTGGCATCTTTCTTGGCCATGCTGTGTATGAAGTTCTCTAAATGTCTAAACATGAAGTTATTTTTTATAGCTCTTGCTTTTCTTGTCTAGATGTTCATCGCTAATATTCTGAGTGCTAATATGATGAAGGGCATGCATATTTTTTTGGTATTAGAGAAGGGCATGCATATATGTATAGTTGTTGGTGTCTTACGGTCATATGAAATATCCACTTAAATCTGTGGAAGTTGAATTTTAGTTTTATAAAGGTAATTGCTAAAATTCAGGTATATTCTATAGAAGGTAGTGATCAGTGCCTTATTGGCACTGCGGAAATTCCAATTGGTGGAATTCATATGGATTCCATCCTTCCGGAATCTGCATTACCTTTGAAGTATGTGGCTTATTCACACTGTTTTCGTACTGAGGCTGGTGCTGCTGGAGCTGCAACAAGGTAAATTATCTTATACTATAATTGATATTACTGAATTCAGCTCTTGGCATTGGAATTCCTTTCTCATAAAAGTACTAAGCCTACCAATCTGATCAAATTTTGGCTATTGTTATTCTGCAGAGGTCTTTACAGAGTCCACCAATTCAGCAAGGTTGAGATGTTCATCCTGTGCAAGCCAGAGGAGAGTAATATGTACCTCGAGGAGCTCATCAAAATTGAAGAAGAGCTCTATTCATCTCTTGGCCTTCATTTTAAGTACACATCTTACCTTTGTTATTTCTCCATTCTCATTCTGTTGTCCTCTAACCTTACACTGAACTTCTTCTGCACAGAATCTTGGACATGGCTTCTTGTGATCTAGGAGCACCCGCATTTCGCAAGTTTGACGTGGAGGCTTGGATGCCCGGGTTAGGGCGATTTGGAGAGGTATATAGAAGCATTGGTACATTTTGCAAGTTTGACATGTCTTCTTTCATGATGCAACACTTAAATTTTTGTTCCATAGATTTCAAGTGCCTCCAACTGTACCGACTATCAGAGTCGACGGCTCGGGATCCGTTACCGCCCATCTGAGCCATCGGCAGCTGCACCAACACAATTTGTGCACACTCTAAATGCGACAGCGTGTGCTGTTCCGAGGATGATGGTGTGCTTGCTGGAGAACTACCAGCAAGAAGACGGCTCCGTGGTCATCCCAGAGATTTTGAGGCCTTTCATGGGCGGCGAAGAACGCATCACTTACAAGCAAAAGTAACATTCTTGGGCTTCATGTAGCAGCAAAAAATGAATTACTTTTTTTTTTCCTAAGAGATGTACACAGTACATTAATCACACTAATTATTTGACGGCAAGGCAAGGAGTATTTTATTTATGAGTTGCATTTTTTAGAGAATAAGCATTTAGTCGCCAATATAAACAACGGGATGACCACAGAGCCGTCTTCTTGATGGTAGTTCTCCAGCAAGCACACCATCATCCTCGGAACAGCACATGTTGTCGCATTTAGAGTGTGCACAAATTGTGTTGGTGCAGCTGTCGATGGCTCAGATGAGCGGTAACGGATCCCGAGCCGTCGACTCTGATAGTCGGTACAGTTGGAGGCGCTGGAGGCGCTTGAAATCTATAGAACAAAAATTTAAGTGTTGCATCATGAAAGAAGCCATGTCAAACTTGCAAAATGTACCAATGCTTCTATATACTTCTCCATATCGCCCTATAACCCGGGCATCCAAGCCTCCATTTTTTCGCGTATTTAATTGTATTTATTTTGATATATACATTTAATAATATTCTGTTATATTTTTATTTCAGGTTCGGTGGCAACCGACGGGTACATTAGACTTTTAGTCTCACTAGTTCGCTCAGTCGCTATATCGAGGCATCATTGAGTGTTTTGATCTGCGTGAGCCGTACTTTCCCGTTGTGTCCTCCACTAGTTTGGTTACATGCATCTCGTTCCTCAGGCACCACCAGAGCGGGCGAGAGTGTCCCGCCATGTGGAGTTGCGGTCGTACATTGTGGAATACAGCGTAGAGCTCTGTCTGTGGTATGTTGAGCCGGGACCGCTGATTGAGCGGCATGATATGATCGAGACCACCTACGTGTGGGACATTAGACGATGCATACCTCAATTGGATGGACCGGGTATCTCATCTGTACCTGGGTTTCCGGTCCCCTAGACAGGAGCGTCCAGTTCAGCCATCCCTCCATCTCCACCGGTCTCCATCATTGTGGTTTGTATTTTTTTGGCGTTTATGGTACCGTTGTTTTCGGTTTATGTTCTAATACATTATAATTTTTAATACAACATAGTCAAATTTTAGTCGGTGAGATGCGTACATTCCTCGCCTAGAGGGTCGTGCTTCTTGCCGATGTTACATCGGCGGTCATCCTTTGAATTGAGTATTTGACGAGATTGACACGCCATCTATGGCTGATCGTATACTGCGTGCCTCGCATAGATTCCACGACTCGCAACACGAGAAGGGACAAGGCAGCGTAAGGCGCCTCGACGAGGAGTAGCTTTTAGGATTTGCTTTAGGCTAGTCTTGTGCATAAACCTTGTTTTGTGGATGTATGACGTTGTATTGGTTTTGATTTTATGGATTTGTTTTTCATATTTAAACATTATATAACTATGTTATATTAAAATAATCAATATTATTAAAATTGGCCCACAAATTATCAAAATGAACAATATTACTAAAAAATTGACGCACAAATTATTAAAGTTGATCCACAAACTATGATCAATGCAATTTTTACTTAGACATAGTTAATAATGATCATATAACCATGTTATACCACCATGTTATATATAACTATGTTTTGTTTTCTATGACTGTGTTCGATGCTTGTTGTTATATGCACAGATGTAAGTTGCAATGCTAAAAAAATTGGCAAGGTTCTGCCTAAATACACATGTTTATAACCTGCAATAACACAAACCTACATCAACCTGCATACACAGAGAAGTAGTAAACCTGCAATAACAAACAACCTGCTTCAATTAACCAAAGGCAACATGTCTACAAAAGTACTACTTAACATCAGTTACAAACTGTCTCTTTAACATAAGTTACATCACATTTTCAAGGTCTTCAGTTACATCACATTGTTTAGGGTAAGTCACAAACAGAAAATAACTACCAAATTACATCCTCTTGAATGCGGATCTTGTGCTTGTTTTCATGGCACTTGCTAGTTGAGACCTTGTTGTAATTGTGGTCCTCAGTGGTGGCCTCCTTATAGGGTATAGTTTCCTACCATTCCTGGATCCAGAATTCACTTGTGTTGGTGGAATATCATTGTTCACCATAGTTGAGCATGGTGCATGTGATCCTTGAGTTGGTATTTGTTGGTGGTCAAGTGAAATGAGTTCCTCCTGTATAAGAGCAAGTTCATGACCTTAGAATGACGGCAACAAATGTTAATTCATCCCTAAGAGTGTATTTACTTACCATATCAAAGTCTTCAGTTTGGGATTGAGGGGCTTCAGGGAATTGAGGGACTTCAGGGGCTGCATGGGCTTGAGAAGCTTCATTGGCTTCCATGTGTGACCTCACCTAACATTATAATATAAAGTTAAAATTCTCATTTTTATATGCAATAGGCATTTCAAAATTAAATAGAGATTGACTTACCTCTTTCCTTGTGTACTTTCTCTTCCTAGGATGAACAGGTAAAGTGTTCTCACGTGGTGGTCTCCCTCCTACATTAGAACTCCTTGGTGGCTCAGGTCCCTTAGGAGGGTTTTTACACTTATTCTTGTAATGACCTTCTTCCCCACAATGTGAACACTTGTTCTTTCCTGTCCTTAGTCTTTTTTTCTTGGAGCTTGTGGCTTCTCCTTGTTCTTTCCTTCTTGATTTTTTGGGCCTCCCAGGTTGAACTATAACTGCAGGAGGTTCTGGTGCCTTCTGTCCAGTCTTCTCCCATTGGTCCTCCTCTGGCATTGGATGTACTGACTCATTGTATGCCCTCATATATGTCTCTTTCCAATAATATTGGTCCACAAACTGATCCACTCTTAGCCTCCTTTTCAGAATGCAACAAATTGCATGTGAGCAAGGCATTCTTGTCAAATCCCACATGTTACATCCACAAGTCTTTTGATCAAGATCAACAACATAGGTGTTTCCCCCAGAATCAACTTCATATTTGTTTTCATCACCATAGCATTTGCATCTGTGTAGACTTTCTACCTTAGTCGATTCAACCTTTTTAGTAGCTTCTGGAGTGAGGAATCCATTATGAGCTCTCATGTTATTTCTTTTGGTGAAGAACATCTTCATCAACTTTCTCCTTATCCACTCACACATGGAGAGAATGGGCATCTCTCTTGCTTCTAGAATACAACTGTTGAATGACTCACATGAATTATTGAGCAGTTCTGGTGATTTACAGTAGTGCTTAAACCCATGCAAAGACCATGATTCAGGATTTGCATCAATGAGATATTTGTAAGCTCCTTCATCCATTCCTCTAATCCTATCCATTGCCACTTCAAATTCATGCTTAGTAGCAGCCCTAGCAGCAACCCATACAACATCTTTATAAGACTTTTCTGGCCACTTGACTTTGAAATTACTGTGCAAGTGCCTCACACACACTCTAGTGTCAGCAGTGGGAGCAACCAGATTGATGGCTTCAAGCAGGCCCTGAATAAACACAAATAAAAACATAGTTAGTATTACACCAAAATTAAAGAAAAAATAACAATGACAAGGGATCTGGAAGTACCTTTTGTCTGTCAGACATAAAGGTCAAATTTTGACCTCCTATGTCTTGGATCAAGTTTTCAAAAAACCAACACCAAGTGTCCTTTCTCTCAGCCTCCACAACTGCATAAGCTATAGGAAATATATTTTCATTGCCATCCTTTCCTACTGCAGCTAACACTTGTCCAGTGTATGCCCCCTTCAAATGACAACCATCTAGACCCACCAATGGCCTACAACCCAGCAAAAAACCTTGCTTGCAAGCCTGTAGGCATACATAAAGTCTCTGAAAAATTGGCCTCTCAGGTTGCTCCTCTGTAACCTTCACATACACAGAGCTCCCTAAATTCCACTTCAAAACAGTTGCTGCATAATCCCATACTTTTGCATACTGCTCAGGAGCATAACCTTGAGTCATTAGGATTGCCCTTAGCCTTGCCCTCCATGCTTGGTAGTAGGAAATGTTAACACTATGCTCCATCTTCACTGTGCTAATGAATGTTTTAATTCTCCATTGAGGATCATCTCTATAATGTTTAAGATATTTGTCAGCAAGTCATGTGGATGTGACCTTTGTATTCACATCCTGCCATCTACACTCATGCTTTGGATCAAAGGTTTTGAGTTGAAAGCTACCATCATTACCCATTTTTCGTGCAATAGCCCTAAATCCACACAAGGTCTCCTTACAAACACACTTTTTTCTGCCGTGTTTCATTGAGCAGTGGCACTTGTTTTTACAATATGCAGAGACTTTAGTTTTGTCATTGTGCAAGTAGTAATAGTCAAACCCATTCTCTACTGCAAATTGCCTCAATGCCTTCCTGAAAATCTCATTTGAGCCAAATCTCATACCACTCTTGAGGGTAATTTTACCCTTAAAATCAACTAGTGGATTAAACTCAGGGTACCTCCTACGGCCCTTGTTACCCTCAGAATCACTAAAACTCCTAAAATCATCAGAATCAACTCTTACATCAAACACATGTTCTTCATTACCATCTGCTTCTAAACCCTCATCAACAACATCAGTATCAACATGATCTTCAAACACAGCATCATCATCATCTTCCTCAGAAGACTCTCCACCAAATATTTTCTCATCAAATGGTACATCAGATGTATCAGATAAATCAGATGAATCAGAGCCTAAGACATTACCTTCATCTGTAGATCCATCATGTTCATCTGCAGATAGATCATCGGGTACTTCCTCTATAACATGTTTTGGTTGGGAACTTTGCTTACCACATCTGCCAATGAAACCTCCACTCGAAGCACAGGATGGAGATAAGAGTTTCCTAGGGTTGTATCAGATTTGGAATTACCAAGACTATTTGTGGAATGACCCCTATCATTTATTATAGTTTGCTGAGTTGGTTGATATTCAAGTAGTGGGCCGGCTGCTATGGAAATCCCCCCACTATTTATGGGCTAGAATTTGTTGGACTACTAATGATTGGCCCAAGTACACCTTGTTTCACAGTAGTTGGAGTAGGTTCATTTGGTTGCACAACATAGACATATAGTGTTTTGTCTGACCCAACACAAGAGCATAAGTGGATGATATCATTGTCACACTTTATTTGTCTTAGGCCATTATTTAGACTAAGTCCTGGTTGTGAGTACCAGAGTTCCATCACATTTTCAATCCCCACACCGTCTTTTATAAAGCACTCTAGCTCGATCCTAGATATCAGATCAGGGTCAACAAATTGCTTGCAATAAACAAATTTCTTCCTATAACACACATGGTCTTCGAGACCTTTGTAAAATTTCCCATCATACAAAAATCTGATTGTCACATACATCTGTAAATTCATATCAATTCAAAAAGGGAATGAATATGCAGTTAAAATCACATACAGTAAACATCACATAATACCCTAAAAATGCCTAAAAACAGCAAAAAGCAATGTGTAGTGAATCACATGATGGACAACACAACAAATACAGTCAATCGGTCTAAAAACACCACTTGAATTATATATACACATTCAGAAAGCATAAAATAAGGGCAATGGAATCTTACCTTGAAATCGCCCTTTATGGTGGAATCTCCCTCCACTAAGCAGAAGAAGCACAAGATGGGACTTCGTATCGCTCGAAGTTCCAATTTCAAGTCTTTGTTATCGTCAAATCTCTCCTCTGTCGCAGCTCCTCAAACCCTTCCTCTGTCGCAGCTGCTCAATCCCTCCTATGTCGCTCGAAGTTCCAATTTGTCCCCACTTTCGCTCAGAGAAGATGATGGAACACACTCGGATTTCTCTAGCACCAGTCACTCTCCAAAATCACTGCCCAATTTCGGCAATTCATACCCAAATTCATCCCTAAAATTTTGAGAAACCTAACCCTAAAATTTTCCCCAAATTTCCCCCAAATGAAATCGTAAATTTTCCCCAAATTTCACAAATGAGCAACCCGGTATATTGGAGGGTAATTTGGGGATTAAATCCTGGTTTCTTTTGTATTTTTTTTAAAGAAGCAGGGGTATTATGGTCATTTAGGGCAATGAGACGGAAAAGCTAACAGGTTTCGGCCTTGGGTGGTTGTTCGCTAACGGAATAGGTATAATGGGTGGTTTAAAATAATTTCGTCTATAACGGGTGTTTTCTCTCAAAATTGGCCCAATAACGGGTGGTTTCCCACAAATTTCTCTATAGACAATGATTATATCTTATAATTATATGACTTATATCCAATTTGGTTATATCATATCGTTATATATTATTATTATATCTTATGGTTATATTATATAGTTATATACTATGGTTATATCCTATAATATATTTTATAGTTATATACTATGGTTATATCATATATTATATAGTTATATACTATGGTATATACTATGATAAAGACCCTAAAACAATCCCCACACACCCTTTGGGAGCAATTAGATTTCGGTGAAAAATAAATATTTTTCATTTTTATAATCATATGTGACGTTTATATAGAAAAAACGGGAAATCTTTGAAATCACTAAAATTTGGAGAATTTCATGGACTACCCCCTTTGGATTTCGGTGAAAAATAAATATTTTTCATTTTTATAATCCAATGTGACGTTTATATAGAAAAAACGAGAAATCTATGAAATTCACCAAAATTTGGAGAATTTCATGGACTACCCCCTTTGGATTTCGGTGAAAAAAAATATTTTTCATTTTTATAATCTTATGTGACGTTTATATAGAAAAAACGAGAAATCTAAAAAAATAACTAAAATTTGGAGAATTTCATGGACTACCCCTTTTGGATTTCGGTGAAAAAAAATATTTTTCATTTTTATAATCTTATGTGACGTTTATATAGAAAAAAATGAGAAATCTAAAAAAATGACTAAAATTTGGAGAATTTCACGGACTACACCCTTTGGATTCCGGTGAAAAATAAATATTTTTCATTTTTATAATCTTATGTGACGTTTATATAGAAAAAACGAGAAATCTATGAAATTCACCAAAATTTGGAGAATTTCATGGACTACCCCCGTTGGATTTCGGTGAAAAAAAATATTTTTCATTTTTATAATCTTATGTGACGTTTATATAGAAAAAACGAGAAATCTAAAAAAATAACTAAAATTTGGAGAATTTCATGGACTACCCCTTTTGGATTTCGGTGAAAAAAAATATTTTTCATTTTTATAATCTTATGTGACGTTTATATAGAAAAAACGAGAAATCTATGAAATTCACCAAAATTTGGAGAATTTCATGGATCCTTTCGATTTCGGTGAAAAAAAACATTTTTCATTTTTATAATCATATGTGACGTTTATATAGAAAAAATGAGAAATCTATGAAAATCACTAAAATTTGGAGAATTTCACTGACTACCCCCTTTGAATTTCGGTGAAAGATAAATATTTTTCATTTTTATAATCTTATGTGACGTTTATATAGAAAAAATGAGAAATCTATGAAATTCACTAAAATTTGGAGAATTTCACTGACTACCCCCTTTGTATTTCGGTGAAAGATAAATATTTTTCAGTTTTCATTTTTATAATCTTATGTGACGTTTATATAGAAAAAACGAGAAATCTATGAAATTCACCAAAATTTGGAGAATTTCATGGACTACCCCTTTGGATTTCGGTGAAAAATAAATAATTTTCATTTTTATAATCTTATGTGACGTTTATATAGAAAAAACGAGAAATCTATGAAAATCACTAAATTTTGGAGAATTTCATGGACTACCCCATTTGGATTTCGGTGAAAAATAAATATTTTTCATTTTTATAATCTTATGTGACGTATATATAGAAAAAGGGGAAATCTAGGAAAATCGCTAAATTTTGGAGAATTTCATGCACTAACCCTTTTGATTTCGGTGAAAAATAAATATTTTTCATTTTTATAATCTTATGTGACGTTTATATAGAAAAAACGAGAAATCTATTGAAATGACTAAAATTTGGAGAATTTCATGGACTACACCCTTTGGATTTCGGTGAAAAATAAATATTTTTCATTTTTATAATCATATGTGACGTTTATATAGAAAAAACGAGAAATCTATGAAAATAACTAAAATTTGGAGAATTTCATGGACTACCCCCTTTGAATTTCGGTGAAAAATAAATATTTTTCATTTTTATAATCTTATGTGACGTTTATATAGAAAAAACGAGAAATCTATGAAAATCACTAAATTTTGGAGAATTTCATGGACTACCCCCTTTGGATTTCGGTGAAAAATAAATATTTTTTATTTTTATAATCATATGTGACGTTTATATAGAAAAAACGAGAAATCTATGAAAATCACTAAAATTTGGAGAATTTCACTGACTACCCCCTTTGTATTTCGGTGAAAGATAAATATTTTTCAGTTTTCATTTTTATAATCTTATGTGACGTTTATATAGAAAAAACGAGAAATCTATGAAATTCACCAAAATTTGGAGAATTTCATGGACTACCCCTTTGGATTTCGGTGAAAAATAAATAATTTTCATTTTTATAATCTTATGTGACGTTTATATAGAAAAAAACGAGAAATCTATGAAAATCACTAAATTTTGGAGAATTTCATGGACTACCCCTTTGGATTTCGGTGAAAAATAAATATTTTTCATTTTTATAATCTTATGTGACGTATATATAGAAAAACGGGAAATCTAGGAAAATCACTAAATTTTGGAGAATTTCATGCACTAACCCTTTGGATTTCGGTGAAAAAAAATATTTTTCATTTTTATAATCTTATGTGACGTTTATATAGAAAAAACGAGAAATCTAAAAAAATGACTAAAATTTGGAGAATTTCACGGACTACACCCTTTGGATTCCGGTGAAAAATAAATATTTTTCATTTTTATAATCTTATGTGACGTTTATATAGAAAAAACGAGAAATCAATGAAAATAACTAAAATTTGGAGAATTTCATGGACTACCCCCTTTGGATTTCGGTGAAAAAAAAATATTTTTCATTTTTATAATCTTATGTGACGTTTATATAGAAAAAACGAGAAATCTAAAAAAATAACTAAAATTTGGAGAATTTCATAGACTACCCCTTTTGGATTTCGGTGAAAAAAAATATTTTTCATTTTTATAATCTTATGTGACGTTTATATAGAAAAAAATGAGAAATCTAAAAAAATGACTAAAATTTGGAGAATTTCACGGACTACACCCTTTGGATTCCGGTGAAAAATAAATATTTTT
>WOAB01000421.1:0-208526 GCA_027886185.1 Rheum nobile
CCATTAAATTTAAAAAAAAAAGACATAAAAAGGAAAAGGGAAAAAACATAAACGACGACGCGAAGGCTGCTTCTTCCTCAGCGGAGAAAGAAGAGGACGACGTCGACGGGGGCTGCTTCTTCCCAAGGCTGCTTCTTCCTCAGTTTCGCGAGAACGGACGACGCGCGGGCTAGACGACGGCGCGAAGGGCTGGATGCGCGAGGGCTAGGTTGCGCGAAGGGAAGGGGCCTGGACGACGGCGCCAAGCGACAGCCACCGACGGTTTGAAGCTTTGAGGTACGTCTGCACTTATGAAATTTCGTTTAGATTTGGGATTTTAGAAATTTAGGTTTTAGGGATTTGACTCAATTTAGGTTTTAGGGATTTGAACTCTCGCTCAATGATGCTCTTGAATGATGCTCTTGAACTCTCGAACTCTCGAACTCTCGCTCCTGATGTGAAAGAGTCTGCATTTGGGAATTACCCGGTCTGAGTTTCTGCATTTTTTTTCTTTTGCTCTTGATTTCTGGGGTTGATCTGTGTTAAATCATTGGTAACATAGAGTTTGGTTAAGGGCACACTATGAAGTAAGAAATTTTTATGCAGTCGTAGTGTAGTAGAATGCGCTTGGACTTGCTACTGCTAATATCCGCAAATGTGCTTGTCTTTCAGATCTCATTTGATTTGATTTGAAATTGTAGGTTTCAGTGTGATTTTTGTTAAATTCAAACTTACGCAGTTTAGTTGCGTCATGTATGTCTTTCACTCTCATGTCTAATGTATCTCTTCATCTAACCAATCAATTTGAACCTTTTATGGAGCTTTTGTGCTAGGGAAAGCATTAAGGTTTTTTTTTTTCATTGGACTGCTGGAATTTGTTAATGTAGACATTTCTATTAGGCTTCTAGTAATATTGGATTCACATGGTTGAAGGTCAGTTCTTGCTTGAGTTAGTTTGAACTTTTGAAGGTTTAGACTATCTTGTTAGCAATGGGGTTATCTAATCCTATAAGTCTTCCTTTCTCCTTTTAAATTGGGTGCTAAATTATTTCCTGTTTTTTACCATCAACTTATGTATGTCTTGTCTGGCAATGTGCAAGATCTGTTGGTTTCCGCACGTGTATTAGTGGCTTTACCAGAACAGTTTCCTCATATTTATAAGCCTCTTTGAAACTATTTACCCTCTAATGCCCATTGGCAACATAGACATGGCCATATATATTACACTCAATATGTTTTTAGTGCAAGCATTGTCATGCTTTGAATTTTTCTCCCCCCCCCCCCCCCCCCTTTTTTTTTTTTGTCATCTTAGACTCTTTCAGCTCGTCAGTTTTTTTGTTCTAGTGAGCAATGACTAGGAGTAAAAACTGATATGTAACTTTGGAATTGCACTTATCAGTTTTGAAGTGTAAGGAAAACACTGGCATGGATCATGGTTAATGCCTCTCTTTGTCTCTCTCCTGTTAAGGGTTTTCCTAAGTTCTATAGCTCTATTTCTATCTTCATAAATCACTAATTAAGGCTTTTCCCCTGTGTTGTGTTTTTAATTTCTTTGCCTTTTTCTCCATGCTTGGGAAGTAATTAAAAAGGGTATTTTCATACTTGAGAAGTAGGGAAAACCATATACTGATAACTGAATAGCGACTGATTCTGTTCTCTGATGTACAGGATGGCAAAATCTCCCAACTTGAACATGTTTTCATCAGAGGCAGCTGAGTCAGATTAGATAAAGCATCATCCAGCTGTTTACTTTTTAACTAGTCATTGTTGTCCTGCAAGTATATTAAGGAACCTTTTTTGCCATCCCAGGTTTATGATCATACCAGATATGCTGAAGAATGCTCCTATGTTCAAACGTCTAGATGCTAGAATCAAGGTTATTCCCATACTTCAGTTGACGTACAAAATCTCTGCATTTATTCCTGCTTGCATGTTCTGACTCATCAATTCGTGCAGGGTAAGAGCACAGCACTCGGAGTTGGTCGTGGCCGTGCTGTGGCAATGCGGGGAAAAGTAAGCCTCGATTCTAAATCTCTGTTTCTTATGCTTTTTTCGTCAACAACTATCTAAATTCCTTGTCCTCGCCTCATTCATGACTCTCTTATCTTGTGTTTCCTCCTCATAGCCTTCGGCTGCAGGGCGTGGTGGACCCGGGAGGGGTATGGTGCCACCTGTTCGTAGGTAAATCCAGTCTGTATCAATCCAAGTCAGAGAGCACTTTTAATTTCAGCTTCCTACTGATGCACCTTGACCTCAACGTGGTGATGTATGAAGACAGATTGCATCTTTACATGTAAGAAAGAAATGAGTAGTTTTTGTGCTTGCCTTTAGACAAATGATGTGATTACTGTACTATACAGTGTTCAGATACGCTATTTCGATGGTGCAATTTCAACAGTAGGAAGAAGAATAGTTCAGGGAAGGTGGGCGACTTGACCTTGGATGCATACTTGATATTGAACTTGGCTCAAAATCCAATTGTAAGCCACCTACGTCCATGGACTTGATACCCACCATAGCTTTGATCACTACTACTTTCACCGCCGCTATCGGCACTCGTATATCCCGATTTTCGACGTTGTTTTCTTCCCCCCGCTGTCACTCATGCTTCCGTTCAAGAGCGGATCGTCTATCCCACGAATCACCTTGCTAGATGTACTGGAAACCCAACTATCATCCTTCGTTTTCCTCTTATCTTTATCGGGTTTCTTGATGTTCTCGGAGATCTTGTGCAATTTCTGATTGAATTTGGTGAATCCCTTCTCCATTGGCTCCACCGCCTGATTCACTGCAAACCTAATATCTTTCACCATCTGCGAACAGGGCAGAGTAGCAGGATCAGTAAAATAGCAGCCGATTTACAAGACGAGCCCTCCATAATCTAGACACAAAAATTATAGGGTAACCCAACAAAGTCTATGATATTTCAACATCAACCTAGTATCATCCAACCCGTAACTGACCTGAACTCAACCTGCAAATCCCGCCGACCTTTAACCAAACCCATCCAACCTTAGAATTTTAGAGCTAAGGTTGAGATGTCATAAACCTAGAAGTTGAAGTTTCATGGATTACCTGCCTACCAATATCAACTTCTCCTCCTGTTTTTTTACCTCTACACTTAGCTTTCTATGTTCATTTTAGTTTTACTACTTGCTGAAGGCTCTGTTTTTCTCTCGCTGAAGGCTTTGATATTTATTGATGTTTGCATCTCTCCCCCTTATTGTTAATACAAATTTTGGCTCCATCCAAACATTTTAAAAATCATATATGCAGAATTATTATTATAAAAAAAGGGTAAATTAGTATCTCTCAATTTGCTTCTTTTGCTTAATACCAACTCAACCTCTATAAATTAAATCAAATCAATGTTTATATATATATGTTTTTTTTTATATCTATGTATGAATCTTGATTGAGAAACATTTATTCGCTGTGGGTTTTCTCTGGATTGTTAGTTCGAGATGTTGTTTCAGTTGAGGTCGAGGGCGTAGTTATGTGGTTCTTGTGGTCTCATTTATGTTTATTTGCTTTTTCTTTGACTTATGTTTGTATGGTTTGTTTCATGTCAGTTTGTCCGACTACCGAGCCTAGCTCGGTCTCTCGATCTATTAGGATATATTTGGTGTTTCGAATTATTTCCTTATCAAAAATAATAAATAAGTGGATATGTCATTTTAAAACAATGCATATTATAAATCCAATAATTATACCAATTATAAAATTTAGATACTGATACAATTCAGTTTTCACCAATTACACTGGTGCCAAAACACGATTACTAAAAAATGTACATTTTATTTGATTCAGAAGTGCAAGAAGGCAACAATCAAAGAGATATATATTATGCCCACCGAAACACGCAAAACCCTAAAAACACATGGCTTCCGTCTCTTACCCCCCTTACACACCAGCTACCGCCCACCGCTCTAGATCCGGCTTGCAGTGCCCCGACAAGGACCACCTCTGAGCCGGCGCGCCTCCATCGCACCCAGATCCGGCGAACCCCGGTCCTTTCCTACCCAAAAATGTATAACCTCCTACCCCCTCACACACCAGCAACCTCTCCAGATCCGACTTGCAACACCCCCGACGAGGTCCACCGATGCGGGTGCGCCTCCACCGTACCCAGATCCGGCGAACGTGACCCGGATCCGATAACAAGCTTCGGTGGCCATCCCCAAAGCGAGAAGCTCCGGCCACTCCCCCGAGCGAGAAGCTCCAACCGACATAAATCGGGATCTGACCTTCGTCGAAAGAAGCTCCATCATCGGAGACTACCCTTTTGGACCCCAAGTCCCCAATACCCACCACCTTTTTTAATTTTTCCAGATTCAATCGTTCTGGTGTGAAGTTTGATTTCAGGTTTAGTTTGAGACTATTGTTTCGGTTTAGAAATCAAGATAGTGATCGTATGATCCCTGATGGCTTCTTTTGACGTTTGTGCCTCCAGATTGTGTATTGTATCTGCTTCTCGGCTGCTTCATCGTCGTATTGGTTCATTCCAACCCATGTTTGAGCCTTTCTCTTTCATTAAGTCTTTTGTTTAAACTTCTTTCGGTTTGTTTGTTTCTTTTGAATCATTGTTGCAGTTTGTTTTCTTTTGTTGTTTCTTTTTTTTGCTCTTGTCAGTTTTCCGACTATCGATTTTTCGGCCTCTCTAGGATCCAGGTTGGTTTGTCCTGAAACTCGAATTTTTGTTGTGCGGCGAAGTGGTAAGAGGAAGGATAAAAGAGGGGTGTCAAATGAAGAAACAATAGGTAAAGATAAAGGGGAAGAGATAGGTGAGGTGGTAGGTGATGGGGCAGGTAAATGGGAAGATATAGGTGATGGGGCAGGTAAAGGGGAAGAAATAGGTGAGGTGGCAGGTAAAGGGGAAGAAATAGTTATGGATGGAACAAGAGGAGAAATAGGGTGGGGTGGGATGGGATGGGACTAGAAGAAGATGGAGTACCCTGAAAGGGAAAAATATCTTCATAGAATGTAACATCTCGAGAGGAGAAGATTTTATGGGTAGTAAGGTTCATGAGTTTATAGGCCTTTTGACCATAAGGGAAACCCAAAAATACACAAGCTTGGGACATAGGCTGTAGCTTATCCCTTCCCTTTGACAGAGTGGTGGAGTAACAAAGGCAACCAAAAGTTTTAATGTGGGTAAGAGAAGGAGGTTTGTCAAAAAGAAGCTCATAAGGAGAGGAACCCTTGAGAACCCGAGAAGGGAACCGATTTATCAAATAAGTGGCCATGAGGACACATTCCCCCCAAAATTTGGTAGGTAAATGAGATTGGAAAAGAAGGGCTCGTGAGGTCTCAAGAAGATGCTTGTGCTTACGCTCAACAACACCATTTTGTTGGGGTGTGTGATGAATGCTAGTTTGATGCAAAATGCTAAGAGAAGAAAGAAAAGAAGAGGCTTCAAGGCTACGCCCAAGTTCAAAAGCATTATCAGTACGTATGACTTTGGGAAAACGGCCAAACTGAGTTTTGGTCATGGAAATGAAGGCTTTGATAATGGGAAAGGCATTGCTTTTAACAGAGATAAGGTAGGTCCATGTACTTTTGGTATAGTCATCAACAATGGTGACAAAGTATTTGTGGCCTCCATGAGTAGGGGTGTGGTAGGGTCCCCACAAATCAATATGGACTAAGTCAAAAGCTGCAGTACTGGAGATATGACTTAAGGGAAAATGATGTTTGTGTTGCCTTGATTTAAAACAAACATCACATGGCCAATCAGATGTATTAAGAACATGAATCAAAGAAAGTTTGTGAAGCTTATTAAAGGGGACATGTCCCAATCGTTTATGCCATAACAGGGCATCAGGGGATGGGCAAGCAAAGCCCTTACAACTGGAATTAGGGAATGTATTACAAATGTTTTGGCGGGCCGGGACCGGTAACAGGGTCATATTCACCAAGAAATTTCACAACTAATAATCCAAATTAATTTACTCAGACAAGGCTAAATCAATTACTGAATCAATATAGGGACAAAAGTAATTTATAAAATATACGAAGGGTTAGCAAGATTTATCTTGCCTCAAGCGCGACCACGACGACCCCAGATTCAAATCCAACTCGAACGATCTTGCGAAATCAATCCGAGCAAAACCCTGGCGTTAAATACTCATACCAAGCCACTATTAACAAACCCCCAATTTCAAACCCTAAAATCATTCCTTAAAAATTCCAATCAAGCAAACCCCACACAATTCAACCAAAGCTCAAATTCAACAATACGGTCACACACTTTCCTCTTCCACTGTCCACGAAGAACAATTCAACATCAATTCGAACAACACAACATCAATTCGAACAACACAACATCAATTCGAAACTAACCCATAAGCTTACCTTGTCAACAACCAACGGTAGTCACCGAGGAGGCTTCTTGACACCGGAACTCAGCAGCCACACCAGCGCAACACAGCGGACAGCAGCACAATTGCAACAACACGCAGCAGAACACCAACAGCGGCTCCGACTTGAAAAAATTCGTTCTCCCTGCTCAGGACTCCAAATGCGATGATTCCAACTCGAGGAGTTAGATCTACGAGTCTAGTTTACCTCCTCAAAATTTCAGACCAAAATAATGAGTGAGCAAACAGTTATTACCATTCTCCTGAGACGTCACAGACGGGGCAACAGCACAGCAGTGGACAGCAGCGGATCCGGATCTGTGCAGCAGCTCGTCGCGGTTCAACAGAGGTTCGGCTCACCTCTTCGGTGGCTCGACTCAGCAGCTCCACCGTGGCTTCACGCACCGGTGAACCAGCATAGCCACGAACAGCAGCAGCAGTACCCAAGTCGCAGCAACAACGACTTCACTGGGTTCGGAAGCTGTTCGAACAGAGGGGGAAGGGGACGACTTCGGGGTTGGCTTACCGGAGGAGAACGACGGCTGCACACAGGGGAGGGAGTCGGGGAAGAAGGAAGCTGGCTGGCTGCTCACAGGGAAATCGAACACGGGAAGGAGAGAGAGACCGAGTGAGGTTAGGGATTAAATCCTCAAAATTTCCATTTCTCCACTTTTAAGCAAAACCTTAATTAATTTACCAATTTGCCATCATCAACTTTATTGGGGTATTTCATTTTTCATCAAAATCCAAAGGGGGATAGTCCATGAAATTCTCAAAATTTTAGTAATTTTCCAAATTATCTCTTTTTTGGTATAAACGTCACCGATCATTATAAAAATGAAAATGATTATTTTTCATCAAAATCCGGGGATAGTCCTGTAACACCCGCCACTGTGAAGCTCCTGACCTACAGGCCCAGCCATTCTCAACAGCGCGCTGTTGACATGGCATGCAGCCCTAACACCCAACCATTCCCCCATAAATGGGTAGGTTGTTGCCGCGAGGATTCGAACCTCCGACCTTTGATACAAAGGTAAAGCCTTACCACTTGTATCACCAATTGCGCTGCAGCACAATTGGTGATACAAGTGGTAAGGCTTTACCTTTGTATCAAAGGTCGGAGGTTCGAATCCTCGCGGCAACAACCTACCCATTTATGGGGGAAGGGTTGGGTGTTAGGGCTGCATGCCCATGTCAACAGCGCGCTGTTGGGAATGGCTGGGCCTGTAGGTCAGGAGCTCCACAGTGGCGGGTGTTACATAAAAAGTACACTTTTATGTGAGTGCTCAAGCCACGGACCTACAGGCCCAACATGAGACACTTCATGAGCCGCAGCCCATGTACCCCAACCCATCCTTGGGGGCTACTCCAAATTAAATGGAAACCATTAGCCAAGAGGTTGTTGGTGAGAGTCGAACACGCGACCTCTCCACCCTTTATCCACTCCCCACAAGGAGTGAATACCAATTGTGCTGCTCATGTTGGGCTAGACCCGTGGCTTGAGCACTCACATAAAAGTGTACTTTTATGTAATACTTCAGCCACTTGGGCCGGCCCATTACAGGGCTGCAGCCATACACCCCAACCCATCCTTGTTGGCCACTCCAAATTAATGGAAGCCATTTCCAAGAGGTTGTTGGGAGTACTCGAACTCGAGACCTCTCCCCTTTATCCCCTCCCCGCAAGGAGTGGATAAAGGGGAGAGGTCTCGAGTTCGAGCGCTCCCAACAACCTCTTGGAAATGGCTTCCATTAATTTGGAGTAGCCAACAAGGATGGGTTGGGGTGTATGGGCTGTAGCCCTGTGATGGGCCAGCCCAAATGGCTGAAGTATTACAAGTCCATAAAATTCTCCAAATTTTAGTGATTTTAAAAGTTATCTCATTTTTATGTATAAACGTCACCGATCATTATAAAAATGAAAATAACTATTTTTCATCAAAATTCAAAGGGGGGTAGTCCATGAAATTCTCCAAATTTTAGTAATTTTCCAAATTATCTCTTTTTTGGTATAAACATCACCGATCATTATAAAATGATTATTTTTCATCAAAATTCGGGGATAGTCAATGAAATTCTCCAAATTTTAGTGATTTTAAAAGTTATCTCATTTTTCTGTATAAACGTCACCGATAATTATAAAAATGAAAATAACTATTTTTCATCAAAATCCAAAGGGTATCCATGAAATTCTCCAAATTTTATTGATTTTAAAAATTATCTCATTTTCGGTATAACCGTCACCGATCAATATAAAAATGAAAATGACTATTTTTCATCAAAATCCAAAGGGGAGTCCATGAAATTCTCCAAATTTTAGTGATTTTGAAAATTATATCTTTTTTCGGTATAAACGTCACCGATCATTATAAAATTGAAAATAACTATTTTTCATCAAAATTCAAAGAGGATAGTCCATGAAATTCTCCAAATTTTAGTGATTTTAAAAGTTATCTCATTTTTCTGTATAAACGTCACCGATAATTATAAAAATGAAAATAACTATTTTTCATCAAAATCCAAAGGGGATAGTCCCTGAAATTCTCCAAATTTTATTGATTTTGAAAATTATCTCATTTTTCGGTATAACCGTTACCGATCATTATAAAAATGAAAATGACTATTTTTCATCAAAATACAAAGGGGATAGTCCATGAAATTCTCCAAATTTTAGTTATTTTGAAAATTATATCTTTTTTCGGTATAAACGTCACCGATCATTATAAAAATGAAAATGATTATTTTTCATCAAAATCCAAAGGGGATAGTCCATGAAATTTTCTAAATTTAAGTGATTCTAAAAGTTATCTCATTTTTCTGTATAAACGTCACCGATCATTATAAAAATGAAAATAACTATTTTTCATCAAAATCCAAAGGGGATAATCAATGAAATTCTCCAAATTTTAGTGATTTTGAAAATTAGATCTTTTTTCGGTATAAACGTCACCGATCATTATAAAAATGAAAATGATTATTTTTCATCAAAATCCAAAGGGGATAATCCATGAAATTCTCCAAATTTTATTGATTTTGAAAATTATCTCATTTTTCGATATAACCGTCACCGATCATTATAAAAATGAAAATGACCATTTTTCATCAAAATCCAAAGGGGATAATCAATGAAATTCTCCAAATTTTAGTGATTTTGAAAATTATATATTTTTTCGGTATAAACGTCACCGATCATTATAAAAATGAAAATGATTATTTTTCATCAAAATCCAAAGGGCGGATAGTCTATGAAATTGTCCAAGATTAAGTGATTCTAAAAGTTATATCATTTTTCTGTATAAACGTCACCGAACATTATAAAAATGAAAATAACTATTTTTCATCAAAATCCAAAGGGGATAATCCATGAAATTCTCCAAATTTTAGTAATTTTCCAAATTATCTCTTTTTCGGTATAAACGTCACCGATAATTATAAAAATGAAAATCACTATTTTTCATCAAAATCCAAATGGGATGATAGTCCATGAAATTCTACAAATTTTAGTGATTTTGAAAATTATCTCATTTTTTGGTATAAACGTCACCGATCATTATAAAAATGAAAATGACTATTTTTCATCAAAATCCAAAGGGGATAGTCCATGAAATTCTGCAAATTTAAGTGATTCTAAAAGTCATCTCATTTTTCTGTATAAACATCACCGATCATTATAAAAATGAAAATAACTATTTTTCATCAAAATCCAAAGGGGATAGTCCATGAAATTCTCCAAATTTTAGTAATTTTCCAAATTATCTCTTTTTCGGTATAAACGTCATCGATCATTATAAAAAGGGAAATAACTATTTTTCATCAAAATCCAAAGGGGATAGTCCATGAAATTCTCCAAATTTTAGTAATTTTCAAAATTATCTTTTTTTTGGTTTAAACGTCACCGATCATTATAAAAATGATTATTTTTCATCAAAATTCTGGAATAGTCCATGAAATTCTCCAAATTTTAGTGATTTTAAAAGTTATCTCATTTTTCTGTATAAACGTCACCGATAATTATAAAAATGAAAATAACCATTTTTCATCAAAATTCAAAGGGTATCCATGAAATTCTCCAAATTTCATTGATTTTGAAAATTATCTCATTTTCGGTATAACCGTCACCGATCAATATAAAAATGAAAATGACTATTTTTCATCAAAATCCAAAGTCGTCCATGAAATTCTCCAAATTTTAGTGATTTTGAAAATTATATATTTTTTCGGTATAAAGGTCACCGATCATTATAAAAATGAAAATGATTATTTTTCATCAAAATCCAAAGGGGATAGTCCATGAAATTCTCCAAATTTAAGTGCTTCTAAAAGTTATCTCATTTTTCTGTATAATTATAAAAATAAAAATAACTATTTTTCATCAAAATCCAAAGGGGATAGTCCATGAAATTCTCCAAATTTTAGTAATTTTCCAAATTATCTCTTTTTCGGTATAAACGTCACCGATCATTATAAAAATGAAAATGATTATTTTTCATCAAAATCCAAAGGGGATAGTCCATGAAAATTTCCAAATTTTAGTGATTTTAAAATTTATCTTATTTTTCTCTATAAACGTCACCGATCATTATAAAAATGAAAATGATTATTTTTCATCAAAATTCAAAGGGGATAGTCCATGAAATTCTCCAAATTTTAGTAATTTTCCAAATTATCTCTTTTTTGGTATAAACGTCACCGATCATTATAAAAATGAAAATAACTATTTTTCATCAAAATCCAAAGGGGATAGTCCATGAAATTCTCCAAATTTTAGTGATTTTGAAAATTATCTCTTTTTCGGTATAAACTTCACCGATCATTATAAAAATGAAAATGATTATTTTTCATCAAAATCCAAAGGGGTCCATGAAATTCTCCAAATTTTAGTGATTTTGAAAATTATCTCATTTTTCGGTATAAGCGTCACCGAACATTATAAAAAAGAAAATAACTATTTTTCATCAAAATCCAAAGGGGATAGTCCATGAAATTTTTCACATTTTAGTGATTTTGAAAATTGTCTCATTTTTTGGTATAACCGTCACCGATCATTATAAAAATGAAAATGACTATTTTTCATCAAAATTCAAAGGAAATAGTCCAAGAAATTCTCCAAATTTTAGTGATTTTGAAAATTATCTCATTTTTCTGTATAACCGTCATCGATCATTATAAAAATAAAAATGACAATAGTTCATCGAAATCCAAAGGGGATAGTCCATGAAATTCTCCAAATTTAAGTATTTTTTTAAAAGTTATCACATTTTTCTGTATAAACGTCACCGATCATTATAAAATAAAAAATTACTATTTTTCATCAAAATCCAAAGGGGATGATAGTCCATGAAATTCTCCAAATTTTAGTGATTTTAAAAGTTTTCTCATTTTTCTGTATAAACGTCACCGATCATTATAAAAATAAAAATAACTATTTTTCATCAAAATCCAAAGAGGATAGTCCATGAAATTCTTCAAATTTTAGTAATTTTCCAAATTATCTCTTTTTCGCTATAAACGTCACCGATCATTATAAAAATGAAAATGATTATTTTTCATCAAAATCCAAAGGGGATAATAGTCCATGAAATTTTCCAAATTTAAGTGATTTTAAAAGTTATCTCATTTTTCTGTATAAACGTCACCGATCATTATAAAAATGAAAATGATTATTTTCCATCAAAATCCAAAGGGGATAGTCCATGAAATTCTCCAAATTTAAGTGATTTTATGTAACACCCCGGGCCAGAGGTGCTACAGTGCCATAGTCCCGAAGGACTATAAGGCGGTTGAAATAAAAATTTGCAAACATAACCCATACATAATATATACCAAAAGCAGCACAGCGGAAAAACTTATAAAACCTGTCCAAAGTTGAAACCATAATCAACTTAACATACAGAAAGTACAACCATTTACAAACCAAAACCAACAACCAAAAACCAAAACCAATACAACAAGTTCGACCACTTCAAGGTTCAAAACCAAAACGACACACACAACCAAGTCAAAGTCCAAACCAAAAGAGTAAAGCCTTCGACTCCAAACCGACGGTAATCAGGATCCTCCTTGCTGGCGCTAAATCTGCAAAGCCTGATTGACTGGGGGACCTGATACCCCAGCCAACCACGGCACGTAAACCGAGGTTGGTCAGTCTCACGAAAGACTATGGCAAGACTAGCCTAGCCAAAACAGTTCAAAACACATACATATATCACCAATCAACTCACAACAACGACAACACGCCACACAATATATAATATCATAACTATACTTAATCATATCAACCAACCAATGCCAACCACACGTCAAAACATATACACACTATCACATACCATTCAATACTCAATCTTATCCAATTCTACACGATACTAATCTCTATCAATCCATCCTCAAACGCATCACAAACATAAACGAATAAAACGATCCAATCCAACTTCACTGACACGTCCAATCCATCCTTCTCTCTATTACTAATACCTCAATCAACAACTCTATGCACATACACATCTCTTACTACTGACTTACAACAAAAGTTAACCAATAATACAGAACTCACTACTGCACTTAACACAACAAATCAATTAACCTTCACATCAACAAACACATAAGCATCAACGAGATAATCATCACATATAAACATAACAAAATAACGATCCAGGCCAGCCACCCTTCTGATGCCGCCTGTTCGCTAACATAGACTGTAACTCATACATCTCAAATTCAAACCATGTGGCCCACACCCTCAAGATGGAAAACCAACCTTCACAACATCCACACAATCGACCTTCATAATCAATCAACATACCCTTTTATCCGAAACTAGCTAATACCAGCATCCACATCAACAGAGATTCACAACTTTGACTAGTTACAATCAACAACTATAACACACGTAAATTCACAACCACAACCAATGACAATCAACGTCCAACATAAACCAATTATCAAACATACAACCAAATTACCAACACAACCACTTAATCAAGTACATAATCAACATTCATCACAAATCCACGTATTCAGGTACACAGCCAACATTTAACACATAATAGATATCACAACAATCAACCAATTGTAACCCAATAAATAATATAACTCAACACAATAACCGACCAATTCAACCAAATAACTCAACTCATCAAAAGCAAATAACTCCAATCCATTCCAACCCATCACCGGTGAGACACTCATCACCTAAAACCAACTATCCGGATAGGGACGGTCTCATACCATCCAACACCTGGCCCTTAACAACGCAGGCTACACCCTACGAGGTTTGGTGAGACGATCATCACCTGGCCCTCCGACTCTGATTCAACATTTTTGGTCTTTAACAACGTAGGCGATTCCCTACGAGGTTTGGTGAGACGATCATCACCTGACCCTTCGACCCCCAATCAACGACAATCCAACCACCACACCGACACCAATTCAAACACTTCATACGACAACCAATCAAATATCACATAATCACATACACACACACAATCCAACACACACACAAACTCAATCCAACACACACACACACATTCAATCCAACAAACGCACACACACGATCCAACACACGCACACACACACACACATTCAATCCAACACACACACACGATCCAACACACACACACACACACGCATTCAATCCAACACATTATCACACCTCATCACACATTATCACACATCTCATCCAAGCCATTATATAGTCAAACAAACCAATTAAAATAATAGCTCAAGCAATGGTAAAATTAAACATAATCAGTTTATAAAAATATATAAGTTAGCAAGGATCCTCTTGCCTCAAGTCGAACTACAACGACCCCAGAGGTCTCCAAACCACGCGAATGAACCTGCGAAATCAATCTGAGCAAATCCCTGACGTTAATTCATATCAATCCACAACTAGAGAAAACCCCCAAATTCAAACCCTAATAATACCTTCCAAAAATCAGCACTACACATTCACCAAAATCAACCCCAAGCTCATGAAATTGGCTCTTCAACTGCCCACAAAGAATATTTCAACATCAATTCGGACTACACACAACATCAATTCGAACATAAACCCTAAAAATTCAGCAAAGCCTCAACCAAATTGAAATTAATCCAACCCATAAGCTCACCTTGTCGACAACTAAGCAGTAGTCACCGGGAAGAGGCTCCTCGTCGCCGGAACCACAACAACACAAAACCGCAGCTGCACAGCTCCAATTTCGGACACACACCCAAAATATTCAGCAAAGAAATTTCAGTCCAAATGAACCCCAAGCAAACCCAAACCAAACATCACCTTACCCCATCTTTAGACCTCGCCGGAAAGGGGCTCTCGACGCCGGAAAGCTGCAGCAATGGCGACGAACTGCAGAAGCTCGAACCACAACGACGAGCTCCACAACAACAGCTACGAACAACACGCAACAGGGAGGAGGAACCGCGCGGAGGAGCTTGGCTCGCCGGAGGAGAGTAGCTCGGCTGGCTTCGGCGGGGACGGAGAGAGCTCGGATCGGAGGAGGGAGCTGGCTGAACAGGAAAGACCCACGAGAGATACAACCGAGAGAGAGAGAGAGACACTTGGAGGGAGTTAGGAATTTGTATCCCCAAATTCCCATTTTTCCCCCTTTTAACAAAACTCATAATTAATTTACCAAAATGCCATTATCCACTTATTTGGGGTATTTTATTTTAAAAGTTATCTCATTTTTCTGTATAAACGTCACCGATCATTATAAAAATCTTTTTAATCGAAATCCAAAGGGGATAGTCCATGAAATTCTCCAAATTTTAGTGATTTTAAAATTTATCTCATTTTTCGATATAAACGTCACCGGTCATTATAAAAATGAAAATGACTATTTTTCATCAAAATCCAAAGGGGGTAGTCCATGAAATTCTCCAAATTTTAGTGATTTTGAAAATTATCTCATTTTCCGGTATAAACATCACCGATCATTATAAAAATAAAAATATTTATTTTTCACCCAAATCTAAAGCGGATAGTCCATGAAATTCTCAAAATTTTAGTAATTTTCATTCCCCCCCCCTTTTTGTATAAATGTTACAAATATTTATTTTTCACGAAATCCAAAGGGGTCAATGAAATTCTACAAATTTTAGTGATTTTCCAAATTATCTCATTTTCTGTATAAATGTCACCGATCATTATAAAAATCTTTTTCATCGAAATCCAAAGGGGATAGTCCATGAAATTCTCCAAATTTAAGTAATTTTAAAAGTTATCTCATTTTTCTGTATAAACGTCACCGATCATTATAAAAATGAAAACAAATATTTATCACCGAAATCTAAAGGTGATAGTCCATGAAATTCTCTAAATTTTAGTGATTTTCCAAATTATCTATTTTTTCTGTATAAACGTTACCGATCATTATAAAAATCTGTTTCATCAAAATCCAAAGGTCCAAAGGGGAAATTCTCCAAATTTAAGTAATTTTAAAAGTTATCTCATTTTTTTGTATAAACGTCACCGATCATTATAAAAAAGAAAATAACTATTTTTCATCAAGATCCAAAGGTGATAGTCCATGAAATTCTCCAAATTTAAGTAATTTTAAAATTTATCTCATTTTTCTGTATAAACGTCACCGACCATTATAAAAATGAAAATTTCAAAATTTTTAGTGATTTTCAAAAATTTTGTGATTTTCATATTTTTCTCCTTTTTGTATAAATGTTACAATTTTTTTTTTCACCGAAATCCAATGCGGATAGTCCATGAAATTCTACAAATGTTAATGATTTTTCAAATTATTTCTTTTTCTGTATAAACATCACCGATCATTATAAAAATCTTTTTCATCAAATTTCAAAGGGGATAGTCCATGAAATTCTCCAAATTTAAGTGATTTTAAAAGTTATCTCATTTTTCTGTATAAACGTCACCGATCATTATAAAAATGAAAATATTTTTTTTTACCGAAATCCAAAGGGGATAGTCCATGAAATTCTCCAAATTTTGGTGATTTTCCAAATTATCTATTTTTCTGTATAAACATCACCGATCATTATAAAAATATTTTTCATCGAAATCCAAAGGGAACAGTCCATGAAATTCTCCAAATTTAAGTAATTTTAAAAGTTATCACATTTTTCTGTATAAACGTCACCGATCATTATAAAAAAGAAAATAACTATTTTTCATCAAAATCCAAAGGGGAGAAATTCTCCAAATTTTAGTGATTTTGAAAATTATCTCATTTTTCGGTATAAACGTCACCGATCATTATAAAAAAGAAAATAACAAATTTTCATCAAAATCCAAAGGGAATAGTCCATGAAATTCTCCAAATTTTAGTGATTTTGAAAATTATCTTATTGTTTGGTATAAACGTCACCGATCATTATAAAAATAGAAATGATTATTTTTCATCAAAATCCAAATGGGATAGTCCATGAAATTCTCATAATTTAAGTAATTTTAAAAGTTATCTCATTTTTCTGTATAAACGTCACCGATTATTATAAAAACAAAATCCAAAGGGGATAGTCCATGGAATTCTCCAAATTTAAGTAATTTTAAAAGTTATATCATTTTTCTGTAAACGTCACCGATCATTATAAAAAAGAAAATAACTATTTTTCATCAAAATCCAAAGGGGATACTCCATGAAATTCTCCAAATTTAAGTAATTTAAAAGTTTACTCATTTTTCTGTATAAACGTTGTAACACCCCCAGGCCAGTGGTGCTACAGTGCCATAATCCAGAAGGATTATAAGGCGGGTGAAATAAAAAATGCAAAACATAACCCATATATAATATATATCAAAAGCAGCACAGTGAAAAACCTGTCCAGAGTTTGAAACCACAATCAACTTAACATACAGAAAATACAACACTTTACCAACCAAAACCAATACAACAAATGCAACCCATTCAAAGTCCAAACCAAAAGAGTAGAGCCTTCGACTCCAAAACCGACGGTGATCAGGATCCTCCTTGCTGGTGCTGAACCTGAAAAGCCTGATTGACTGAGGGACCCAAAACCCCAGCCAACCACGGTACGTAAACCGAAGTTGGTCAGTCTCACGAAAGACTATGGCAAGACTAGCCGAGCCAAAACAGTTCAAAACACATACATATATCACCAATCAACTCACAACAACGACAATACGCCACACAATATATAATATCATAACTATACTTAATCATATCAACCAACCAATGCCAATCACACGTCAAAACATATACACACACTATCACATACCACTCATTACACATCCTTATCCAACTCTTCACTATACTAACCTCAATCAATCCATCCTCAAACTCATCACAAGCATAAACGAATAAAACGATCCAATCCAACTTCACTGACACGTCCAATCCATCCTTCTCTCTATTACTAATACCTCAATCAACAACTCTATGCACATACACATCTCTTACTACTGACTTACAACCAAAGCTAACCAATTATACTGAACTCACTACTGCACTAACACAACAAAATCAATTAACCTTCACATCAACAAACACATAAGCATCAATCAGATAATCATCACATATAAACATAACAAAATAACGATCCAGGCCAGCCACCCTTCTGGTGCCGCCTGTTCGTTAACATAGACCGTAACCCATACATCTCAAATTCAACCCTTGTTGGCCCACACCCTCGAGATGGGAAACCAACCTCCACACTTAATCAACATAACCATCTTCCTGCAACTAGTTACCACCAACAATCACACCAACAGAAATCCGCATCACAAAGAGCTAATATTGAACAACAAGTCAAACTAGCCAATAATCAATATCCAACATAAAACTAATAACCAAAACACACAATCCATATTCACCAACACAACCACTTAATCAGGTACTCAAGCAACCATTACACATAATTAACACATCACAACACCTCCGTCTCCACCATCACACCACCGGGTGAGACAATTTACAACACCTCCGTCTCCACCACCACATCACCGGGTGAGACAATTCACAACACCTCCGTCTCCACCACCACATCACCGGGTGAGACAATTCACAACACCTCCGTCTCCACCACCACATCACCGGGTGAGACAATTCACAACACCTCCGTCTCCACCACCACATCACCGGGTGAGACAATTCACAATACCTCCGTCTACACCACCATATCAACCTTCCGACCATCGGGGTTCATACCCACCGAGGCCCTCAACATATAAGGACTTTCACCATCAACCTTCCACCACCACACCGACACCAAACAAACACAACGACAATCAAACATCACGTAATCACACATCATCACACATCATCCCACCTTATCACATATCATCCCACATTATCACACACACACATCAATCCAACACACCCACGATCCAACACACACACACACACACACAATCCAACGCACACACACGATCCAACACACACACACACAATCCAACACACACACACACACGATCCAACACACACACACACACACACACAATCCAACACACACACACAATCCAACACACACACACACACAATCCAACACACACACACGATCCAACACACCCACACACACAATCCAACACACACACACACACAATCAATCACATTTAGTCACAATCGACTACCACGTTAACATTTAATCAAACACGATACAAGACAAATACTATCACACGCACATACCCATATTCAACCAAGCAACGGTAAACTTAATTATGAAATAAACTGGGCATAAATCAATTTATAAAAATATAATAAGTTAGCAAGGATCCTCTTGCCTCAAGTCGAACCGCAACGACCCCAGAGGTCTCCAAACCACTTGAATGAACCTGCGAAATCAATTCGAGCAATACCTGGCATTAATTACTCATCCAATTCAATACTAACAAACCCCCAATTTCCTTATCAATAACCCTTAATTAATTAGGCAAATCACACCCCAAAATCCACCCAATTCAGTCCAAAATTCAGCAAACAAATCAACCCAATTTCAGTCCAATATTCAACCACGCACATCAGCCAAAACGGCCCCAAAATTCAGCAAAGAAATTCAGTCTCCACAGGACAATAACAACAACCAACCACAAATTAAATCAACAACACAAACCAACCTTTACCTCTACGTTGAACACACAGTCGCCACCGGAAAGGGCTCCTCGTCGTCGGAACCACAGCGGGACACGAGCAGCAGAACGAACAACGACGGCAGCAGCACCTCGGACAGCAGCTGCACAGCTCCACCAGTCCACGCACATAAACACCACAAATTCAGCAAAGCTTGAAGTCCGAAAATTAAACCGACCAAACACCCTTTTCTTACCTCGTTGGTGGCCACAACTCAGCCCCGGAAACACCACCCATCGCCACCGGGAAGCAGCAGCACAACTCGGCTCAACAACAGCAGCTACGAGGACAGCAGCACCACCACGGCTCCACAGCAGTAGCCACGAACAGCACGAACCAGCAGCAGCGGCAACACGCAACCAAGACAGCACGAACATGGGAGTTCCACAACAGCAGCGAACACGGCTTGGGCTCGCCGGAGGAGAAGTAACTCGGCTGGCACGGGAGAAGGTCGAACTCGTCGGGGAAGAGGGCTGCTGAGCACAGGAAAATCGAGAGAGACAACCGAGAATGAGGGAGTTAGGGATTTAATCCCCAAATTTTCCATTTTTCCCCATTTTAACAAAACCCATAATTAATTTACCAAAATGCCATTACCTTATCTTATTTGGGGTATTTCAAACGATACCGATCATTATAAAAAAGAAAATAACTATTTTTCATCAAAATCCAAAGGGGATAGTCCATGAAATTATCCAAATTTTAGTGATTTAGAAAATTATCTCATTTTTCGGTATAAACGTCACCGATCATTATAAAAATGAAAATATTTATTTTTCACCGAAATCCAAAGGGGATAGTCCATGAAATTCTCCAAATTTTAGTGATTTTCCAAATTATCACTTTTTCTGTATAAACATCACCGATCATTATAAAAATCTTTTTCATCGAAATCCAAAGGGTAGTCCATGAAATTCTCCAAATTTAAGTAATTTTAAAAGTTATCTCATTTTTCTGTATAAACGTCACCGATCATTATAAAAATAAAAATAAATATTTATCACCGAAATCTAAAGGGGATGGTCCATGAAATTCTCCAAATTTTAGTGATTTTCCAAATTATCTATTTTTTCTGTATAAACGTCACCGATCATTATAAAAATCTATTTCATCGAAATCCAAAGGTCCAAAGGGGATAGTCCATGAAATTCTCCAAATTTAAGTAATTTTAAAAGTTATCTCATTTTTTTGAATAAACGTCACCGAACATTATAAAAAAGAAAATAACTATTTTTCATCAAAATCCAAAGGGGATAGATAGTCCATGAAATTCTCCAAATTTTAGTAATTTTAAAAGTTATCTCATTTTTCTGTATAAACGTCACCGATCATTATAAAAAAGAAAATAACTATTTTTCATCAAAATCCAAAGGGGTAAAGTCCATGAAATTCTCCAAATTTTAGTGATTTTGAAAGTTATCTCATTGTTTGGTATAAACGTCACCGATCATTATAAAAACGGAAATGATTATTTTTCATCAAAATCCAAAGGGGATAGTCCATGAAATTCTCATAATTTAAGTAATTTTAAAAGTTATCTCATTTTTCTGTATAAACGTCACCGATTATTATAAAAACAAAATCCAAAGGGGATAGTCCATGAAATTCTCCAAATTTAAGTAATTTTAAAAGTTATCTCATTTTTCTGTATAAACGTCATCGATCATTATAAAAAGGAAAATAACTATTTTTCATCAAAATCCAAAGGGGATAGTCCATGAAATTCTCCAAATTTAAGTAATTTTAAAAGTTATCTCATTTTTCTGTATAAACGTCACCGATCATCATAAAAAATAAAATAACTATTTTTAATCAAAATCCAAAGGGGATAGTCCATGAAATTATCCAAATTTTAGTGATTTAGAAAATTATCTCATTTTTCGGTATAAACGTCACCGGTCATTATAAAAATAAAAATATTTATTTTTCACCGAAATCCAAAGGGGATAGTCCATGAAATTCTCCAAATTTTAGTGATTTTGCAAATTATCACTTTTTCTGTATAAACATCACCGATCATTATAAAAATCTTTTTCATCGAAATCCAAAGGGAATAGTCCTTGAAATTCTCCAAATTTAAGTAATTTTAAAAGTTATCTCATTTTTCTGTATAAACGTCACCGATCATTATAAAAATGAAAACAAATATTTATCACCGAAATCTAAAGGGGATGGTCCATGAAATTCTCCAAATTTTAGTGATTTTCCAAATTATCTATTTTTTCTTTATAAACGTCACCGATCATTATAAAAATCTGTTTAATCGAAATCCAAAGTTCCAAAGGGGATAGTCCACGAAATTCTCCAAATTTAAGTAATTTTAAAAGTTATCTCGTTTTTTTGAATAAACGTCACCGATCATTATAAAAAAGAAAATAACTATTTTTCATCAAAATCCAAAGGGGATAGATAGTCCATGAAATTCTCCAAATTTTAGTGATTTTGAAAATTATCTAATTTTTCAGTATAAACGTCACCGATCATTATAAAAATGAAAATGACAATTTTTCATCAAAATCCAAACGGGATAGTCCATGAAATTCTCGAAATTTTAGTAATTTTAAAAGTTATCTCATTTTGTGGTATAAACGTCACCGATCATTATAAACAAGAAAATAATTATTTTTCATCAAAATCCAAAGTGGATAGTCCATGAAATTCTCCAAATTTTAGTGATTTTTGAAAATTATCTCATTGTTTGGTATAAACGTCATCGATCATTATAAAAATGGAAATGATTATTTTTCATCAAAATCCAAAGGGGATAGTCCATGAAATTCTCATAATTTAAGTAATTTTAAATGTTATCTCATTTTTCTATATAAACGTCACCGATTATTATAAAAATAAAATCCAAAGGGGATAGTCCATGAAATTCTCCAAATTTAAGTAATTTTAAAAGTTATCTCATTTTTCTGTATAAACGTCACCGATCATTATAAAAAAGAAAATAACTATTTTTCATCAAAATTCAAAGGGTATACTCCATGAAATTCTCCAAATTTAAGTAATTTTAAAAGTTATCTCATTTTTCTGTATAAACGTCACCGATCATTATAAAAAAGAAAATAACTATTTTTCATCCAAATCCAAAGGGGATAGTCCATGAAATTATCCAAATTTTAGTGATTTAGAAAATTATCTCATTTTTCGGTATAAACGTCACCGATCATTATAAAAATGAAAATATTTATTTTTCACCGAAATCCAAAGAGATAGTCCATGAAATTCTCCAAATTTTAGTGATTTTGCAAATTATCACTTTTTCTATATAAACATCACCGATTATTATAAAAATCTTTTTCATCGAAATCCAAAGGGGGATGGTCCATGAAATTCTCCAAATTTAAGTAATTTTAAAAGTTATCTCATTTTTCTGTATAAACGTCACCGATCATTATAAAAATGAAAACAAATATTTATCACTGAAATCTAAAGGGGATGGTCCATGAAATTCTCCAAATTTTAGTGATTTTCCAAATTATCTATTTTTTCTGTATAAACGTCACCGATTATTATAAAAATCTGTTTCATCGAAATCCAAAGGTCCAAAGGGGATAGTCCATGAAATTCTCCAAATTTAAGTAATTTTAAAAGTTATCTCATTTTTTTGAATAAACGTCACCCATCATTATAAAAAAGAAAATAACTATTTTTCATCAAAATCCAAAGGGGATAGTCCATGAAATTATCCAAATTTTAGTGATTTTGAAAATTATCTCATTTTCCAGTATAAACATCACCGATCATTATAAAAATGAAAATATTTATTTTTCACCCAAATCTAAAGCGGATAGTCCATGAAATTCTCAAAATTTTAGTGATTTTCATATTTTTCTCCTTTTTTGTATAAATGTTACAAATATTTATTTTTCACCGAAATCCAAAGGGAATAGTCCATGAAATTCTACTAATTTTGGTGATTTTCCAATTTATCTCATTTTCTGTATAAAGGTCATCGATCATTATAAAAATCTTTTTCATCGAAATCCAAAGGGAATAGTCCATGAAATTCTCCAAATTTAAGTAATTTTAAAAGTTATCCCATTTTTCTGTATAAACATCACCGATCATTACAAAAATGAAAACAAATAATTATCACCGAAATCTAAAGGGATAGTCCATGAATTTCTCCAAATTTTAGTGATTTAGAAATTTATCTCATTTTTCGGTATAAACGTCACCGATCATTATAAAAATGAAAATGTTTATTTTTCACCGAAATCCAAAGGGGATAGTCCATGAAATTCTCCAAATTTTAGTGATTTTCCAAATTATCACTTTTTCTGTATAAACATCACCGATCATTATAAAAATCTTTTTCATCGAAATCCAAAGGGGATAGTTTTCATGAAATTCTCAAAATTTAAGTAATTTTAAAAGTTATCTCATTTTTCTGTATAAACGTCACCGATCATTATAAAAATGAAAACAAATATTTATCACCGAAATCTAAAGGGGATGGTCCATGAAATTCTCCAAATTTTAGTGATTTTCCAAATTATCTATTTTTTCTGTATAAACGTCACCGATCATTATAAAAATCTGTTTCATCGAAATCCAAAGGTCCAAATGGGATAGTCCATGAAATTTTCCAAATTTAAGTATGTTCAAAAGTTATCTCATTTTTTTGTATAAACGTCACCGATCATTATAAAAAAGAAAATAACTATTTTTCATCAAAATCCAAAGGTGATAGTCCATGAAATTCTCCAAATTTAATTAATTTTAAAAGTTATCTCATTTTTCTGTATAAACGTCACCGATCATTATAAAAAAGAAAATAACTATTTTTCAACAAAATCCAAAGGGGAGTCCATGAAATTTTCAAATTTTTAGTGATTTTGAAAATTATCTCATTTTTCGGTATAAACGTCATCGATCATTATAAAAAAGAAAGTAACTATTTTTCATCAAAATCCAAAGATGATAGTCCATGAAATTCTCCAAATTTTAGTGATTTTTAAAATTATCTCATTTTTTCGGTATAAACGTCACCGATCATTATAAAAATGAAAATGACTATTTTCATCAAAATCCAAAGGGGATAGTCAATTAAATTCTCCCAATTTAAGTAATTTTAAAAGTTATCTCATTTTTCTATATAAACGTCACCGATCATTATAAAAAAGAAAATAACTATTTTTCATCAAAATCCAAAGGGGATAGGTTGTCCATGAAATTCTTCAAATTTTAGTGATTTTGAAAATTATCTAATTTTTCGGTATAAACGTCACCGATCATTATAAAAATGAAAATGACTATTTTTCATCAAAATCCAAAGGGGATAGTCCATGAAATTCTCCAAATTTTAGTAATTTTAAAAGTTATCTCATTTTTCTTTATAAACGTCACCGATCATTATAAAAAAGAAAATAACTATTTTTCATCAAAATCCAAAGGGGATAGTCCATGAAATTCTCCAAATTTAAGTAATTTTAAAAGTTATCTCATTTTTCTGTATAAATCTCACCGATTATTATAAAAAAGAAAATAACTATTTTTCATCAAAATCCAAAGGGGGATAGGATAGTCCATGAAATTCTCCAAATTTTAGTGATTTTGAAAATTATCTAATTTTTTGGTATAAACGTCACGGATCATTATAAAAATGAAAATGACTATTTTTCATCAAAATCCAAAGGGGATAGTCCATGAAATTATCCAAATTTAAGTAATTTTAAAAGTTATCTCATTTTTCTTTATAAACGTCACCGATCATTATAAAAAAGAAAATAACTATTTTTCATCAAAATTGCAATATCCCTCATTTTGTAGGGGAAATTTTGAAATTTTCTTATGCCCATATTACAAGTCAGATTAAATTCAGAGAAGTACGGACATTCTATGAGATGTTTGGTCTCTGTAATATTTTTCTGAATAATATAAAATACAGTTAATGTATTTTTGGGTTAAAAAGTCATTCGTGTACGAATATATTTAACCCGGGGTTAAGAATATTTAACCACTTGGTAAGAAACGACAAAACGAGTGAAAAGGGGTAAAATTGGCCTTGACCGCACCCTGGCCGCACCCTACTGCACCCGCGGCGAAGGCCAATGCCAGTGACGGTCACGAGTCGGCCACCGCACCCCCACCGCACCCTGGCCGCACCCCGCGGTCGTCGTCAGCGTTGTCGTCATCGCGATAGGATTTCTGCAGCTCAATCCTTTGGCCGAACTTGCTCCTCACGTCTTCCCATCTGGTTGGGACACCTCATGGTTGATGTGTCCAGCTTGTGAGCAGCTTGGTGGGGCTATAAAAGCAGGGAGGATGCTGAGAAGAAGGTCACAAACCCAGTTGCAAGTCATCCTCTTTCTCAAGAAAACTCCATTGTTGTTCAAAGTTCAAGCTTTGTTTGTGAGTGTGTACTAATCCCTTTTGAGTGTTAGAAAGGTGTTTCTAAGTGGAATTCTAAGGCTTAAGAAGGTGGGAGATCAAACCAAGAACAAATCAAAGTCGAACGAATTGATTTGGGTGAGTTCTCCATCGAAATTCTGTCGAAATCCTCACGTCTGTCTCCTGGCCGCACCCGTGGCAAGGCGCCACCGCACCCCCACCGCACCCGCGGCGGACTGGGTTCGTGTGTGTGTTCTTGGGTGTTTGGTTTCGAGTGAGGCTTGGTTTCTTCGATTCCTTTGCATTCTTTTAGATTCATATATGTGGATATTGGATCTAACTTAGGGTCTCGTTATGGGTAGTTCCAGAGGGATTTATCGTCCAGGATTTGTCCCAGTTTTGAACCCGGATACCTCTTGTTGCTAAGCTTGTTAGAGCTCTCGTCTGATCTAAGGCAAGTGGCGGTTCACTCTTGCTTATCATTCCATACTTCCATTGATTATTAATTGTTTAATTGTTAATTAATTTGGAATGATTACTGTTTTGTTGGGAACAGTTTTGTTAAATAATAAATGATGGAAAGATTAAGATATTATAATAGGTTGTATATCTACTAGAACAACGCTATTATATATATATGTGATTAAATACAGATATTATAATAGGTTGTATATCTGCTAGAACAACGCTATTATATATATATAGATTGATATATCTATGATGATGGCCAGGAGGGCATTGATGCGAATTATTACTGCGTTTGTAACTGTTTAGTTAGAACGAGTATTCGTAGAAACGCTATTGTGTATCTCAGTGCGAGTGCTAGTCGTTTCTTTATAACCTAGTGGTTAGGATCTAGTTCCTACTATCCTTCTCTAATGCCGTTTGTAGGGAATTAGTTCCCGACTCCGCCTTGAGGGATTTAGTTCCCGCGAGATTTAGTTCCCGATTCGACTTTTGGGATTTGGTTCCCGAGTCAACTCCGCTTGTAGGGATTTAGTTCCCTACTCGACTCTGTAATAAGGATTTAGTTCCCGAATCAACTTTAGGAACTTAGTTCCCAAGTCAACTCCTTCTTAGGGATTTAGTTCCCGACTGTATCTCGAGATCCGGAAGGATGAGAGAATCTAAAAGCTTATAACGTGATGCGCGTTTTGAAATTAAATGAGATAAGTGCCGTTGTCGCACATAATTAATATACCCTTCGGCGAGTAGTGTAGCTAGGAAAGCTCATCTTGACTTTGATCAGAGTAAAGTTCTCTTTCCAATCTGGATTCGCCTTGGGCGGTGAGGTTGGTCGTGAACCGAAACATCAAGTCGTTTTTGAACGCTTGTATGATATTATTAATTTTTCCCAACATTTGTCATATTTCCGATAAGACTCAATTCGTTGGAGTCTTCTTTTGGGACTGATTGCTGTAAGACTCGATCTTCAGAATCTTCTCTTGTTCATACCTTTTGATATATTCCAGTAGAAGTATGAAGGTTGACTATCGTCATCGGTTATTATTCGAGAAGCGATGAGTCTAACCTAATACGACTACTCGAACCATCTGCTTTGTGCCCTTGCATAGTCTTTCATTAGACTAACCAACCGCAATTGTTCTCTGCATGGTTGGCTGGTGTCATCCGTTTGATTCGGCACATCAGATATGTTACAGATCTAAGAAGGCTAGAACGACTAAGAAGGCAAATGGTGCTTTTGACAAGTTTATCTAGGTTGAGATCCTTGGCGGGTGATCATTACGATCAAGACCCTGTTGTTATTTCAAAGACTTCCGCTGTGTTAAAAAGGTCTTGTATTAAGACTACTCTGTATTATAAAGACTTTCGCTGTATTTCTGATGTATTTGGAATTTTGTTGAAATTATGAGACTTTGGTTTAAATGAAAGTTATGATATTTGTATCATAACTGTTGTTTTATGATTTATATAAACTGGTAAAGTCTTGGGTGACATCGGACAGAACGTCTGAGGTCACTGACGGTAATACTTTTCCAAGGTTATATTTGAGGGTGTTACAGATTTGGTATCAGAGCCGATTTTTTTTTAAAACGGGTGGGTTTAAAACATTTTCTTGGAACGAAAATTTTTATGAACCATTGACTTGTTTGAAACTGAAAAATGTTTTCGAAGGCTCTGAATTTTCAAAGGAAAATTTTTCAAGCCATTCTAGTTGTGCATTCTTTTTAGTCTGATATTGAAGTTCACTTCTATATCTAGAAAGACTAAAACTCTCTTCTCGTCGCCCGTAGATATGGGTGCATTCTATTCTCTTCAGAGGGACTCGGATAAAGCCGAGGTGGTTCGCCATCTCCAGTAAGGCTTGAATTCTCAGTTCCCTCGTTATGATTTGAGGTTGTAGAACCTAGTAACTCGGTTTGAAGTTCATCAATAGAAGTTACCAAGTTTGATCTATTCTAAGTTGATTTTATTACGTTAGAAATATCGGAATGATATTAATGTGATGAAATCCTTGGAATTTGATCGGTAAACAGATGGTGAACACGAGAAACACTATCCGTGCTGGTGATGGGCCAAACAATGGGGAGGAACACGAGTCTGTTTCCAACAATAATCCAGGAGGCAATGGCCAAGCTCAGGTCAACGCTCCAGTGGTGTTTGATGCCGCAACAATAGAGGCAATTCGGGGGATTGTGATGCAAACATTCACCGACATTATGCGACTAGTCGCGCCTCGGGCACAGGATGTGCCAGTACCTCCAGTGGTTCCTAGATTTGAGGAGCCAGCTGTCCTTGTACCTCATGAGGATACTGTCAGGAATAGAGGCAACTATGGCCGAGCACTGAAGGCCATAAGCTCTATGAGGCCTGACAGCTACGATGGAAAGGGAGAGTCAGTCAGAGTGGCTCATTGGTTTTCCCACATGGAGCGGTTATTCCGCAATGTGGAATGCACCGAGGATGAGAAGGTGCATATAGCTTCCCTTCAGTTGAAGGAAGAAGCCAGTGAATGGTGGGAAAGCACCGGTTTAGCCGATAATCCTGATTTGAATTGGGGAATGTTCAAGTCAAAGATGATTGATCGTTTCTTTTCCCGAGCTATGAGGGAAGAGAAGCACAATGAGTTTTTATATCCAAAGACGGATGGATTGAAAGTCACTGAGCTGGCAACCAAGTTCAATCATTTGCTGCAATATGCTGGGACGGAAGCGTCCAGCGAGGAGCAAAAAATCTGGTATTTCCACGAGTGGATGAACCCAGATATTAAGCCACTGATGGTGCGTCACGGATGCTCTACTTTGGAGCAGTACGTGGATGCAGCCTACAAGTTAGAGGTGACTCTAAAGGAGTCGACCAATAAGCGTAATAGCTAGAGGCAAGTGCAGAACCAGCCTCAGGCGAGTGGATTTAAACGTCCCGTGCCACCGACTGATTTTGCCAAATCTGGCTGAGCAAAAACGGATATGACTCATGATGGGTCTACGCAATGTTCGGGTCAGGGCAATAATCTGATCCAGTGCTACAACTGTGGTACTTACGGGCACAAGAGTAACGTGTGTCCGAAGGAGAAGAAAACGTGCTTTGCCTGTGGAAAGGAAGGACACTTACAGTTATTTTGTCCGCAGAGGAGGCAGAAAGGAGCTGAGTCACAGCAAGGGTCTGTTAATCAGAACAATCGATCCAGGTTTAGACCAGTGGAGGCTCCTAGTCCTTCAATGCAGACAACTGCGCAAAACAAGGGGAAAGCCCTAGTTGCTTCTGGAGGTCAGGGTCAACGCCTTTACGAGATGCGTGAGGCGGATGGACCCGATGTTCCAAATGCTTAAAGTGCTTTATACCTTCATTTTCTTTGATGGTGTGTTGTTGATTTGGGTGTTACCCAGTCTTTTGTTTTTTATAGCCGTGGTGGTAAGCTAAGTTTAGTAAGCAACGACTCAACGAGGTTGGTGAACCTTTTTGTTGTAAATATTCCTATCAATGAATATTTGGTTAGAATCAAGCATCTGTTGGAATTCTCGATTTCCATTTAGGATAAGAAATTCAAAGCAGATTTGATTCGTATTGCCATGACTCCATACGATAATTTTCTCGGTATGGATTGACTGATGCGTCATGGGACGGTAATCGATTTTGACTCAAAGACTGTGACAGTGTCATCTGGGGACCAGTGTGTAGGCAAATTTAAGGGTCTGAATGACACTGATAACGGCATGCTTATCAAATGCGATGGTTGCGTTTAAGCTATTTCGACAAGGTTGTGTCAGGTACATTTGCTACCTGATCCGCCGCCCATGGAAGATGAACCTTCAATTCTTGATATTCCGATCGTTTGTGAATTTTGGATGTCTTTCCAAAAGATATTCATGGTTTACCCCCGTATCGTGACGTGAAGTTTATAATTGATCTCGAGCCTGGTATCGCGCCAATCTCAGAGGCACCATACCGGATGGCTCCTGTTGAAATGCAAGAGTTGGAGAAGCAACTTGAGGATCTTCTTGACAAGGGTTATATAAGGCCGAGCGCATCGCCTTGGGGTGCCCCAGTTTTGTTTGTCAAGAAGAAAGATGATCGTTTTGACTTTGTATCAACTATCGAGAGTTGAATAAAGTCACGATCAAGAACAGGTATCCATTACCTAGGATTGATGATCCGTGGATCAACTGCAGGGAGCAAAAGTCTTTTCCAAAATCGATCTGAGATCTGGTTATCATCAGCTCAGAATCCGTGAGGAAGACATTCCGAGGACTGCTTCGGATATTGCCTTGATAAGACAAAGAATATGGACAACTCAAAGTCGACAAAAATCTTACGTTGATTCGAAACGTAGGAATGTTGAATTTGAGATAGGTGACAAGGTCTTTGTCAAAGTACCTCCATCTAAAGGCGTGTTCAGATTTGGTAAGCGTGGGAAGCTTAACCCTCGCTATGTGGGACCATTTGAGATCCTTGATATGGTAGGATCTCTAGCGTACCATTTGGCATTGCCGCCATCGGCACACCCAGTACATGACGTGTTTCATGTATCTTTGTTGAGAAAGTATGTACCTGATGAGTCTCATGTGCTGAGCTATGAAGACATTGAGATTCAAGCAAATGGTACTTATGAAGAGATACATGTGCGTATTCTCGAGCGCCGTGTGAAGCACTTGCGCAACAAGGTAGTACCGTTGATACTGATTCTGTGGTCCAAGTCAAGAACCAAAGAGGTTACTTGAGAGACTGAGAAGGATATGCTTGGACGCTTTTCCGAGTTGTTTTCGGCCTAAGTTTCGGGGTCGAAACTTCTTTTAAGGGGGAGGTAATGTAATATCCCTCATTTTGTAGGGGTAATTTTGAAATTTTCTTATGCCCATATTACAAGTCAGATTAAATTCAGAGAAGTACGGACATTCTATGAGATGTTTGGTCTCTGTAATATTTTTCTGAGTAATATAAAATACAGTTAATGTATTTTTTGGGTTAAAAAGTCATTCGTGTACGAATATATTTAACCCGGGGTTAAGAATATTTAACCACTTGGTAAGAAACGACAAAACGGGTGAAAAGGGGCAAAATTGGCCTTGACCGCACCATGTCGCACCCGCGGCGAAGGCCAATGCCAGTGACGGTCACGAGTCAGCCACCGCACCCCGCGGTCGTCGTCAGCGTTGTCGTCATTGCGATAGGATTTCTGCAGCTCTATCCTTTGGCCGAACTTGCTCCTCACGTCTTCCCATCTGGTTGGGACACCTCATGGTTGATGTGTCCAGCTTGTGAGCAGCTTGGTGGGGCTATAAAAGGAGGGAGGAGGCTGAGAAGAAGGTCACAAACCCAGCTGCAAGTCATCCTCTTCCTCAAGAAAACTCCATTGTTGTTCAAAGTTCAAGCTTTGTTTGTGAGTGTGTTCGAATCCCTTTTGAGTGTTAGAAAGGTGTTTCTAAGTGAAATTCTAAGGCTTAAGAAGGTGGGAGATCAAACCAAGAACAAATCAAAGTCGAACAAATTGATTTGGGTGAGTTCTCCATCGAAATTCTGTCGAAATCCTCACGTCTGTCTCCTGGCCGCACCCGCGGCAAGGTGCCACCGCACCCCGCGGTGAGAGCCGACCGCACCCGCGGCGGACTGGGTTCGTGTGTGTGTTCTTGGGTGTTTGGCTTCGAGCGAGGCTTGATTTCTTTGATTCCTTTTGTATTCTTTTAGATTCATATATGTGGATATTGGATCTAACTTAGGGTCTCGTTATGGGTAGTTCAAGAGGGATTTATCGTCCAGGATCTGTCCCAGTTTCAAACCCGGATACCTCTTGTTGCTAAGCTTGTTAGAGCTCTCGTCTGATCTAAGGCAAGTGGCGGTTCACTCTTGCTTATCATTCCATACTTCCATTGATTATCAATTGTTTAATTGTTAATTAATTTGTTTTGTTTACTGTTTTGTTGGGAACAGTTTTGTTAAATAATAAATGATGGAAAGATTAAGATATTATAATAGGTTGTATATCTGCTAGAACAACGCTATTATATATATGTGTGATTAAATACGGATATTATAATAGGTTGTATATTTGCTAAAACAACGCTATTATATATATAGATTGATATATCTATGATGATGGCCGGGAGGGCATTGATGTGAATTATTATTGCGTTTGTAACTGTTTAGTTAGAACGAGTATTCGTAGGAACGCTACTGTGTATCTCAGTGCGAGTGCTAGTCGTTTCTTTATAACCTGGTGGTTAGGATCTAGTTCCTACTATCCTTCTCTAATGCCGTTTGTAGGGAATTAGTTCCCGACTCCGCCTTGAGGGATTTAGTTCCCGCTTCGACTTTTGCGATTTGGTTCCCGAGTCAACTCCGCTTCTAGGGATTTAGTTCCCTACTCGACTTTGTAATAAGGATTTAGTTCCCGAATCAACTTTAGGAACTTAGTTCCCAAGTCAACTCCTTCTTAGGGATTTAGTTCCCGTCTGTATCTCGAGATCCGGAAGGATGAGAGAATCTAAAAGCTTATAACGTGATGCGCATTTTGGAATTAAATGAGATAAGTGCCGTTGTTGCACATAATTAATATACCCTTCGGCGAGTAGTGCAGCTAGGGAATAGTGCAGCTAGGAAAGCTCGTCTTGACTTTGATCAGAGTAAAGTTCTCTTTCCAATCTGGATTCGCCTTGGGCGGTGAGGTTGGTCGTGAACCGAAACATCAAGTCATTTTTGAATGCTTGTATGATAATATTAATGTTTCCCAACATTTGTCATATTTCCGATAAGACTCAATTCGTTGGAGTCTTCTTTTAGGACTGATTGCTGTAAGACTCGGTCTTCAGAATCTTCTCTTGTTCATACCTTTTGATATATTCCAGTAGAAGTATGAAGGTTGACTATCGTCATCGGTTATTATTCGAGAAGCGATGAGTCTAACCTAATACGACTACTCGAACCATCTGCTTTGTGCCCTTGCATAGTCTTTCATTAGACTAACCAACCGCAATTGTTCTCTGCATGGTTGGCTCGTGTCATCCGTTTGATTCGGCACATCAGATATGTTACAGATCTAAGAAGGCTAGAACGACTAAGAAGACAAATGGTGTTTTTGACAAGTTTATCCAGGTTGAGATCCTTGGCGGGTGATCATTACGATCAAGACCATGTTGTTATTTCAAAGACTTCCGCTGTGTTAAAAAGGTCTTGTATTAAGACTACTCTGTAATATAAAGACTTCCGCTGTATTTCTGATATATTTGGAATTTTGTTGAAATTCTGAGACTTTGGTTTAAATGAAAGTTACGATATTTGTATCATAACTGTTGTTTTATGATTTATATAAACTGGTAAAGCATTGGGTGACATCGGACAGAACGTCTGAGGTCACTGGCGGTAATACATTTCCAATGTTATATTTGGGGGTGGTACAAAAATCCAAAGGAGATAGTCCATGAAATTCTCCAAATTTTAGTGATTTTGAAAATTATCTCATTTTCCAGTATAAACATCACCGATCATTATAAAAATGAAAATATTTATTTTTCACCCAAATCCAAAGCGGATAGTCCATGAAATTCTACTAATTTTGGTGATTTTCCAATTTATCTCATTTTCTGTATAAAGGTCACCGATCATTATAAAAATCTTTTTCATCGAAATCCAAAGGGGGATAGTCCATGAAATTCTCCAAATTTAAGTAATTTTAAAATTTATCTCATTTTTCTGTATAAATGTCACCGATCATTATAAAAATGAAAACAAATAATTATCACCGAAATCTAAAGATATAGTCAATGAAATTCTCCAAATTTTAGTGACTTTCAAAATTATCTATTTTTTCTATATAAACGTCACCGATCATTATAAAAATCTGTTTCATCAAAATCCAAAGGTCCAAAGGGGATAATCCATGAAATTCTCCAAATTTAAGTAATTTTAAAAGTTATCTCAATTTTCTGTATAAACGTCACCGATCATTATAAAAAAATAACTATTTTTCATCAAAATCCAAAGGGGGATAGTCCATGAAATTCTCCAAATTTAAGTAATTTTAAAAGTTATCTCATTTTTCTGTATAAACGTCACCGATCATTATAAAAAAGAAAATAACTATTTTTCAACAAAATCCAAAGGGGGATAGTCCATGAAATTTTCAAATTTTTAGTGATTTTGAAAATTATCTCGTTTTTCGGTATAAACGTCAACGATCATTATAAAAAAGAAAATACCTATTTTTCATCAAAATCCAAAAGGGGATAGTCAATGAAAATTTCCAAATTTAAGTAATTTTAAAAGTTATCTCATTTTTCTGTATAAACGTCACCGATCATTATAAATCCAAAGGGGATAGTCCATGAAATTCTACAAATTTTAATGAATTTCCAAATTATCTCTTTTTCTGTATAAACATCACCGATCATTATAAAAATCCTTTTCATCGAATTTCAAAGCGGATAGTCCATGAAATTATCCAAATTTAAGTGATTTTAAAAGTTATCTATTTTTCTGTATAAATGTCACCGATCATTATAAAAAAGAAAATAACTATTTTTCATCAAAATCCAAAGGGTAGTCCATGAAATTCTCCAAATTTTAGTGATTTTGAAAATTATCTCATTTTTCGGTATAAACGTCACCGATCATTATAAAAATGAAAATATTTATTTTTCATCGAAATCCAAAGGGGATAGTCCATGAAATTCTCCAAATATTAGTGTTTTTCCAAATTATCTCTTTTTTTGTATAAACATCACCGATCATTATAAAAAAAGAAAATAACTATTTTTCATCAAAATCCAAAGGGGATAGTCCATAAAATTCTCCAAATTTAAGTAATTTTAAAAGTTATCTCATTTTTCTGTATAAACGTCACCGATCATTATAAAAAGAAAATAACTATTTTTCATCAAAATCCAAAGGGGATAGTCCATGAAATTCTCCAAATTTTAGTGATTTTGAAAATTATCTAATTTTTCGGTATAAACATCACCGATTATTATAAAAATGACTATTTTTCATCAAAATCCAAAGGGGATAGTCCATGAAATTCTCCAAATTTAATTAATTTTAAAATTTATCTCATTTTTCTATTTAAACGTCACCGATCATTATAGTTTTTATTTTTTCATGGACTATCCCCTTTGGATTTTGATGAAAAATAGTTTTTCTTTTATAATGATCGGTGACGTGTATATAGAAAAATGAGATAACTTTTAAAATTGTTTAAATTTGGAGAATTTCCCGGACTATCCCCTTTGGATTTCGATGAAAAAGATTTACAATGATTGGGAATTTCATGGACTATCCCTTTTGGATTTCGGTAAAAAATAAATATTTGTAACATTTATACAAAAAAGGAGAAAATTATGAAAATCACTAAAAAATTGGGAATTTCATGGACTACCCCCTTTGAATTTTGGTGAAAAATAAATATTTTCATTTTTATAATGACCCGTGACGTTTATATCGAAAAATGAGATAAATTTCAAAATCACTAAAATTTGGAGAATTTCATGGACGGTGACGTTTATACCGAAAAATGAGATAATTTTCAAAATCACTAAAATTTGGAAAATTTCATGGACTATCCCGTTTGGATTTTGATGAAAAATAGTTATTTTCATTTTTATAATGACCGGTGACGTTTATACCGAAAAAATGAGATAATTTTAAAAATCACTAAAAATTGGAGAATTTCATGGACTATCCATTTGGATTTCGGTGAAAAATAAATATTTTTATTTTTATAATGATCGGTGACGTTTATACCAAAAAATGAGATAATTTTAAAAATCACTAAAATTTGGAGAATTTCATGGACTATCCCGTTTGGATTTCGGTGAAAAAATAAATATTTTCATTTTTATAAAGATCGGTGACATTTATATAGAAAAATGATATAATTGTAAAAATCAGTAAACTTTGGAGAATTTCATGGACTATCCCCTTTGGATTTTGGTGAAAAATAAATATCATCATTTTTATAATTATCGGTGACGTTTGTACAGAAAAAGAGAAAATTTTGAAAATCACTAAAATTTGGAGAGGTTTATGGACTAACCCCTCTGGATTTCGTTAAAAAATAAATATTTAAAATTTTTGTAATGATTGGTGACATTTACATAGAAAAATTAGATAATTTTAAAAATCACTAAAATTTGGAGAGTTTCATTTACTATCCCCTTTGGATTTCGGCGAAAAATAAATATTTTCATTTCTATAATGATCGGTGACGTTTATACCAAAAAATGAGATAATTTTAAAAATCACGAAAGTTTATAGAATTTCATAGACTCCCCTTTGGATTTCGATGAAAAATAATTATTTTTATAATGATCGATGACGTTTATACAAAAAAATGAGATAATTCAGAAATTTACTAAAATTTGGAGAATTTCATGGACTAATTCCCTTTGGATTTCGATGAAAAATAATTACTTTCATTTACGTAATGATCGGTGACGTTTACATAAAAAAATGAGATAATTTAGAAAATCATTAAAATTTTGAGAATTGCATGGACTAATCGGTGACGTTACATCGCCATGAATTTCCTAGAGAAACTCCCTCAAGCTATTTTACAAGAAAATTTTCAATCTGTAACAACAAAACCTTTCCCCTCATAATAGACTAAAATTTGAACCTGTTCAAATTGTTCAGGAATAATTTATTTTAGAAACTTAATATAAACAAGGGTCGGCGTACACAGACGCCTTGCCAAAAGAAATTCTGAACAAGTTAACGTTACCAGCTTAACCATAATCACACAAAATGGCAGATAAAAGGTTTAACCAATTACACATATAACACAACTACACAATATAAAACAAGAACCCAAAAATCCCTTCCTAACTAGCATCATGTCGTAGGGCTTTCTTCTCCACGCTCTGATATTACCTGTGGATCTGGTCCCCCAAACAACAAGGGATTAGTCTATATACAAACTAAGCAAGTATATCAGTGAATTACTTATGTACTATAGTCTAAATAAGAGAATCATGTTAGCAGATACCATTATCACAATACATACTACTATTGTAATGACTAACATGCTTCAACAATTGGGAAAAATTACAGGAATTATGTCATATTTATATGATAAGACTTCAGTACCATATATCGTACAAAGTTATCAATCTGATTGTTGATTGTACTCACATAGATGTAACTTTACATTTTCATATAAATTAGTTATAGTTTATCTAAGGTTTAATCCAAACCTAATTTCCTACACATCTAAGTCTACATTTCACTTCAGAGGAAGGCTCCACAGATGCATGAACACATATAAGAGTAGACATAAACAATTTGATATATTCAATTAGGCTTTGTTAACCAAAATGACACTGAAATGGACATCTATACTTCATGATTTCACGTATACAATAACCAATCACGACAATCACAACGGTATCCATTTAAGCCACAACCTACCAATAATTTAATGTTATAGGTAATTATTCATGCATGAACAATTACCCCAGACACTACACCATACAGTACATTACAAATCATATTACGGTAGCTCCCATAAGTATTTAAACTAGACTACGTATTGCGTTTCAGAATACATTACATCGAGCTCAATACATCCAACAAACTACAAATCATCGTAGTACCACATAATACATTACAAATTACACCGCAGTAAATCCATCAAATATCCAACTGATTCACATATTGTCTTACAGATCCTGATGTGACCTTGTCCGGGAAAAGACCACGATTCGCTGTCACATGATCGATTGAATGCGTAGTAGGGCGTTCAACTCGTCGGAAAGGGAAGAAGGAGCGTTCGGCGGGCTGTGGATGCTATCAGACGGTGACCGGCGGCGATGGGGGAGATCGGCGGCGGATTGGTGGTGGTGAAGGAGGCAGCCGTGAAGGTGAAGGGGTGGTGGCTGCCGTGGATTAGGGTTTGAGTGTTGGTGGGGAGGCAAGAACTAGGGTCAGTTCTTGTCTCGGGATTTGCGGATAAGTGACTGGATAGTTCGGTAACCGAGTTAACGCGCCAGGATAGTTCGACTAGGAACGCATTAACTTTGTGACATCAGGGCCCGGGTTTGCAGGAGATTACTCGACTGGAAAACAAGCTCTATTTCGACGTAAACTGAAATGAAATACAATTGTTCCTATTTATACTAGAGAGTTGACCTAATGGGCCAGACTAACTAATGGGCCGGCCCTCTTAAGCATAAGAGGAGCACACGCCTAAAATAGAAATAACTATAAATAGTAAGTACTAAATCAAGCATAAGACAAAATAGGAAATGCTAAATATGGCAACATGCCAAACTGGAAAACTACTAAAATAGAAATATATAATAATAATAGTAACTCCAAGGTGGACGCCAAGGTCTAGGGCATCTAGGACTCGTCGTAGGGCGACATAGGACTAGCCAGGATCGCATCACTCTCCCTCGCTTGGATTCGAAGCGTCCTCGCTTCAAGCTGGTTGGGGCTAGGGGAAACAAGTGATATGCAGCAAACGAGAGCGCTGCATCCTAGAGGTGTACGAGTCCGACGCTTGACATCTCAAATATCAGTAGTGGTGGATCGGATGCGGGCTTGGCGTTGGATGGCACGCTCAAGGTCAATACTATCGGGCCCTGGTCCGAGGCAGGAGCGACGACGAAGGCAGGCTCGCTCTCGGCCTCGGAAACAAAAGGTACGGCTGCAGGCAGGGGAGCACTGGGCATGACGGTAGGCGCGGCGACGGCCGACGTGATGGAGCACGGGGTCGTAGCGACGGCCATGGCTACGGGCGCGGCGATATCTGGCGTGATGGAGCACGAGCTCGCAGTGACGGGCACGAGTGTGGGTGCGCTGCAGGTCAGACTCGCGGCAATGGCCACACCAACGGGCCCGCAAAAAGGCGGTGCAGCAGGGTGCGTGACCGTGGGCTGCGGTGCGACTGGGCACGCGGGTAGGCGCGTGTCAAGTGCCCAGTCGGGCGGCGCGGGTGTGGACCTACACGGCGCGGGCACGCTACGCGTCATCATGGGTGCGCAGGGACGCGACTGCGGCCTCACGGGTGCGTAGTCGAAGCCGTCGTCGGGGTCGCGGTCGTAGGCACTGCGCCGGGGCGGGTCACGACGGTGCCGAGGCGGGGAGTCATAGACGCGGCACCGAGGCAGTGGGTCGTAGGAGCGGTAGACGTCGTAGACTGGACGCCGAGGAGGGGGTGCATGTGGCACGGCGCGGTGCGGTGAGGAAATGTGCGATCCAACAGGCGTTCATGGCGAGCTCGCAAGACAGGGTCGTGTGGGGGCGGAACCCAGCCCGGGTGTGACCGGTTGTAGGGTCGGTCCGAATCGGACTCGTCGTCGTCCCACTCGTCGTCGTCGTAGAGTCACGTGGAGCGCCAGTGATAGGCCATGGGTTCGGGTAGGGCATAGGCTAGGGTGGGGTCATGTGGGGTAAGGGATAAGGAAAGGATATTGGTTGGGGGAAAGGATAAAAATTAAAAAAATATATAGGATTTAATTAAGAAAATAAATTCAAGATACGGTAGGAACAAGATATGGAAAGGAAGATATGATATGGGTGGGATAAGGCAAGTGCGGATTAGGTGGGATTTTGGATAAGGAAAAGGGAAGGGGGCCGAATTAGGGTTTCACGAAGGGGCGGCGGCTAGGGTTTTGGCAGCGGAGAAGGGTGCGTAATTTGGCCTTTTGAGGGGTCAAACGATGTCCGTTTTGGACGAATTTTATTTGTCCGGACTCGTCTCGAGATTCTCTACAGGAATATGGAAGAAAATTGCGGAAATGAATTTTTTTTTGACGAAATGCAATTCGTAGGCTCTGATGCCAGTTGATGTGACCTTGTCCGAGGAAAGACCACGATTCGCTGTCACGGGATCGATTGAATGCGTAGTAGGGCGTTCAACTCGTCGGAAAGGGAAGAAGGAGCGTTCGGCGGGCTGTGGATGCTATCAGACGGTGACCGGCGGCGATGGGGGAGATCGGCGGCGGATTGGTGGTGGTGAAGGAGGCAACCGTGAAGGTGAAGGGGTGGTGGCTGCCGTGGATTAGGGTTTGAGTGTTGGTGGGGAGGCAAGAACTAGGGTTAGTTCTTGTCTCGGGATTTGCGGATAAGTGACTGGATAGTTCGGTAGCCGAGTTAACGCGCCAGGATAGTTCGACTAGGAACGCGTTAACTTTGTGACGTCAGGGACCGGGTTTGCAGGAGATTACTCGACTGGAAAACAAGCTATATTTCGACGTAAACTGAAATGAAATACAATTGTTCCTATTTATACTAGAGAGTTGACCTAATGGGCCAGACTAAATAATGGGCCGGCCCTCTTAAGCATAAGAGGAGCACACGCCTGAAATAGAAATAACTATAAATAATAAGTAATAAATCAAGCATAAGACAAAATAGGAAATGCTAAATATGGCAATATGCCAAACTGAAAAACTACTAAAATAGAAATATATAATAATAGTAACTCCAAGGTGGACGCCAAGGTCTAGGGCATCTAGGACTCGTCGTAGGGCGGCATAGGACTAGCCCGCCGAACGCTCCTTCGTCTCTCCCCAAACACAAACCCTAGGGCTGCCACCGCCCCCTCCACTCCTCATTCCGCTGCCTCCTTCGTCACCACCGCACCACCACCACAACCACCACTTCCGCCACACCACCACCAGCCGCCGCCGGTCACCCCCAGCCGTTGGTTATCATTCCGACCACCCCACAGTCCATCTTCTCCTTGCTTCCGCCAATCTATCATTTCCGAAGAGTTGCTTGCGCCCCAATACGCGTTCAATCGATCCTTGACAGCGAATCGTGGTCTTTCCATCGGACAAGGTCACATCAGATCCCATCATAGTAAATCCAACAAATATCTAATTGATACACGGATCATCGGAATATTATCTACTATATTATAGAACATACCACAGATAACATAACACTAATGATTATGCCAACTGAACTACAGATCATCGGGATTAACAATTCATTACTCAAAACGTATACCTGAGTATACTTCTTTTAAGGAAAAACTCATTGGAAAATAAACAATTATGAAAGTGATCGAAAACATGCCCACTTTTACCTATGAAAAGCCAACGGCATCATGACTCGGCTCTCCCCACTTTTACCTGTGAGAAGCCAACGACATCATGACCCGGTTCTTCCCAACACTTTTACTCATGAGAAGCCAACGACGTCATGACTCGGCTCTTCCCACTTTTATCCCTGAGAAGCCAACGACATCATGACCCGGCTCTTCCCGACGCTTTTACTTCTGAGAAGCCAACGACATCATGACTCGGCTCTTCCCACTTTTATCTGTGAGAAGCCAACGACATCATGACCCGACTCTTCCCAACGCTTTTACTCATGATAAGCCAACGACATCATGACTCGGCTCTTCCCACTTTTATCCGTGAAAAGCCAACGACATCATGACCCAGCTCTTCCCAACATATACTCTTAACCTACTCCTCCCGGGATAGAGCATCAAAGGTGAATCCAGTTAAAAATCATTTTAATATCAAATAAGACTCGGAACAGTCCTTACTTTCAAAGGTACAAAAATCATGAACAACTCATCGCATAGTTCAATTACCATAGTTTACCACAACTCGTCATACAAATTGCGCATACACGGTATTAAACGACAAGCTCATAGTACAACCTACACTCACACGACATTAACATAACAAATCACAATACTTTCTGCTACACACAGTAACAACACAACACCACATAGATTGATCATTATGATTCACAACTATCCACCAATAATCATACCACATGCATCAATATCAACGACTCACATTCATAATATGTTCAACCACAATCACCAAGACATAAGGCTACAAATCTCATCCATGCATTATTCAACATCAATTTCAATGGTCCATATCAATTCAGAATCAAACATAGTCATCACATGCATTTACCAATATAATATCCACCAACCCATACAGACACATTAAATACACTTAACATGCAATTCTAACCAGCTTACAAATTTACCTGACACCATACACATATTCGTATTTTTTTAGGTTACTTGCATAATCTGATGCCCTAAATTTAAACTAAGGACATAACGTTCACAGATAACTTTCTTTGATGAGTTTTTATATCAAGGAATCCTTGCATCGTATTTATTTCAGTGCCCGACGATCCCGATTCAATGTGTTGCTGCGTAATCCCAAAATTTGCATTACATTACAGTTTTGGCTATAACTTTTGATATACATATCGGAATAATGATATGTAAAGTTCCAGATACTCGTAGGAAAATTCTTCACCTTATGGAATAGGCCCCAACTTTCCAGGAATTACGAAAAGTGCCCAGAATTCTCGGTAGTGCTCTGTTTTACCCTAATCTTCCAAACTTTCAATTCTAAACTCCAATTTCAATCCACCTACACCTTCCACCACATCATTTGACCTCTTACTACTATCATTTACACCTCAAATACTTCTTGAGCATAAATTACCAAAATTATAAAGTTTTAAGCTTTATAAACACCATGAAAGCTTACCTTAAGGTCTTACCTTAACCAATTGACTTGCAAGCTTGTAAAGAAAAGATAAAAGCCACTAAGATAAGATTGCTTTCATGCCAAAACCTTCAACCATGGCAGCCTTCCTCCCTCCTATTCTCATGGCTGGCCCAAGAGGAGGTCTGATGCGAACAACCCCTGAAGTGTTGTCTGCAACGCAGGATCTTTGACTCCTCAAGCTTGAAGTCGATTCTTCTCTTCCGTAGCCAAAGTGATGGGTTTCCTAGGGTTAAAGAGATAACCCTCAAACGCGTCAAAGAGATGACGAATAGATCAAAGAGATGATCTTGAACACCGAAGAGACGATGCAGAATTGCTCGAAGCGACGAGCTACGGGATAGTGTGATCCGTGGGATCGAAGAGTTGACGTTAGAACTCAAGGGAAGGAGCATACTCAACTTTACTACTCAAATTCAACGTAATGATTACAACTAGGGTTTTCCAAGTTTAAATACCCACAAAAGATAATAATAAAATAATAAGAATGTTCGGAAACAACGCGTGAGTACCGCACGATTAACAAACCGTGCAGAATGTACGAAACACAATTCTGGAGGGCCGCATGGTTAGCAAACCGTGCAGACCTTCTGTAATTCTTCTCGACTTTCTGGCACAGTTAGCTGCACGGTTAGCAAACGTGCAGACTCTCGAAACTTCTTCTCAACTTTCTGGCACGGTTAGGGGCACGGTCAGCAAATTGTGCCACTGTGGTACTCCTTCTTCTGGCTCTTCTTGGCGGGTTCGACTAAGGCGGGACCTCACCTAATCCTTCATAGGTCAAGAAAAGGACCCATTTAGGACTAGATGAACCCGTGTCACTTGCTTATGCTCGCCGGACTAATAATTGTGTTGCTCGCTCCATTTCCCTTGCGCGAGCTCTTGTTACCGGGCCATCCGAGCGCACCTTCATTGCCTCCTCTTCGTCCGTCGCCGTCATCGAGGGAATCACGGAGCTATCAGTTAACCGCACGGTTAACAAACCGTGCAGAATTTACGAAACACAATTCTGGAGGGCCGCACCGTTAGCTGCACAGTTAGCAAACCGTGCTAACCTTCTGTAATTATTCTCGACTTTCTGGCACGGTTAGCTGCACGGTTAGCAAACCGTGCAGACTCTCGAAACTTCTTCTCGACTTTCTGGCACGGTTAGGGGCACGGTCAACAAACCGTGCCACTGCGATACTCCTTCTTCTGGCTAGGGGTGGAAATGGGTAGGGTGATGGATGGGTGAAGCCATTTCATCACCCGACCCGTGAAATAAATCCTCCACCGACCCACCCATCACCCGCGAGACTTTTCACCCACATCCGTCCATCCATCATCCAACGAGTGATTCGGGTGGGTCGGGTCATCCGCATAATATTTTATAATTATTTAAATATAATTAATTACATGATTAAGTACAAAAAGTAATTAATTTCTTCAATATATGAAAATAGTTGTTCTAAATATAGGATTTGATGATTGTTCATATAAAATATTCTTAGAATATTCAACTTTTAAACATAAAAAACTAAAATTGAAGTCATACATTTTAATAAAATAGAATTAGAACTATAATCGTCGAAGGGTGAACGGATGGGTGGGTGAAGTGCGGGTGATGGATCGAGTGATGGGTGAGATTTACATCACCCATCACCCACCCGTCATCCGTTTCACCTGACCCACCAACCATCCATCACCCGATTTACTTCGGGTGATCATCCATATATTTGGGTCGGATTTTTCGGGTGGGTCGGTCACCCACGGATGATTTCCAGCCCTACTTTTGGCTCTTCTTGGCGGGTTCGACTAAGGCGAGGCCTCACCTAATCCTTCATAGGTCAAGAGAAGGACCCATTTAGGACTAGATGAACCCGTGTCACTTGCTTGTGCTCGCCGGACTAATGATTGTGTTGCTCGCTCCATTTCTCTTGCGCGAGCTCTTGTTACCGGGCCATCCGAGCGCACCTTCATTGCCTCCTCTTCGTCCGTCGCCGTCATCGAGGGAATCACGGAGCTATCAAGGTCCGGTGGTGGTGGTGTGGTGTTTGTTTTGGTGGAGAGAGCAAGGAAAAGCAAGAAGAAGTGGTGGTTGTGGTGGAGTGCTATGGCGGTGAAGATGGCACAAGGAAGAGCCAAAAAAATGGAGCAAGGTGGCTGATGTGGAGAACCGAATGGGAGAGACAAGAGAGAGTCAAAGAAAGTTCTAGTTTTATCTAAAGAATTAGGATTAATTAATAAAATTTTAGATTATAATAGATAAGTATGAAGCTTAGAAATATCATGGAAGATTTTTATGGGTTTGGGCCGGCCACAAGGTAGAAAAAGAAACTTTGGAAAAATTCTAGTAATTAAAAGATAATGTATAATAAAGACAAACATTTATTTTGTCTTTTTATTGTTATATTAATTATAAGATAATAATATATGTAATATATTATATATAGGGCCTTACTATTCGGCGCATAGGCAAAATTGCCTTTCAGCGCATAGGGTCGCCACGTTACGTGTGGAGTGGCTCCATACGTAACGTGGGGTACATGTTAAAATTTTTTTTTTTTAATCCACACGTTACGTGTGGAGTGGATCCACACGTTACGTGTGGTATTTTTTTTTATAAAAAATTTTTTTTTTTTTTTTTAACATCACGTAAAAAAAATGTCTAAAACTTATATTTTTTTATCAATGTTAAAATGTTAGGAAATTAGTCCTAACTGGATGGAGGATGCTGGTTTGAGAACGTGAGCTGATTTTTTTTGTCTCCATGAAGGTTCAAGCTAGCGTACTTTTTTATCTGACATTTGATCATTTCAAGGCTTAATACATCATTGCTTATACGCCCTGCTTATTGCTGTGCACATCTTAAGCATTCATTTTTTGTTCATGTATGTAGTATTGGGTAAGTCTGACACTGGTCAAGCTTGGAGTATTAAAAATTTGAGGTTATAGAAAGAAAACTTCTTAGTAAAATATATATATTTGTTTAGAATTGACTCTTAATTTTCCAGCTAAGATACTTCATATTACAATCATTGCTCATACCACTTTTTGTCTTTTTTGGGGTCCTGTGACACCCTAAATCCCATGCCCTAGAAAATCCTAGGGTAAGTAGGGTTTCAGATTTAGGGTTTTCAAAACCATATTATTTTCATACCCTATCATGCTTGTAGCACATAGGGAGTTCATACCACATTTTGTCTTTTTTGGGGTCCTATGACACCCTAAATCCCATGCCCTAGAAAACCCTAGGGTAAGTAGGGTTTTGGATTTAGGGTTTTCAAAACCATATTATTTGCATACCCTATCATGCTTGTAGCACATAGGGAGTTCATACCACTTTTTGTCTTTTTTGGGGTCCTGTGACACCCTAAATCCCATGCCCTAGAAAATCCTAGGGTAAGTAGGGTTTCAGATTTAGGGTTTTCAAAACCATATTATTTTCATACCCTATCATGCTTGTAGCACATAGGGAGTTCATATCACATTTTGTCTTTTTTGGGGTCCTGTGACACCCTAAATCTCATGCCCTAGAAAACCCTAGGGTAAGTAGGGTTTCAGATTTAGGGTTTTTAAAACCATATTATTTTCATACCCTATCATGCTTGTAGCACATAGGGAGTTCATACCACATTTTGTCTTTTTTGGGATCCTGTGACACCCTAAATCCCATGCCCTAGAAAACCCTAGGGTAAGTAGGGTTTTCTAGGGCATGGGATTTAGGGTGTCACAGGACCCCAAAAAAGACAAAAAGTGGTATGAGCAATGATTGTAATATGAAGTATCTTAGCTGGAAAATTAAGAGTCAATTCTAAACAAAAATATATATATTTTACTAAGAAGTTTTCTTTCTATAACCTCAAATTTTTAATACTCCAAGCTTGACCAGTGTCAGACTTACCCAATACTACATACATGAACAAAAAATGAATGCTTAAGATGTGCACAGCAATAAGCAGGGCGTATAAGCAATGATGTATTAAGCCTTGAAATGATCAAATGTCAGATAAAAAAGTACGCTAGCTTGAACCTTCATGAAGACAAAAAAAATCAGCTCACGTTCTCAAACCAGCATCCTCCATCCAGTTAGGACTAATTTCCTAACATTGATAAAAAAAAATATAAGTTTTAGACATTTTTTTTACGTAATGTTAAAAAAAAAAAAATACCACACGTTACGTGTGGATCCACTCCACACGTAACGTGTGAATCCACTCCACACGTAACGTGCGAGCCTATGCGCCGAACGGCAAAATGCCTATGCGCCGAAAAGTAATCGTGTATATATATATATGTACGTAAAATTGAAACACCCTAATGATTACCCGAAAATACATCTAATATCAATACGGTTTCTATGTCCGTATCGCTCATTTATATTCATATTACACTAATACTAAAAAATTATCTTAGAATTTTTAATCCCAAAATATGATATTAATACATACCTCAAAAATGATATTTCAAAAATATCAAAACCTATTCATGTATACCCAATGATATTTACAAGATAATCTGAAACTTAACACCCAAAATAACTAATACCGCTATTCCTCAAAACGATAAAAATCCAAATCATACCATCAATTCACAATTATAATAAACCTAAAATGTATTAACTTCCTCAAAAATTAATCAAGACATCAAAATCCTAAATAATCCCAAATTTATCTTCTAAAAATCTCAGATATTACAATCCGCTTTGGATTTCGATGAAAAATAAATATTTTCGTTTTTATAATGATTAGTGACGTTTATATAGAAAAATGAGATAATTTTTAAAATCACTAAAATTTGGAGAATTTCACGGACTACCCCTTTGGATTTCGGTGAAAAATAAATATTTTCATTTATATAATGATTAGTGACGTTTATACCGAAAAATGAAATAATTTTAAAAATCACTAAAATTTGGAGAATTTCATAGACTATCCCGTTTGGATTTTGTTGAAAAATAAATATTTTCATTTTTATAATGATCGGTGACGTTTATATAGAATAATGAGATAATTGTAAAAATCACTAAAATTTGGAGAATTTCATGCACTATCCACTTTGGATTTCGGTGAAAAATAAATATTTTTTATGATGATCGGTGACATTTATATGGAAAAAAAGAAATTTTTGAAAATCACTAAAATTTGGAGAGGTTTATCGACTAACCCTTTGGATTTCGTTGAAAAATAAATATTTTAATTTTTGTAATGACCGGTGACGTTTACATAGAAAAATGAGATAATTTTAAAAATCACTAAAATTTGGAGAATTTCATGGACTATCCCCCTTTGGATTTCGGTAAAAAATAAATATTTTCATTTTTATAATGACCGGTGACGTTTATACCAAAAAATGAGATAATTTTTAAAATCACTAAAATTTGGAGAATTTCATGGACTATCCCCTTTGGATTTCGATAAAAAAAAAAAAAATTATAATGATCGATGACGTTTATACAGAAAAATTGAGATAATTATGAAATATACTAAAATTTGGAGAATTTCATGGACTATCCCCTTTGGATTTCGATGAAAAATAATTACTTTCATTTACGCAATGATCGGTGACGTTTACATAGAAAAAGTGAGATAATTTGGAAAATCATTAAAATTTTGAGAATTTCATGGACTATCCGCTTTGGATTTCGATGAAAAATAAATATTTTCATTTTTATAATGATCAGTGACGTTTATATAGAAAAATGAGATAGTTTTTAAAATCACTAAAATTTGGAGAATTTCATTGACTATCCCGTTTGGATTTCGGTGAAAATTAATTATATTCATTTTTATAATGATCGGTGACGTTTACATAGAAAAATGAGATAATTCTGAAATTCGCTAAAATTTGTAGAATTTCATTGACTATCCCTTTGGATTTTGATAAAAAATAATTATTTTTATTTTTGTAATGATCGGTGACGTTTACATAGAAAAAGTGAGATAATTTGGAAAATCACTAAAATTTGAAGAATTTCATTGACTATTCCGTTTGGATTTCGATGAAAAATAATTACTTTTTATTTTTATAATGATCGGTGACGTTTATATAGAAAAATGAGAAAATTGTAAAAATCAATAAAAAATTTGGAGAATTTCATGGACTATCATCCCCTTTGGATTTTTCGGTGAGAAATAAATATCTTCAATTTTATAATGATCGGTGACGTTTATACAGGAAAAAGAGAAAATTTTGAAAATCACTAAAATTTGAAGAGGTTTATGGACTATCCCCTTTGCATTTCGTTGAAAAATAAATATTTTAATTTTTGTAATGACCGGTGACGTTTACATAGAAAAATGGGATAATTTTAAAAATCACTAAAATTTGGAGAATTTCATGCACTACCCCCTTTGGATTTCGGTGAAAAATAAATATATTCATTTTTATAATGATCGTTGACGTTTATACCAAAAAATGAGATAATTTTCAAAATCACTAAAATTTGAAGAATTTCATGGACTATATCCCCTTTGGATTTGATGAAAAATAGTTATTTACATTTTTATAATGATCGGTGACATTTATACAGAAAAATGAGATAATTTTAAAATCACTTAAATTTGGAAAATTTCATGGACTATTCCCTTTGGATTTCGATGAAAAACATTTTTATAATGATCGGTGACGTTTATATAAAAAAATGGATAATTTGACGTTTACATATTATCTCATAATATATATTTTTCATCAAAAATGTTTTCAAAATTATCTCAATTTTTCATAGATTTCTCAAAATTTGGAGAAAATATTTCTCATTTCCAAATTTTAAAAATATTTTCAAAATTATCTCATTTTATGTCTCTTGACAGGAGCAGCATAAATTTACTAGCGTACAAACCTTCCCACTGAACTATCAGTCTACTCTTTATACATGTCGTCTTCTAATGAGTAGGAACCATAATCAACACATAATCTAAACAAGCGTGCGAGAAGCAATGAAACGTAGAGAAACTTGATTCACAGATAATTATATATAGTTGGTGGGTTGTTGCAATTAGTGCGAGTGCCTTGCAGTCCAAAGTGAAGTGCCCTTCTAATCTTATATACAGAGTTGCGTGTTAGAATATAAACGTTCCACATCGAAAGTTGGGACATAACTTGCCTAGTATATAAGTTTGATGAACTGTTGGACTCAGTTCAGTGAATCGGTTCACAGAGTTTGTTATGAACGCATGTGCTGTCCACGTGACTTCATCTTTCAGTTGTGCACTTACTGTATATAACAAAATGTTTCTCTCTCTGTTTTGCTTAATAAAGTTTTCCCCAATTCATCATGTTTCTCTCTTTCGTCCGCCATTGTTGTTCTCTTTTTCATCTCTGATTCTCACATGGTATCAGAGCGATCCTTTGCCTTTTTTCTCTGAAGTTGTCATCGATCTTGTTGAGATCGAATTTTATCTCGTCCTTCTTCTTCCGCTGTTTTTGTTTGCCTCTCTAATCAGTAGCTATGGGAGACTTGCTCGATGGAAATGGAGCACGAGTAGCACAGAGAAATCCTTTATATCTTCATCCATCAGACTCTCCAGGTATGATGCTTGTATCTAGATCTTTTGATGGCTCAGGATTTAGCACCTGGAGGAGACCGATGCGTGTTTCACTTTCCGCTAAGAACAAAATAGGTCTTGTGAATGGATCTGTGACGAAACCTAAAATTGATTCTGAGGAATATCGTGATTGGGAGAAGTGCAACGACATGGTAGTAGCTTGGATTTTAAACTCTGTAAGCAAAGAAATTGATGATAGTATAATCTTTACTGAATCTGCGCAAGACATGTGGAATGATATGTGGAATGATTTGTGCGTGAGATATGGACAGACTAATTTAGCACAAAGCTTTGCAATTCAGAAAGAGTTATGCACTATATCTCAAGGAAATGAGAGTATTACATCGTATTTCACTCGAATTAAAGGGCTTTGGGATGAATTGACCTCGTTAAGGAACATGCCTGCTTGTACTTGTGAAACTCATGCAGCTTGGAGGAAATTAGATGAAGATCAGAAATTACTTTAGTTGTTGATGGGATTGAATGAGAGTTTTCTTGATGTGAGAGGAAGTGTATTCATGATGAATCCTACGCCGTCTGTGTCACAAGTTTTTTCCATGTCGCTTCATGAGGAGAAGCAGAGAGAAGTGCGTTCCACTTCACAGCTCTCACAAGATGCTTCAGCTATGAATGCAAAGTCTGGAAGACAAGAGAGTAATTCAAGGAGAGCACCTCTGGTGTGCACTCATTGCAAGAAGAATGGTCATTCTGTGGATTATTGTTGGCAAAAGAATGGCATTGTTCCTGCTAAAAGGCCACCATTAGTGTGTACTCACTGCAAGAAAACGGGACACACAGTTGAGAATTGCTACAGGATAATTGGTTTTCCCTCAAGAGATGGCTCAGATTCAAGAAACAAGAAAGTGGCTGCTCAAGCTTCTATGGAGCATGGAACCGATGAGAGTCCAAATGGAGCAAGTCCTCGCTCTCTTTTCTCTGCTGAAGAATGTGCACAGTTGAGGAAACTTCTGGGGAAATGTATGCCTGACTCTGGCACTGAGTTTGTTGGCTCAGCTATGGCAGGTATTTGTCCTCCTGCTTTCTATTCTTTTTCATATCACTCAGGTTTTAGTGCACAATGTGAGTCAATTTCTTCTGTGAATTCTTGGATTTTAGATAGTGGTGCAAGTGATCGTGTTTTGACCAAAATTCTTTTCTCAACCTACAACTTTTGCCTAAACCTCATTTTATTGCCTTACCTAATGGCTCTCAGATTACAGTTAGTCACTATGGTTCTGTTGCCATTTTACCCAACCTTACTTTACATCATGTCTTGTTTGTCCCTCATTTTCGTTTTAACCTTTTGTCCATTAGCAAACTCATTCTCCAAACACATTCTTCTGTCATTTTTTCTAATGAACAATGCTTGTTGCAGGGCCCTTCAGTGAAGAACCCACTGGTTCTTGGTAAACACAAGGAGGGCTTATTTTTGCTTCAATGTAATCCTGGAGATGTACAACATTATGATGTTCCTTCTAGTGCTTTTCCTTCCGTTTGCAACACTCTTTCTAGTCCCCCTACAGATGCTTTGTTGTGGCATCAACATTTGGGGCATATGCCTTTTGCTAAACTCAATAAACTTGAATTGTTTCCTTCATCTACTGTTTCTGATTGGCCTTGTGATGTATGTTACAAGTCTAGACAACACAAAAGTCCTTTTCCTACTAGTACTATCTCTACTACCAAGCCTTTTGACCTTTTACACATAGACACATGGGGACCCTATCATACCCCCACTCACAATGGCTACAAGTACTTTGTCACTATTGTGGATGCCTTTTCCCGCAATACCTGGACTTCTCTTATCTCTGCTAAAAGCAGTGCCTTTTCTATCATCAAAGCTTTCATTCACATGAAACATACTCAATTTGGTACTTGTCCCAAGATTATTCGAACAGACAATGCTTTCGAACTTGGTTCAAGTCTTGAGGCCTCCTCTTTTCTCTCATCCAAAGGCATTATCCATCAAACTACCATTCCTTATACCCCTCAGCAAAATGGGGTTGTCGAACGCAAGCATAAATATTTGCTTGAAACCTCCAGAGCTCTCCTCTTTCAATCCAAATTACCCATTTCATATTAGGGTGAATGTGTTCTCATGGCCACCTATTTGATTAATCGCTTTCCTTCTCGGGTTTTGAAGGGAAGTTCTCCTTATGAGGTTTTGTTTTCCAAGCCTCCTTCTTTCTCACACATTAAAATCTTTGGATGTCTATGCTATGTCTCTACCATGACTAAAGGTAAAGACAAACTTCAACCTCGCTCTCAGGCTAGTGTCTTCCTGGGTTTTCCTTTTGGTCAAAAGGCCTACAAGGTCATGAACCTTCTTACCCGTAAAATCTTCTCCTCTCGGGATGTTATTTTTCATGAGTCCATTTTTCCATTCCAGCCTAGCTCTTTTCCTTTCAACCATTGTTTGCCTCTTTCTATTTCAGAACCTATACCTGATCCTTACACTATTTTCTCTTCCCCTTCTTTACCATCTCCTTCTCCGTTACCTTCTCCTTCTTCTTTACCATCTCCTTCTACATTACCTTCTCCTTCTTCTATATTACCATCATCTTCTCCTTTACCATCTTCTTCTCTTCGACGATCTGCTAGAACACATCAGGCTCCTTCTCATTTTCAGGATTATATTTGTGGCACATCTTTTTCTTGCAACAATATTTGTTATCATACCCTCACTTCATTACTCTCACATTGTTCTCCATCTACTTCCATTTGCGCTAATGTTTTGTCTAAGGATGATCAGAATTTATTGTCTTCATTATTTGTTGCACGAGAACATGTGTCTTGTGATGAAGCAATTAGGTACCCTGCCTGGCAGGAGGCCATGACCAAGGAATTTGATGCTCTTTCTCTGAACCATACATGGGACCTTGTTCCCCTGCCTAAAGGAAAGAAACCCATCAGTTGTAAATGGGTCTATAAATTGAAGTTGAGAGCTGATGGAACTATTGAACGTCACAAAGCCAGACTTGTTGTTCGTGGTTTTACACAAAAAGAGGGTGTTGATTACACCGAGACCTTCTCCATTGTGGTCAAGATGACCACAATTCATACTCTTGTTTCTGTTGCTGCTAAACGGGGTTGGTTCATTGCTCAGTTAGATGTGAATAACGCCTTCCTCCACGGCGATCTCCATGAAGAAGTCTACATGAAGCCTCCCTTAGGCTTCTCTGTGGCTGATTCTTCTATGGTTTGTCGGCTTAACAAGTCTCTTTATGGCCTTAAACAGGCGTCTAGACAGTGGTATGCCAAGCTTTCTGAGGCTCTTTCTTCTCAGGGTTATGCTCATTCACCTAATGACTATTCACTGTTCTCTCGCAAGTCTGGTACTTCAGTTGTTTTCATTGCTATATATGTTAACGACATTCTTCTGACTGGAAATGATTCTGCTGAAATTGAGCATCTGAAAGGGTTCCTTGATCGTCAGTTTTGGATTAAAGATCTGGGTCGTCTTCATTTTTTCCTTGGTATTGAATTCATTCAGGTTCCACAAGGTTTCATTCTTAGTCAACGGAAATTTCTGAAGGAATTACTGGACGAATTCCCTTGTTCTTCGTTTCCTGCTTCTGCTCCATTAGCTGTATCTGCCTCGTCTTCCTCATCAGCTCCTCTCCTACCTGATCCTTCTGTCTATCGTAAGCTTGTTGGCAAGCTTAATTTCCTCACCAATACTCGCCCTGACATTGCCTATGCTGTGCAATTTCTGAGTCAGTTTCTTCACTCACCAACCACTGATCATCTCAACTCTGCTTATCACACTTTACGTTATTTGCGAAGTCATGACACTCTAGGTCTATTCCTCAATTTGTCTCCTGATTTGCAGTTGCTTGGTTTCTGTGATGCCGACTAGGCTGCCTGTCCCAACACTCGACGATCTGTTTATGGATATTTTATCCTATTTGGTGGTTGTCCCATCTCGTGGAAGTCTAAGAAACAATCCATTGTTTCACTTTCCTCTGCTGAGGCTGAGTACCGATCCATGCGTCGTCTCACCGCTGAGTTGGCCTGGTTGTCTCGACTTCTTCATGAATTTGATGTTCCTGGTGTTCTACCTATTCCCATCAAGTGTGATAATCAAGCCGTCATTCACATTGCTCGTAATCCCGTATTCCACGAACGCACAAAGCACATTGATCTTGACTGCCATTTTATTCGACATAAGCTCCAGGACGGCCTCATCTCCATCTCATATCTGCCCACTCATCATCAAGTTGCTGATGTCTTTACCAAACCCCTTCCTGGTCCTCGTCACAATCAAATGCTGGGCAAGTTGAAGTTGGCTGCACCACCTTCAACTTGAGGGGGGGGGGGGGGGGTGTTGGACTCAGTTCAGTGACTCGGTTCACAGAGTTTGTTATGAACGCACGTGTTGTCCACGTGACTTCATCTTTCAGTTGTGCACTTACTGTATATAACAGAATGTTTCTCTCTCTGTTTTGCTTAATAAAGTTTTCCCCAATTCATCATGTTTCTCTCTTTCGTCCGCCATTGTTGTTCTCTTTTTCATCTCTGATTCTCACATGAACTACTCTTCTTATTGACAATTGATTTTAGATGAAACCTAGTTGGACTGGTGTATTTAGCTTATCATTTTGGAATATTGTTCATGTGAAACATGATTTGCTCTGGGGCAAATCGCTTGTTTGATTATTCAATATCCATGGTGTTGGTTTGCTCTGGGGCACCCGCACCACACAATCAATCCATGGGCCCAAATAGACGACGAGCCCAAGTCCAGCAACACTCCTTTTCAACACTCTTCTTCTTCTCCATCATCGTCCGTCGTCACTCATGGAACATGAAGTCCTAAACCCCCGTTCCGACACTGACTTTCTTTTTACTGATTATAACCTACTTCACTTCCATTTCTCTGCTATGTCTTCTCCATAAAGTAGAGAATCCTCGATCGATCACAACTCACAAGGGCATGCTTAGGATGATTTGCCAGCTCCAACACAAAGCTGTTTCCCGCTGCCCTGCTACTTCCGTCCCAAATAAACCCATTTCTCCAATCTTCTTCTTGTTCAGCCCTTCAAGCTCAAGCTCTGCAGTTCAATCCTGTAGCTCTACGCTAGTAGTCGACGCCCCACCTCACTTAAACCCTTGTCTCAAGCCTTCACCCAAGCTCTCTCGGAACACCAGCACGGAGGCGCAGGATGTGCTCTTTGATTATCTCCATCATACCCGTAACCTCCCATTCACTCACGCTCATCATATCAGCACAAATTCCCCACGTTTTCTGCATAACCTTCTATCAAAGATCCATGGCGCTGGGGTTGAGGTGCCTTGGTTGTTGTCTAAATACCTTAGGTACAACCCCATTAACGAGTTTGAAGCCTTTCTGGAGAGCTTGGGCCTCAACCCAGATGAGATTTCTTCGTTGATTCCGGGGAATATGATTTTCTTGAATGATGACAGAGCCTTGTTGGAGAATTATCAGGCGCTCCGAAACTATGGAGTTCCACACGGTGCAATAGGTAGGATGTATAAAGAGTCGAAGGAGATATTTGGACATGATTATGGATTACTAAACAGGAAGCTTTGTGGCTATGATGAACTGGGTTTGAGTAGGTCCTGTGTGGTTAAGCTTGTCAGTTGCTTCCCTTTGCTTTTGGTTGGTGAGATGAATGCTGATTTTGTGGCAGTCTTTGAGAAGTTGAAAGGGCTAGGAATATGGGAGAGTTTTGTTGGAGGGTGCTTGCCCAATAAGAGCAATTGTAATTGGAAGAGAATGCGTCATACGCTGGAGTTCCTTGATAAGGTTGGGTTTAGCGAGAAGCAAGTGAAGAGCTTGATTCAAAGCAACCCAGGACTGGTGTTTGAAGGTCCAGGGAAGAAGATTCTTGTGTTGGTTGGTAAACTGCTAAAGTTAGGCATTCAACAGAACATTTTATCTCGGCTGTGTATAGAGAATCCTCAATTATTGTCAAGGAAATTTGGAAAGAATGTGCTCCAGGCATTGCGGTTTCTGTCTGATATAGGCATGGAAGCTGAGGACATTAGTTTCATTGTTTCTTCACATATTCAACTTCTGGGTTCACATTCTTATAAGCGGCCCAAGACTGTTCTAAGCCGTCTAAAGATCGGAAGGAACAAGCTGTGCAGAATGCTCAAGGATGACCCATTGAAGCTGTTTAGTTTGGCAGCAAAATCAAATGATCAGGAACTTATTGCCGTGTCATGCCATGTTCCTAGCAAACTCCAAGAGAAGATGGCATTCTTGCTGAGATTGGGATACATTGAAAACTCTGATGAGATGTCAAAAGCCTTGAAGCAGTTCCGTGGGAGGGGAGATCAGCTGCAGGAGAGATTTGATTGCTTGGTTGAGGCTGGATTGGATAGTAGAGTTGTGACAGACATGATTAAACAAGCACCAAACATTTTGAACCAGCGCAAGGGTGTGCTTCAGAAGAAGATTGACTGCTTAAGGAACTATATGGGGTACCACTTAGAATCTGTAGCGGCTTTTCCTTCATACTTGTGTTATGATTTGGACCGTATTTATCTGAGGTTCTCAATGTATTCATGGCTAAGGGGGAGAGGCGCAGCGAAGCCAACACTTTCGCTGGGCACTATTCTTGCGTGTTCTGAATCACGGTTTATGAAGTACTTTGTGGAAGTCCACCCTGAAGGGCGTGGTTTCTGGGAAACCCTGAAACAGTCTGCAGCTTCATACTAAGGTTGATTGTGTCCTGCATTGTTCATCAACATGGTGTTTATGAGGCTATGAGAATGGATGTTTGCTGTACAACAATCAGGAAAGGATATATTGCTAATACCTCTTACTCTAAGTCTTCTTATCGAGGTTAGTTTGTAATTGGTAATACCTTTATTACTGATTTAACCTATCATACAATATGATGATTGGAAAAACTGAGTGTTAAATTTTGTTCTACATTTGCCCCTCTGGAATGGTTCAAGTTGTGTGCAAGCTGTTTATTGACCTACTTGGATGAATTAACTGAAAAGACCTTCATGCTAGTTTGAAAAACAGTTCTGACACCATTTGCTGTAAAACTAATCATGAAGTCTTTGGTTTATAGGATCAGACTCTGGACATTTAGTTTAATTAGAATTACAGTTGAAAACTAAAATGGAAGTATGATTAGCATTACTATTAACAGCTACTCATTCATTCACATCCTCACAAAGTTCAGTCTCCTAAGTCACCTGTGCACATAGCTGGGTCAACAAACAAGATATAAGGCAAAGCCCTTGAGGTCCTTTCAAGGTATGGCTTTTAGACATTATCTTGTCGTTGGGGACATTTGAGCTGTTTTAGATGTGATGCCCGTGATGACCCTTTCCTTTGTGTCAAGGGACTGGGTGGACGCGTGATAGTGTTAAAGTGGGTCAATGGTTTGAAAATCTAAGAACAAACAGTTGAATAGAGGAGGACACTATAAACATGACTTGCATAACCGAAAAGGAAGCAGAAGACACGAGCATTCTCATTTTGTGTCTCCATGCATGCATTATTACTTTGATAAATAAATGAGGTTGGTTGGGTGGTTGATACAAGTTTCATACTGGAGAGTAATATATGTACAGTACAATACAATACAATGCAGTGCATACTCCTCGTTTTTCAACCAAGGCCACTTGATTTATTAATTGTCTACACTCTACATCATGTGCTGAACTAGACCCCGTCGGTGTCTACAGCAACTGCATGTGACTTTCAGCTTCTTGCCTGATGTTGAAAATACATTAGAACAAAACTTGCAACTTGTTTCTTTCATCTTCTTTCTTCAATTCCGCATAATACTGCCATTCATTAAAGTATGCACATTCCCTGCTTCACTTGTGTATCTGGTTGTGGCTAAGAAGGTATCTTTGTCTAGTATTACTGCGTATCTTTCTTGTAGGATTGTAGGAGATACAAAGGCTAATTGGATATTTCAAGGTGAGAGTCAAACCTACAGTAGTGGCCGTAAGCCTGTATATAAAGACATCAATTCCATTTCCTTATATGAACTGATTAACTTGATAATAGTGAATACATTGTAGAGAAGCACACATTTCAAGCTAGCAAAACTCTATGTAGAAAGTAGAAAGCGATGCAGAAATCAATTAATTTGCGCGCAATCGAAACAATTATGAATAATACATGCGAAAGATTAAACAAGTAATGGTATTATGAACATATGAAATCATAGTGTTAAGCCTGCATTGAATCTAACACCAGTGTCGGGCAACCACAAGTCCCCCTTGATGAAGCGTGAAACAGTGTAGTCCATTGCCTGATTTGAAGTGTTGAGGACATGGTAGCCCGGCCACTTGACCCGGCTCCCCAGCTGGGCCCCCGGGCCTGAGTTCATATACTCGGCGTAGTACAGGGTGTCGAGAAACATGTCCCCGTTCCACTCCAGCCACCCCTCTTTCCTGACAGCACTGCTTATGTAGGTCTCCATCACAACCGTCCTCGAGTACTTCTTCCATGGCCGCCCGAGGTAGGTGGAGACGGTGGAGTTAACCCCCTCCTGGAGCAGTTCGGAGGCGGCGGAGATGTTGCACTGTTGGATGGAGAAGCCGGTGTTCTCTCCGGGGTCCTTTCTGCCCTGCGCGGTCACGGTGTTCTTCTGGTTGTCGAGCCCCCTGCGGACGAGGATGAGGCAGCTCTGGAAGACGGCGATGGCGTCCCCGAAGATGAAGTCCACGGTGCCCGTCACGGTGCACTCCCGGTAGAACTGCCGGCTCGAGTGCGCGTACAGGGTGTCTTGGTATCCCCGGAAGGCGCACCGGAAGAGAGCCGACAGGTCCGAGTCCGATCGGAAGGCCACCGCCTGGTGCTTCGACGGACCCGCCGTGTTCTCGAAGGTTATGTCCCTCGCTATGAACCCTGCGCCTGTAACCGCTGCACTTTGCACAATTCACAAATACAAATTACACCTTGTTGCTCAACAGTATTAATATATATTATGATTTGGATTGAGTGAGGGTGTTTACCAAATGTAGCAGATCGGTAAGTGGTCCAACCATCAGCGACGCTACGGTGGGCGGTTATGACGGTGAGGTCGATCCCGTCTCCATACAACATGATGTTGGTCTTCTTGCGCTTGATCTCCACGTTCTCGTGGTACACCCCCTTCTTCACGTATATGACGAACCTGTCGTCGCTGTGATTGGGAGCGGCGGCGATGGCGTCCATGATGGTGGTGAAGTTGCCGGTGCCGTCCAGGGCCACCACTGCGTCGGGGGCGGAGCCTGCTGCTTCCAGGAGGCTCCTGTCTTTGGGGCTCAGCCATGCCGGGAAGGCCTCTTGCGTCAGCCTCCTCCTGTCTAGATCCGTGGAGCCCTCCCTAACGGAGACCATGTTGAGAGCTTGAGTGAGCAGGGAGGTGAGCTGGCCCAGGCCGTCGGATAGGATTGCCTTGACGAGGCCGTCGGTGCCGTCGAAGCCTTCCATGCAGGTGTCCTGGTTCACCAGGGCTGCGCTCAGCCATGTCTTCAGGTCGGAACCCAGGTCTTTTGTTTTATTTGATTTGCCTATGATCAACCAAAAACAGGGGTGAGATAACTGAGATCAATTGCCACAGAGTAACAGTTTGAATGCTTGTAGAGCCCATAGTAGTAATGATGCATGCCTGATGAGTGCGTTACGTTATTAGAGAATGAATGCAATTGCATATTTGCATGGTATAGATTAAATGAGGGGGAGTGGCCCCTAATTCAACCTCCTCTGTTTTCCCTGCCCCATGCCATGCATGTTCTGATATTCAATTAAAGTCAAAGGAACATGATCGAGTACAATTTGCATGGTAGCAACAGAAAAAGAAACGTTCGATCTTGTACTAGTAGTAGTAGCAACATGCAGCGTAGTATGAGTAATTAATTGAGCAAGAATGGATGAATAGAGTAGTAGTACATACGAGTTTGAGCGGAGGAGAGAGTCCAGGAGAGCTCATCGGAGGAGAGATCGAGCAGATCGATGCAATCATTGACTGCGTTTGCCACCCGGAAATCTTGGAGCATGCTGGAGAGCTGGGAGACGACGGAGAGGAGGTCGGTGATGCCGCCCAGGGTGGACCTCAGGGCGGCTGTGAAGGTGGAGGCGGGCACGCTCAGCAACTCGGCCTCCTCCACAGCAGCAGCGCATTGAGCTGGCTGGGCCACCACCGCCACCAAGGCCAGCAGCAGCAGCAACAGCTTCCTCATGGCCGGCCAACACGTACTGAGAGTTGAGTTGAGGCCTAGCGTGTAGCTGAAATACTCGCTCGATCCTATTCCTATACAAGGACTATGCCCTACAAAATCAACTCATATTACCAAGGCAGCCCAGATGAGGGAGGGAGTAAATATACTGTACGTGTTTGAGGTGATCCACAAGCAATTGGCAACTCCATTCATTAAATAGGCTCCCATTTTTCATACTACAAAATCAACTCATATTATATACAGTCTGGGTAGGTGAATGCAATTAATGTAATGTAATGTATCCATACTTCCCTTTCTTTTCAACATTTATTATTATAAACTCTGAACTACATCTTATAAAAAAAATTATTATAGGCCTATTACACTTTATAACACATCCTATAAAATCATAACTAAAATTATGGCAAATCGACTATCACCAATTCTGCAAAAAATAATTAGTTCTCTTAAGATTTTGTTTCAGGACGTCTTATTCAATAAAACATTCTTATTGCCCATGAAAATTTCCATTCATCCCACAAAAGAAAAAAGGGGAAAACCGGATGGATGACACTTAAATTAGATATGGAAAAAGCTTATAACAAACTAAACTGAATTTCATTACTCATGTCCTTGGTAGATTTGGTTTTTCAAATCTATGGATAGATCGTGTCATGACTTGTATCACTAGTATGTCTTCCTCCGTTCTAGTCAATAATGAACCGGGTCATGTTTTTCATCCTCTTTGTGGCTTACGACAAGGTGACCCTATAGCTCCATTCATTTTCGTTCTTGTAATGAAATATTTGGCACGGACTCTTACTCAAAAAACATGCTCTTCTCACAAAAAGGTTGGGATTCGGATAATTAAACATGGAACTTGTATTCCTTTAATAAATTTTGCAGACGACACCTTAATTTTTGCAGATGCGACTCAGGATAATATGCTCTTTATCAAATCAATCCTTGACGATTTTTCTCTTAAATCAGGACTTTTAATAAACTACCATAAAAGCACCTTCTAAACATCTTGTAACATTTCTAGACAACAGTCTTTTTCTCTTGCAAGCATTTTAAATTTACAAGTTACTCGCTCTATGAAAAAGTATCTAGGTATTCCTATAATTAGGGGTCGAGTTAAAAACGAAATGTTCTCTGAAGCAATGTTGAAATTAAAAAACAACTATCAAAATGGAAAGCGAACTCTATGTCACAGGCAGGTCGTTGTGTCCTTATACAAGAGCATATTATCCTGAGTTTCAGCTGCATAGCAATATTCACGTTATACCAAACATTCTGAACATCTTCATACCCACGACTTTCATACCTGATCAACTAATTTGGTACCCATCAACATACGGAACTTTCTCAGTAAAAAGTGCTTGCTCGTTAACTAATTATTTCAACAAAAATGTTGAGGTATCATCTATTCCAACTAGACATATAAAATTCGACCGACCCGAAACACAACCCGAACTCGTACCCGAGCTTGACCGACCACTTATTTCATATATATTATATTAAATAATATTAATTATTTTATCAAGCAATTAAATAATATTATTTTTTTATTAAATAAATGATAATATTATTTTTTAATAAAATAATTAATATTTGTTTAGTAAATAATATTAATTGTTTTTATTAGATAATATTAATTATTTTATTAAATAATATTAATTATTTTCATTGAATAATATTAATTATGTTTATTGAATATATTAATTATTTTTAATAAATAATATTAATTATTTTATTAAATAATATTAATTATTTATTAAACAATTAAATAATATTAATTATTTTTATTAAATAATTAAATAATATTCATTATTTTTATTAAATAATTAAATAATATTCATTATTTTAATAAATATTTTAATAATATTTATTATTTTATTAAACAATTAAATAATATTAATTATTTTATTAAACAATTAAATAATATTAATATTTTATAATATTTATCATTTTACCAAGTGCGCTGCAGCATAATTGGTAACAAGCAATGCTTTGGCCGCTTGTTAAAGGGTGAAGTCTCGAGTTCGAGCCTCACCAACAACCTCTTGGAAAATAGTTGTCTATTAATTAGGTGGAGCTACTCAAGGATGGGTTGGGGTGTATGGGCTGCAGCCCTGTGATGGGCCGGCCCAAATGGCTGAGGTATTACAGTAAAATACAAATGATATCAGAAATTAAAATTTCAATATCCCATGGAGAGTGTCAGATTTTTTTAAGAACGTTCACAATAGTAAGGTTGTCGCATTCAAGTTAAATGTCGGTAATGCCTAATTTATAAGTTTTTACCAGAGCATTTCTGACTGTTAAAAATTATGTTTTCAGAGGGGTTGAGAAACCACATTTATCCCCCAAAAAATAAATTGGTTTACTATTTCTAAAAATATAGTCAAAACTAGAATTACCATTTATTTTGGTTGATCCATATTAATTTTAATTATATTTTTTACTTATTAATTCAAAGAAACTTGACCTCAAATAAATTAATTCGTTCTTCTTTGAAGATGATGAGATATTAGGTAGCTGGATAATAAGGATGCGGTTCGGGTGCGAAAGCTGCTTATAATACAAAATACGAAAGAATATTAGCCGTCCACGGTGGCGAGATCCACGACAGGAGAGAATAGGAAAAAGAACATTTATTTATTCACATGCGCTTTATTCGCTCACTGTGTTATTCGCTCGCCTTCAAATGCACCTTATGTTTATATGTTTTCACTTCCTCGTTTATTTTCTTGCACTTTATTTTTGTTCGCTTGCACTTAGTGTTTATTTGTTTGCACTTTATGTTTTTTTTTGCTTGCACTTATTCTTATATGCTTGCACTTTATGTTTTTCTACTTGCACTTTTGTTTATCTGGTTGCACATTGTGTATATTCGCATGTACATTTTGTTTGCTTGCATTTTATTCTTATATGCTTGCCAATAATGTTTTTCTTCTTGCACATTGTGTATATTCGAATGCATTTTATGTTTATTTGCTTGCACATTATGATAGGTTCAATGAATTAAACAACAGAAAGTGTAAGCCAATAGGAAGAAAGTGCATAGAAATATAGAGTAAAGTGCAAAGCAAGTGAACAGAAAATGCAAGTAAATATGAGATTAAAAAATATTTAAAATGCAAGCAAGCGAACAGAAAATGCATCAGAATAATGAATAAGTGCAAGCAAATAGAACGAAAGTGCAAGTTGTTAAACATAAGTGTAAGTGGTTAAAGAGGAAGTGCAAATGAATAAAAAAAGTGCAAGGGAATAAACAATAGAAAAGTGCAAGCCAATAGGTAGAAAGTGCATGGAAATACAGTACAAGCAAGTGAACAGAAAGTGCAAGCAAATATGAGATTAAAAAATATTTAAAATGCAAGCAAGCGAACAGAAAGTGCGTCAGAATAATGAATAAGTGCAAGCGAATAGAATGAAAGTGCAAGTTGTTAAAGAGGAAGTGCAAATGAATTAAAAAAAGTACAAGGGATTAAACAACAGAAAAGTGTAAGCCAATAGGAAGAAAGTGCATGAAAATACAGAGTAAAGTGCAAGCAAGTGAACAGAAAGTGCAAGTAAATATGAGATTAAAAAATATTTAAAATACAAGCAAGCGAACAGAAAGTGCATCAGAATAATGAATAGGTGCAAGAAAATAGAACGAAAGTACAAGATGTTAAACAGAAGTGCAAGTGGTTAAAGAGGAAGTGCAAATGAATAAAAAAAAGTACAAGAGATTAAACAACAATCAAATTACAGTGTGAAATTTAAGTACAGTGTGTGAAATTCATCAAACAAACAAACAAAAAAGAATTAGAAAAGCTGGAGCAAAAAAAAGAAGGTTGGTGCGAAAAGCTGGAGCGAAAAAAAAAATATTAAAACGCGCGTGTAACAATGCAAAAAACTGGAGCAAATCGGATGGTTAAAAAACTTTCGTATTTTGTATTTTAATAGTCTTTCATACCTGATACTTTTCCTGATAATAAATACCTGTATTAATTAATCTAATATACGGAGTAGCGAATTTTGGTACCTATCATTTTTTGTGGATAGCAATTTGGTATATACTAGTACATGAAATAAAATTCGTTTAATTTCTTAAAATATAATTCTATATATTAATCAAATCTGGTACTGTCCAACTGCATTTTAGTTATTGAACATTATTACGACAATTTGGTGTAGCATTTGCTGCTAAGGCAATAAATGAGAGGTCCTATTTTAGCAGAAAGATTTTATCGGGGTTGTCATGTTCTTGGAAATTGGCTTTTGATTTGTTTATGTGCATTTCTTCCAAATTATGTGGATTTTCAATTAAGAAATATTATTTTAACACTTATGTTTTAATCCAAGTTATTTATAGCCGTGGGCCGTGGCGTGGCCATCATTTGCATTTTATTCAAAAGAAAAAGAAAAAGTGACAGAGCTATACAAGATTATCACCGTTTTGATCTTTCAGACTATATACTATACGATACCATTCAATTAAAACTAGCCATAAAAGGGTTAATGTTTGTATAGGTGGATTTATTATCCGAGGGTGAATAGTGAATACTATAGTCTAACGAATGACTAATAGCCTATAGGGAAGCTGGGTGGTGGAGGTTGAAGATGCCTTTAATAAAAACGAGTAAAACATCTCTAATTCTTCCTTTTTTTATCCCATTATTTTTCAACGCATAGATAAAATTGTCTTTTAGCGCATATGGTGCGCACGTAATGTGGGAAGCCTCTTCACGTTACGTGAGATAAAATAGAGACACACGTTACGCATGACTCTCATCCATACGTAACGTGTGGGTGGTGAGAATGTTCGAAAATTTCAATTATTTAGGATTAGAAATAGATCCAGCTGGATCTACAGTGCAATGCAAATTTTTCTCATCTAATATTTTTGTAATATGAATTAGAATTAATTTTAAATTGTTTAGGGTTAGTCGTAGACCCAACTGGGTCTACATCGAATTTGATTTTCTCCCACTCTACTCTACATATAGTTGTCCCGTTAATGTGGGACAGCTCCACACGTTAAGTTTGAAAAAGTCTCATCCCGCGTGTAACGTGAGAAGCATATCCTCACGTGATTATGCGCTGAAAGACAATTTCATCTATGCCTTAAAAAATAAGAACTTTTTTTATAGGCATTTCTTAATCCAACTACTTATTATTATTATTCCAAAATAGTATATGTGATCTCTGTCTCTGCTTTAAGCACGTTATGGGCAAATGGGTTGTGGCCCACTGCCCCCCCCCCCCCCCCCCCCCCCCCCTCCCCTCCCCTCCCCTCCCCTCCCCTCCCCTCCCCTCCGTCGAGCTGCATGTTCTTCTGTCCTTGTTAACGGTTGAGAATTATATTTGCGTAACCGTTACTAAATTTAGTAACGATCGGATGAGAATGAACATTTATAATGTGAATGTTAGAACGATGCATATGTAATACAAGTTTCATGCACTCGTGGAAAATAATACTCCGTATATACATAGTACAAATCTGTATACACACTCCAACATTTATACATACGAGTTTTTAGATAAATTGAGGCTATTGCTAAATAGAGTTCACTACTCCGTTCGTTAAATTTTAATTGACGTTTCTTAAGTCCTTGTTAAGTTTTAATTATTATTTTAGATTTTTTTACCTTTTTTTTTAAAATGTATCCTCATGTTTAGTAATTTTTTATTTATTTTTTGATTCTCAATTTTTTATTCATTGTTTTTCCGTTTTCTAAGAGAAACGTAACAAGAGAAGATTTTCTTTTATTTTTTTATGAGATTTCATAAGTAGTAATAAAAAAAATTAGTCACTAATCATAAGGGTAATCTGGAAAAATAATTGATTTCTTATTTTGTCTGAAATTTGCTAGAACGTCAATTAAAACTTAACGGAGAGAGTATATTTTTCTAAATAGAGTTCACTCTACACATATTTAAGGAATTTGTTTCAAAATTATAACTCTACCACCCTCATTTTCTTTCTTTTTCATTTTTCATCTCACACCTCTCTTCCTTTCTTCCATTTCACATCTCACAAGCCATCAAAAATAAGCCATTTTTTCCTTACTTAGCCACTAAATTGCCATCAATTTGAATCAAAGAGGTGCCACACTTAAGAATCAACCAACCATCTCCAAGAAAATATAAGTTTATCAACTAATTTTGTAAATTCGTAGTTAGGGTTTAAACAATTTTTCAAGATTGAATTTTGGGTATTACTGATCTAATTTGTCTTATAAATTTGAAGTTTTAAGTCTATATATGAATAAAATGTATAATGGATATGATTTAGATAGATTTCGGGTTAATTTCTTGTTGCTCGTTCATTTCGGGTTGATTTCTTGAGAGAACGAACAACTGCATCTTCTGAGGAAGAAGACGACGTCTCACCGTCATGGATGAAACACGTTCATCCGTGATGGATGAACGCGGTTCCTTCGTGATAGATGAACGCAGTTCCTCCGTGATGGATAAACGCGGTTCCTCCGTGAATTGACCATGGAGGAATTGCATCCATCCGTGAGTTGACCACGGAAGAATGCAGTTCGTTCGTAAATTGACCACGAACGGATGCAGTTCCTTCGTGGTCAATTCATGGTCGTAGAGTGGACGCTATAAAGAAATATAGAGTGAGCGTTAAATAGCAATCATGTAAATGGATATACACACAGTGAAATATTTATATACACACGGTACAAACTTTATACACAATGTAATGGCGTTTATGGAAGGGCGTTCTATTCAAGAAAATATTCTACTTAGTCATGAAATCTTTCACTCTTTTCATATAAAAAGTAAAGGTAAGAAAGGTTTGATGGATTTGAAACTAGACATGGAAAAGGCATACGATAAACTAAACTGGAATTTTATCGAGACTATTCTCCTCAAATTTGGATTCTCTTCAGATTGGGTTAAACTGCTAATGACTTGTATCCAATCTACTACATTCTTTGTCCTTGTTAATAATAAACCTGATTCTCTATTCCATCCTTCTTGTGGATTACGTCAGGGTGACCCTATTGCTCTTTTCATCTTTATCATTGTCATGGAGTTCCTTACTCGAACACTTGGCCTTCAATCAAGAGACCATAATCACAAAGTCGGCATCAAACTAACTTGTAATGGAACATGCATTCACTCTCTTAGCTTCGCCGATGATACTCTCATTTTTTGCAAATGCTACACAAACAAATATACTATATATTCAAGAACTCCTCCGTCAATTCAGTAGTACCTCCGGTTTGTCCGTCAACTTCCACAAAAGTTCTCTCCAGACTTCTTCAAACATCTCTTCCACACAACAACATTCACTTGCCGCAATCCTCAATATTCAGATCACTAATTCCATGGAAAAATATCTTGGCATTTCTATTGTTCGAGGACGAGTTAAGAAGGAAATTTTTAACTACGTACTGAACAGTAAAAAAAACTGTCAAAATGGAAAGCCAATACTCTGTCTCAGGCTGGACGAGCTATTCTCATTCAATCAAACTTGTCATCCAAAGTGAATTACCTAATGCAAAGTTTTTTACTTCCACAATCTGTTTGCAATGACATTGACAAAATTAACAAAAACTTCTTTTGGAATAAACGTCATCCAAACTACCGACCTCTAATTAGTTGGGATAGTATCTGTAGACCGAAATCTGTCGGTGGTCTTGGTCTTTATAAAGCATCAGATATGAACAAAGCACTTCAAATGAAATTATTATGGACATTATTAACAAAACAAGATTTCTTTTGGCGACAAATCATTACTGAAAAATATCTTCGCACACACGACCCTTTCTCTTATCAGTCAAAGCATAGGCAGTCCTGGCAGTTTTCTAGGCTCCTTCATTCAAGCGATGAGTTTCATAATGGCCTTTGCTGGGAACTAGGAAATGGTCAACATATTAAGTTCTGGACTGACAATTGGCTCCCTGAAGGTAATCTTTGCTCCTATTTTAGACAATCTATACCCATTGACATCACTGTTTCAACCTTTATCACAAGTTGCAATCACTGGAATGTCCCACTCCTCCGACAATATATGCCATGTACTATGATCGATAAAATTGTTCAGATTCATATTCATGCCTCTCCCTTTGAAGATCGGATCATTTGGAAAATGTCTACAGACGGAAACTTCACTGTTAAATCAAGTCGATATGTGATCCATTCGCAAACGCCTTCTCCGAGTTCGGGTCCTTTCTCCTGGATTTGGAAGCTTCGAATTCCACCAAAAATTAAAAACTTCCTTTGGAAAGCTCTGTACCATCTACAGAACGATTAAATCATTACTTCTCCATAGTTCTTGCTTCCTATAGCCTCTGCAAAACAAACGACGGAGACTTGAATCATTTCTTCTTCACTTGCCCCTTCACTCAACACATGATCTCCATCTTGGAAAACAAATTGCACAAATCCACTTCAATACACATTAGACTTCCTCTTCAATTTTGATTTTTTAAGACATTCCAACACGACAATTACTCCCATGCTTTTTCTTTGATGGTCAATTTGGAATTATCAAAACAATCTTCTCTTCAGACAAGACTCTTTCGCATTGACCATGTGTCTAGCACAACAAGCCTTTTCCCATCTCCAAGATTGGACAATTACAAACCAAGTAGCTACCCAAGTACCTACTACGCGTAACCGTCTACGTCCGACAAACAGATCTTGGAAGAAACTGAATACTAACTGGATAAAATTAAATTTTGATGGGTCCAAAAAACAGGATGACTCATCACATCTGGGTTACATTTTGCGTGACCATCACGGTGAAATAGTTGCACTTCGACCGCGCATCTATCGCCTCTACAACTGTCCTTAAATCAGAAGCTCTCGTGATACTTTTTGGCATTCAATGGGCAGTACAACATCACACTCGCCATTTGGTTATTGAATGCGACAATCTTGTGGTCATTAATTCTATCAGGTCCACTTGAAAAGTTCCCTGAGAAATTCACAGCATTATCAATGATATAACTGCTTTACTTTCTTTTTTTGTCTCTTTCCAGGTACATCACTGCTTCCGTGAGGCCAATCGAGCGGTTGACTTCCTGGCTACTCACCTTGTTCCTGCTCAAGCCTCTCTCTCCACTGCATTCTTCCTTTAATACGGCCTGTATTCGAAAAAATAGATACGAGTTCAATTGTTTGAACTCTACCTTTGATAATTTTGGTTCGTTATTTGTAAAAATCATCCATTCGAATGATTTAGGCAGCCACCTTTTTAGGTGATCTTAATGTTCGCCTTGTATCAAAAAAAAAAAAAAAAAAATCATACCCAATGTAATATGCAATATTTATATTCTCAGGTTCGCATATTTGCGTCTATTTACATGTGATTCATCATCATTTAATATTATACTCCTATATTTCATACAATAATATTATGGATTTGCCAATTGACAATCTGACATCCATCCGTCATAGAACATTTTTTTTCTAATAATGATTTTCTTTTGTGGTGTCGCTATGAAAATTACAGGCAGCACACTGAAGCCAATATGGTTTATTTCCTTGTATGAATATATGTAATTTATTGTAGTGACTAATATTAAGAAACGAGACATGGCTGTATACCAAGTGACGATATGTGTCCAAAGGATAGCTCTTTTTGTTATAAAAAAAAAAATCATCTCCAAAGGGTAGCTCTCACGATAGCTTAAGAAGTTGCATAATTTTGAAATTTCATCTAGCTCTTGCAACTTTCTGGTCCGGGTACCCGTTGTGTCCAAACACCATTGTTTACATACACCATTGATCATCTTAAATGCAGCAGGTATGTACAATTTTAAGAACTCAATGTTTCAAAGCTAGTCTCATTTAACTTGAAGGGCATTATAACTAAAAAATCCCTAAAAATGGAACTATCAGCAGCAACTAAAAGCTGGGATTTCATACTCACAACTCACAAGACATCCAAGCAACGGATACAGCGATGATTAATAACTCTAGCAACGAGGCTGTCTGGTTCAGGGACAAGGGCAGATGTCACACTGTCCCAGAGGTGGAAGGTGTAGGACTCATTCAGGATCTTTCCAAACAGAACATCTTGATGTGCTTTCTCAACATCAGTTGCTGGTGCTTTCAAGTACCTGCTTTTACAGACCGAAGGAAAAACTTACAACAACCATGAAAATAAAGCGGCATGCAAATTCAATGTAAACCACTTTCATAGAGCATAAAACATGTTCTTACTACTCGTTCAGAGCAACCTGTTAAGATATTACTGAGAAGCATAAATGAAATCTGATCTCTTGGCAAAGTCTGTTAATGATCAATAAAAAAAACCTTGCTGTTTTAGCGGGTGAATCATCTATTCCGCTATTCATATTATCCACCAAATTCGAAAAGTAAAAGTGGCCGTACCAAAAAATAAAATAGTGGCTATGCACTTTTTTTTTAAAAGAGAAATGGCAATGTTATGACTTGTGATTCTATTGAAGAGGAAAAGAAACAAATGCTGCTGCAAGTACGATGATATAGCTTTTGTAAATTTCTGAGTCAACTGAATAAAATAATTGCATTAGTTGTGGTCAAATCTAACAATTCTGTCCATCCTCTATCAATGTATAAATACAAACAAAGTAAAATAATTGTTTTGTCGGTGCATAAGTAGTCAAATTGGAGGGACGCTGCAAATGATGAGGGTTATGCTATAATCACAAACCATAACTTACCTATTGCATGTTCTTCCATAACTTTGAAATTTAACCCAGAAGAGATAAGGCAAAACGAAAAAGAGTTTAGAATTCAAAAATGCTTTACCTTGCAATATGTTGAGAGCTAATAGGAAAGAAAATAGATTTGTGTTGAACTTTTAGCTCCAACTGCTTCGTGGAAGCATGCTTTGTAGCAGAGAAGTTTCCAGCTACTCTTGTCAACAGATCAGCACCGTTCCATCTCAAAAGAGTGTCATCATATGAAGCGTAGAACTCTAACAAGCACTCCTCGATGAAAGAACTTCATAGAAAATTATTTGAAGTCCGGAGTTAAGTACATTAGAAAACCAGAAGAAGAAAAAAAAAACTACAATTAACAAAGGAATCTGATATAGCAAGTGCCTACTAAAACAAGATCGCCCAAGAAGATGTGAAACACCATGTTCTTCAATCAGCTAGTTATGAAAAATTTTCAACACCCCAAGATTTATGGTGGAAGATCTTTCCATAATTAGTTATATGACTGGGTGTTTATTATGTTGAGGAGTACTACTTATAGTCTTATACCAACAAGAACTCTGTTTTTTACGAGTCTTAGTGAGGAAAAGGGTCCAAAAAAAACTGTTAGCTGCACTATCCTCCATGCCAACAGTGTTAGCTGTTGACTAATCATACACACCTGTTCTTTCTAAATAAGATTAAAATTTAGGGTAATATACTAGCCAATATGCTTACACAACTCATTTGACTAATCATACACACCTGTTCTTTCTAAATGCCATGACTGCACCATTCAAAGGACTGTTAGCTGCAATATCCTCCACGCCAACAGTGTTTCTCAATGATAATATTGGTCTCAGCACAATAATATCAGCATCAAGATAAATACCACCGTATCTGTGAATGTCAATACATTAGTCAGAAATGAAACCTAGATATTTAGCATTGATGTCAATCAGGTATACAGGAAATCACTTCCATTGCATCTTTCTGATTGCACAAGCATGAATGTTGGGGTCAGATCCCAGAGAAAAATAATTCTCAAGTTATTTATAAGTTTTAAGTATATCAAGTTCAAATAATTAGAATATCAATGATAAATATAAGTTTGCAATTGCTTCAGCATTAAATGAACAGTGAACAAGAGGGACTAAGAAAAGGTAGCTTACTTGTATAGAGCAGCAAGACGTACAAGTTCGCTGTAATGAGTAGAATAAAATTTTGTTTTTCTCCATTCGTACCAGACCGAAGCAAATATACTAGTAGTTGTAGCCTTCAGAAGTTCTTCCAAATTTGGCATGACAACAGCTACTTTGAAACTATCACCAAAAGAAAAAGCGACCTGTTACTACTAATTTAGGTGTCTTCTCAGATTGTAACTGATAAATATTGCCACAAATCTAAAGAAGTAGCATAAGAGAGAATGGCACAGAGCTAACCCACCAAGAATGTAATTCCATTACCATTTTGGAGATATTAATGACTAGAAACCTTCCTTCAGCATCCAGTAAGGCAGTAATAAGAGGAAAGATATGGCAAAAAAAATGGAAGGACAAATTCAAATTCTATTTATAAAAAACAAGAGAATCTTTACCAGTTCATAAAAAAACTACATAACCAATCACCACATCCTTATAATCCAACCACAACTTTAAAAAAAGAGGCATATAATCACTTGAACATTTATGCCCTTGCCTCAACCTTTTTTTCTTAAAAAGGCAAATTTAGGCAGTGCCAAGCAGGCAGTGGTGCAGCAAAACTTTTTCCTCAATGGCTCAAACATTGAGGTTGAGGCAAGCACATTAGGCAATATCATTTTTTCTCTCTCCAAATTTCCCCACATTACCAACCCTGCCAGGAAATTGATATTTAAAAGATGTGCTGCTATCCACTATTAGCACAGACCCTAAAATCCAATACAATCATTCTTCTCAAGAATATCCTAGTGAGACACTTAAAAAAGAAGCAGAGTAATCTCACCCATCGTTGACAAATTCATTGAAGAAATCAAGCTCAACAGTCTCAGAGAAGACAATAACACAGGCATCTGGATGATGAAAGAGCAGGCTCTCAAGGCCTCGCTGGTGCCGAACACCATACATCCATGGTGGGGAATTCCAAACCATAAAAACTCTCATTAAACATTTTCCTTTTCTGAAAAAGGAAGCCATAAACTTTGAAAATGGAAGACGGGGAGGAATCCCAGGGAAATAACCCCATCTCTTTCCATCAGGGTACATAGATCTTGATATATCATAATTAGTTTTGGCAATAAAGTTGGTATCTTTCAAAGTGCGTGCTTGATTTGGTTTTCTATGAGATGGTTCAATGGTTTCTTCGACACTTGTACTAGAAATGCCATCCACGCCTTCCTTCTCCGTACTACGTCTAGCACTGTAAACTGTACGTGACTTTGTATCACTTAAGTCATTATCCAACATGCTTCGCTCAATTCTTTTGATTTCTGGCTGATGCTGAATGTCAACATCACGCTCCCTCCTTCCTACAACCAAGGAGTCTCTCACAAGTCCAACATGATTAGCAATATTATGTCTTTTGCTAGGATCATCTACACCATTTCCAACTCCTGACTTGTCCCCAGAATACTCCAGTGTCTTCTTACCAAGAAATGAGACCTTCCTGAAGTCATTGAGCAACCCCTTGAGCACAATCTTATCTCCTCGTGTAAGACCAGTTACACCAACTCCGTCTGGATCCTGCAACAGTGGGTTGGTAAGAGGGTTTACCATTTCCAAATTGGACTTGAACATCCTGTCTTTCCTCAGGAAATCACTCTTGGCATCAAACCAAGGTCCCCATCCCTCCCTCAGAGGGGAAACACGAGAGCCCACCTTCAACAGTAGGGCATCCTCAACGCCCTTAACGTCAATTATCTTCCTCCTCACCTCCTCATCCACTGGCATATCATCCGATCCATACGCAACCTGTACAAGGATGCCCGTATCTCAGTAAATGAAATTAGCTTTGAACAATTCAGAAAAGCAAAGGAACCACCGATTAGTGGCTATTGGAGCTAGAAAGTACAAGTACAACTTATAGATTTGGTAGGACAAACCTTACTACCGTCATCATCGGAAGCAGCCAATCCACCAACGAAAGACGCAGAATAGTCGTCCCAACCATCAAGCTGATCGATGGACCTCTTGTCGAAGGCGCGACGAATGGCGCCGGAAACATGATCAAAATAGTAGCCAGAATTGAAGGTAGAAGAAGAAGAAACCCTAAGCTGATCCTTCTCCTGCTCCTCGGACTCCCTCGAGATCTCCTCCTCATTGGAGGCCCTGGAGGAGTCATCGTCGAGGACATCGAGCTCGTCGATACGGTCGTCGGAGGAGAGAGAAGAAGCAGACTTGCCACGGGTAATGCCCGGATCGGAGTCGCGGAGCAGAGGGTCATCGGTGAAGGCGTCGTCGAAAAACGCGGCGGAGGAGGAGTCGTTCGTGGGGCGCTTAGGGCGGTGGTCAGACACGAGGCGGCTGTAGAGAAGGGAGACAGAGAGGAGGAGGAGGAGGGCGGCGGCGACGGCGAAGAGGTGGGGGCCGTAGCGAGGTCGGCGACGGGATCGCAGCATACCTGGATCTGGTGTGATGTTCAAGTAACGACCGGATCAGAAGATTGAAGAAATGTGAATTCTCAAGGTTCCAGTGGAGTGCTTCTGCGCCTACCCCGCCACCATGGATCCCAATCCCAATCCCACCTCTGACCTCACTCACATTCACGCCAAATCTCAAACCACCACCTTTTCCCACTAAAATACATGCCAAACGATACATAATACTATTTGAATACATGTCATGGTTATTCCTCGATCAACCGCTTAGTGGACATATGACAAACGGATCCCACGAACCAAGATCATTCAAGAGGAGGGTTCCTTTAGTATGTTGAATTTCCTCTTAAAATACATTAAATTAAAATGCTTGTATTATATTACATTAAATTATATTAAATTATTAATTTAATATAAGATAATGTAATTTAATACATTAAATTTGCTATCCAAACGCACCTAGATGGGTGGACATAATGCATTAAAATATATTAAAATTTGACTAGTTTGCTTATTTCAGTAAGAGCTTCTCAGGGGAGTTTATTTTGTTTAATTATCCTTATGATGGTTTAAAAATAGTTTTGGAGTTAACCCCTCCTAGGTAATAGCTCTTCAAATTATACAACTCATTAAATCTACTCAAATAAGGTAATTATTTAATTTTTAATTAGAAAAAATTAATAAATGAGGTTGTTAGATGAGAGAGAAAATACAATATTTTCTCTTTTCTAAAACCGCTAGATGATACATTTTCTTCTTCTTCAACGATTTTTCAGCGTTCATGAATATCGATCACGTCTTTATGAATATCGTTCATGCGTTTATGAATATCGATGGATGTGAATATCTCCACTTAAAACATGAATATCACCACTTGATTTTTTCAGCGTCCTAATGCTTTGCAAATTCGTAAATTTGTAAATTTGTTCTTGTTGCTTTTGTCATTGTTTTTTGAATATCGTTCATGTTTGTATGAATATCTTTGTTTAATATGTGAATATCACCAATTAAAGACATGAATATCACAACTTAGAATATGGATATCACCATTTAATAATATATGAATAACACAATTAATTACACGAATATCATAATCAATTACATGAATATCACACTCAAGTACATGAATAACATAACTCAATTCATGAATATCGATCACTACCAATTACATTAATAGTACCACCCAATTACATGAATATTAACACATATTACACGAACATCACCCCCGATATTGTGAATATTACATGAATATCATCATTCAATTCATGAATATTAATGACCAGCAACTCATACAACACCATCATCAAGCAGAATCTGAATCCACATGAATATCAATATTATTATAATGAATAACACCACATAGAAACTGAATATCAAATATACAATATCCGAAACATAAATATCAAAACACACAAACTGTAACACTGTGAATAACAATACTGTTACTATGAATACCATAACGCAAAATATGAACATCAACATTAGAGTAAAAAACCAAAAGGATTTAGGGTTTTTTTGAATTAGGGATTCTCTAATGAGGTCACCCGAGCCACCCTCCTCGCCACCGCCGCCTCGTTCTCCGTCGGAAACCTCCTGCACACACAAGGCGGTGGTCTTTAAAACTGAAAAGAAACAGAGTTGCGGCGTGTACTTTCCTGCTGGTTTTCCATGAGCCCGAAATTCGCTTTCTATCTGCAACCAGAAAATCGAAAACCAAATACAGTTTGGTTTCACGAGATTGCAAATAATAATTGAATTAAATTTAAACAGAAGTAATCATTAGCTATTAACCTTACCACCGAGATTGAATTTGGTTTGACGAGATTGGGCTCCTAAACCCACCGAGCTGCAATCATGGCGGCGGGACGACAAGCAGCCTTGCCTCGACAAAGACGCTGATATGGGAAGTTATCGGAGGTGTCAGACCACATCGGAGAGGTGGCGACAGACTTCTAGTGGCGATGGTGCGCCACCCTTATTTGTGAAACAGGGGCGACAACGTTGGGCTCGAAACGAGGATTGCTGACCCAGATCCGCCTTCCACCGAACCTCCTCGGCGCCAAACCACCAACGACCCACCGACCTGCCCACGTCCAGATCCACTGCCACCGACCCACTTCTTCACGCTCTCATCAGATGAGTGTCAAATATTTTCTTATTGTGCACCATACCCTCATCAAATATTTTATTATTGTACACCATACCCTCATCAGATCACAGCCATCCATCATCTTGTAAATCAATGGGTATAATATTACCATAACATGTTTTACTTGAACTCATATAAGTGCCTTGCTCCAAATCAGCCAATCCTCTTTCCACCGTCTCACCTTCCCATTCCGCAAGAAAAGCGAACTAAATTGTCAGTTTCAACTTGCAAAATGATAGAAAGGTTTTTTTTGATAAATTTGCACGTAACAGTACGTGATCTAACAACATGAACTTTACTAAAGTATCTCACCATTACACACCCTAATCAGTCAAAACACACAAGGGAAGCAAATCAGCAATACCCTCAATTTCCCCACAGCACTGCATAGATTTTCTACTTTACACTCGCTTCATCTAACCATAAGACATAAGCAAAAACATATTCACGATCTTGTCTCCTTTGATTACTCAAGACTTGTAAGAAATGGGACCAGACCTCGAAACAGCAAACCTCGGGAGCGGGCTCGGTCCCAGGCTTCCAGAAGCTGATCCTTCAGCATGCTTCAACTTGCGGGATGAGCCATAATCCAGCGGCCCAGATCTTCGAACATTACGATGCCTGGGTTCGGAAGAGCGTAGAACCATGCCTTCACCGTCAAAGGACTGATCTTGGCTGTAGCTAGATGCAGCTTTGGCATAGCCATGATGTTCCGAGTGAGCAGGGTGTCGGAATGCAGGTGAAGCGTGATTCAGAGACACCGCAGGAGAGCTGCGGGGAGATGCACTTGGCAGAGTGAACGACATAAACGGAGAGTTGGAGTAGTATTGGCTGTATATAGACCGCAGAATGGCGTAAGGAATGTGTGCTTCAAGACTGCTTCTTGAAACATGTGGACACATCTCACATAGCTGGTCTAGGAAGATCAGTCTTGGCACTAAATCAGACCTGCACAGACAATGGAGGCATTCATACACAGGAAAATTTTCATTTTAAATATCAAATACTAAAGATAGATAGTCCTATATGGTTTCTGTATCAAATTTTCAAATCATGAGTTTTTTTGTGGACTTGTCAATTAGATCGAGCAAGTTGGCTTCGGTTGGTTAGCATTCAGATTCATGTTAGGTACTTAAGTTAGGTAGAAATATGCTAACCCTTGCTAAAAAAAATTGGGTATGTTCTGAGAATTCTGAGTTTGGGTCATTTTTCAACCATAAATAAACGAATCTGGGTCATTTAGTGACGAACTGATTAAAGTTCGAGTTTTCTCTTGACATTGGATTGTCATCATCTTGCCAAAACCCCCCAATATTCTTAAGTGAGCTAGGTGGAGTTGTAAGGAACTCAGCAGTCTACACATCCCAAAATGGCAAAACCCAATAATAGCTCTACAGTACCTGTTACTTTCACTCCAGGAGTCCAAGATGAACCCAGCAGATAATTTAATGAAAAGTTGAAGTGCAGACTTTATGCTGGCTTCAGCAGTCAGACGGGCAGGCATCTCAGAGTCCAAATTCTCACCAACGTGGCCATTTGAGAAAGAATCTGATTGCTGATGCTCCCTTTCCAGACATACATATTCACTCCCAGCAATTACAGCACTAATGCACCTGCAAAGTTAGCTTGTAAAGAGATGTAGGTGCATTATTAATAACAAAAATACACACAGATAGTACAAGGAAGCATTCTGATTAACCAAACTATATGTGACTGAAATAAAATGAAAAACAAACCTTGCTAAGCAATAAATATTGTTGTTGAAGCCTCCGGTATCAATATTGAAGGCCGTTGTACTCCAGACACTGGATGCCATAAAGGTAGAAAATAAATAAGGTAACAGACTCCATGCACCATTATTTGCAACCCCAACCTCATCCATGATTGATCTAACAAGCTCAGAGTCATGATCACTTATCAAACCGACGCTATCTGCCACATCTTTAACCCTTCTGATTTCCTTTCTTTCCGGAATTTCCTGAGGTACATGCTGTACGGTCCCCTGTAATAATGAATAAATAAGAGACGCTCCCTCTTCGAGCACGCCTCCAGCAGCTTCTGAAAGAAGCTGGTCAAAAGCTAGGGCTTGTCCAGCCTGAGTGCAAAATCCAAGGACAGTATCTAAGTCAACAATTTGCCTAATATTTCCATCTCTTTCAAAGCGGTCGCCAGCATGGATGCCCCCAGCGACTGCTTCAAGAGTCTCACGATTTGATCGAAGTGAAGTGTCAATACAATTTAGAAGAGCTGCTGTATGTTCTTTCATCATTCTTTTAAGCCTGTCAACTCCATAGCCACCAAATAAACGAACGAAAGCCTGCAGCTCTTTCATACTGCTCATTGACTCAGCAAAGTATCCACCCACAGGCCTTGTGCTCTTAAAACATTTCTGGGTTGGTGTAAACAGAACTCCAGCACCTGCCACATCTTTGACAATGTTCTCAACAAACCAGTTGCATATAACTTCAGTAGAAGTCCCGCTATGTACATCAGCTGGTTTCTGAAATGAGTGAAGAGAATAAACAGGTCCAGTGAAAGCCTCTGTAAGTAGAACTTCTCGGATGCCCTGGGTAAGATCCATGCTGACATGTTGTTCAGCAAGATGAACTATGCTCATATGTCTACGAATCAGGGACTCCAAGACAGATGGGCGTTGAAGATCATTGTCAGTTCTAAGCACTGCAAGCAATCTCCTTCTGAAATTTCCAACTATGCACTCTCTCATATACTGCATTGTAGTGGCAATCATGTTACTCAGATTCAGCAACACATGGAAGAATGCAGGTACCCAACAAATGTCTTATTATTTTTAAAATTATACTTTTTTCCTATTCTTGGTGTCGCCGCAATCTAGCTGTCCAACTTACTAGGAGTAAAGAAGCACTTTGAAACTCAAAAATTCAGAGATGAAGGAACAAGTGTCAGATGATTCAGCTGCTACTTTACTAAAAAGGATCCTACATCTATGATCTAACATGCTTCAATCGGGCTGGTTGGAGGTATCAGGATGTGGCTATTATTCCTATAAAAGTATATAAGGGTTGCATGTAACGTTGATAATTCGGTTTCAGTATTTTACCAGTTATAAAACAACTGTTTCATTTCCCTCAACAGCCTCAGTACGCAAAATCACATGAGCATGTTTACCAGCTATCCAAAGAATGAAAGTTCTTGAAGTAATAAAGAACCCTTATGGTGTTTTGAACAATTATACTGGAAAAAATAAAAAAGAATACTAGAATCAGCCATAGTATTTTTCTTGACTAAGTGATATAAACCCATTGCTGTCACTGTAGGTTCTTTATAGCTGTTATTATCTGAATATTGAATAATAGCTTTAGATACAATAGATCACCAAACAATACTTTATGAATGACTGGTGTTATAGTAAATTCTTCTACTGCGAACATATAATTTATATGGCCAATCAAATACAGTTTATTCCTTTACTCTTCTCAGAAATGAAAGAAAAAATATGGAATGAATTAGTGAGAGAAAACTAGAAAGCAAACGCAAGTGAGAAAAAAAATTGAAGAAGAAAAATCTCACCTCCCTCAAAACAAAGACATGGTTTAAAACACATATTGGCTCCATATCATTCAAGACAGAACACAGATTTGTCAACCTCTGCATGGCAGCTTCTAACCTGCAATGATAGATGGAATCTATCATTCGCATGGGAGCCAGAACTATCACTCCAAAATACCACACAGGTATAGACAAACTTACATTTTGATTGAGTTCACATTTTCAGGGTAGCTCTCATAACCAGGTGAATTGAAACTAGTCATTCCTCGTGGCGATCTGATAGAGGAATTGGAATTCTTTGATGAATAGTTTAGTAAGGCAGCAGCTTGTTCTGGAAGAAGCTGAAAAACAAGTTAGGATTAGTAAAACAGGAAGGCCTTCATAAACTTCATAATAAAATGGACACAAGATGCTAGAGTAAACCTGTGATTCTAGGGATCCGAATCCTCCATCAGAGTCCAGAATATTAATCAACCCTTCCAAACCTCCCATGATAGACTCAATCAAAGACTCTACATACAGAACAGCATCTCGACCAATTTTAGTGACCTGTAAGACAGGCAATGACATAAGAATTTTCAAACAATTATACTGTATGCAAGTCTTAACTAAACATATAATAACAGTACACAGTTGCTTTTAAGCTACCATAGATAAGACGTGCCAAACCATATGATGAAAGGATGGTCACTGGACTTTCATGTATGAATATTGTGAGGATAAAAGATCCGAGGAATGAAGAAAGCTGATGCAATTATTAAAGAGGATGAGCTGATTACAGTTGTACTCAAGAAGCAAAAAATAAAATGTCAAATTGCAGATGGAGGCAACTCAGACGCAATTCATTATTGCTTCAGTATGGTGATAGTTTGTTCTTATCCACACATTGAAAAATTCAATAAAAATTGGTCTCAGTTACAAGACATGGTACAAGGAAACGAGGACATTCTTTGGGACAAAAACATATGCCCAAGTCACTAACAGACCATATTGCAGTACAATACCTCTTCTGGAACAACATGAGATGCGCATTCAGGAAAACTGCTAGCAACACCAAGCCAAGCACAGCAGTGCTGGGGACGGCCTTCTGGTCCAAACATTGTGTTCCTGAAAACCTGTTTCCACAAAGCAGTCTTATAATGTAACTACAGGGAAATATTTCAAATGGCACAACTACACAGTTAGCCCTATGAACTGATGTAGAAAGGAGAGGAAGAACTAACAGCTGTAAGATGCTGATGATAGAAGTACAGTCGCTTCAGGCTGCCATGCTTCATTAGCTGCAATTCAAGCTCATCCACACATCTGCAGCATGGAACCATAATAACATAATTATCCAAAGAAGATAAAAAAACAAATTCATGAAATTACTTGGTGCATGTGCTTCTTAGCTAATAACGCAATCACATATAGTACATGACTCATAAATATGTTGCTACTCATACTTCTATTTCACTCTATAATGTTTGAGGTGAAACCTGCCTCTTTTACTGTTAGAAGAGGCTCTTAAGATCTAATGCACTCCTATTGGCAGGAAATCACTTGATAATGCTTGCTCATAAACTTTCATGGCTTCTTAAGGGTACAGAACATCAATGGTACATGCATATAACAAAGATGAATGTGTGACTGGATTAAGAAAATAGTGCAAGTCAAAGTAAGAAATGCAAGGACCAGGGTGTCAGTCAGGGAGAACTGCTATAGTTTATAGGATGACAATATGTTAGACAGGGGTATTAAATAAGAGCAGATAGGGTGAAGGAGGATTATCTATTGTGGATGTAAGGCTATTGGGCCAGTAAGAGAGACCTCTGCTGGTAAAGCAATACAACTCGCCTGGGCGAAGAGGTTATTCCCTAGGCTTGGTATTTGCATATGTTCTGGACGGATTCCACTCTCTAGCTCCAACGTCATGCACACACGAAAATTGAAGTCATAATCCTATGACTCAAAACCATAGTATGTAAAAACATCATTATTTTCAGGAAGAGATTATGATTTACTATCACTGCAAGTCCATTCTGCAGAGAGCATATATAGCAAGAAATGAAGGGGAAAAAATTACAGCGTATGTACAGCACCTGGACCAATTGTATGCAGCATTTCCTTCTGATACTAGACCTTCCTTCCCAGTAGAGACAGTAGCCTTTTCTAGATGTCTAATATTGATCGAGGACCGTGACGAGGTGACAGTCATCAATATTGACAACCAATCTTTACGAAATTCCTGAAAGCAACAATAAAAGTGACAAAAATAGATCAGCAACGCAACACGGTCTAACTATAGCATCTCTTCAAAATACAATCAGCTATTCTCAACATGCATGAATTTGCTTTTTCTAACATCATAAATCCAACACAACCATAAAAGGTATAAAGAACGATATGCTCGAATCCAAAGGCTCGTTTCTCATAGCTGAAACATTATAATGCTTAGAGTTACAGGAGTGAATACATCAAACACGATAAGATTGCTAGTGTCTTACAGATAGATCACATGTGATGGAGGAAATATTTTCACCCTGAAGTTTTGGTATGTTTTCTAGATGCTTCACAATTTTCTGAAGAAGTCCTTTTAAGCTCGAATCGATGTCAAGTGCCACCATTCCTGGAGTACTGAGCAAAAACCGGATGCGACCAGCACACGAGGATAGATAGGATAATGCATACCCTCTGATTGCTGCAAGTAGTTTGGTAAAATAAAAATAAAGCATGACTAAAATCCATATAATACACAGGAGAAACAATAAATAAGAATACTCCCATTATAAATAGCAAACAACACAATATAACATAGAAAAACAGACTGATTAAACTTTAGAAAATTAATGTTCTTCAAAAAATAAGTAACGTGGAATTTCAGACATGAGAGCGTAACAGCTAAGAGTGTCATCCCTCCTTAATGGATTAGCCAACAATAAGTAGAACAATATTTTTTTTTCCAAAAGACTTGAGTATATAATTCTGAGCAATGTAAAGGATAATTGATTAAAAAAAAAGAGGCTGACAGTTGAACTTACAGACAGACAATAATATACATTTGGTCCATTTGGAGGACTTTTCTCATTGTTCCAGGAAAATATCTTTACTGTCATCAAAGCTGATAAACACAGGGCAGCCCGTCCGACCCAGCCCACCCACGAATATGGATGGGTTATGGTCTTATGGACTATGGAATTATGTAATTTTACAAAGATACGGCCCCCGGTCAGTGTCTATGGACTCATATGTGTCAGGCCCTTTTTTATCAGCTTTATCTATCATTCCTAGCATATAAATAATGATTCTAACCTGCAATATACTTGCGCACCAGGCAGCAAAGATGGTCCATCCCATCTAATAAGAATCCGATAGTTGGATCACTTGGATCCTGCAGTTAAAGTCAAATTGGTCACTGAACCAATAAAAGGAACTGAAACTGCAAAGTGTTAATAAACAAGATTTTTAAGGGCTTTGTTTGTAGCCCACAAAAGAGAACTACACAAAACATATCTAAAATTGAAGAGTAACAGATAATAGTAGGAACTTGAAAGGGACGGAAAAAGTGATAACATACTTACAATTTCCACAGGAACCACACGCGCAGATGCTTTAGGTTTCGATGATGCAATTCCTACATGTTGGAAGTACCATATAATCTCACTTTGAGCCAGAGCCAATGCTGAAAACACCATCTGTACACAATTAAACAGCCGTATGACAAGTCAATATCACAGCACTTATCAATAAACGGAACTACCAAGCCAGGCATGTGGTTCCTATGTACAATCTATTGGCTTATTTCTTACATCTCAAAACTATGTAAAAATACTAGATTCCACACTGGTATGATCTAGCAAGTAGCAAGCCATACTTCCCATATAAAAAAATAAAAAATAAAATAGGGTTATAAAAGAATCAAAAGATTTGGCTATGCCTATTGGTAAGACTACAATATTGACCTCTGAAATAAAACCAAGGTTAAAATAAAGTACAAGTACATTTCTAAGAGTCATGAAAGAAAATGTGACATCATATTTCTTACAGTACTCCTTGTATATCAATACTCAATAGGGTCCAGGACCTTGTTTTAAATAAGCCTGGCATAGCCTTAACACGTCAAGGGAATGGCCGCAGAAAAAAGACCTGAATGTTAGGAGCTAATAGACTAGGTTGGTCAGTAAAAAATAGCACCATCCTTCCAAGTTCTTGCTTTAACAATATTCTCCTTTCATGGTGTATGGCATCACATGATAACAACGCTTGTTCATGAACTTCACTGGAGAGGAAAAACAAGACAAAGAAACCATAAGCGGTAAGACAATAGATTGTAAGTCATTTTGTTGTACTGGGAGGTCGTCAGTAGAGAGAAAGAGATACATTACCAATTGATATGTACTTCCATTATCTATTAGGCTTTGTTTGGTACATAGTGTTTTTTGTTTATAAACACTTCTTTTTCAAAACCTACTTTTATATGTTTAGTTAAACGTGTAACAAAATTATTTTATTTTTTCTTTCACTACTCACACTTTTTAAATAAAATACACAAATCCCCATAAAAACCACCTTTTTACCAAACATACTTTTTTATACAAACCTATTTATCAACTATTTATAAAATAAAAACACTTTATAACCTCCCTTACCTAACAAACCCTTAGTGGAGGTGTTTATTACAAACAAACAAAAAGATACAGTTCTTTATCATCCAAACCAACTTCAACACTATAGCATTTCAGAAGAATACAAAAAAAAAAGAGCATATAATTGTCACCAAAATTAACTTAGTAGCAACCTCTAAAATAAATGCTTTAAGCACATTCTTTACTATTTTCCTCTCCATCGACTTGTCTTTTATAAGTTCAGCTGGGCAATATTCAACTAGTCTTTAAGCAATCATGATTCAAAGATGGAATGATAAATGCAAAATTAAAGGTTTTATAAAAATATACAATGTTTTACGTCAAGAGGTTTGAAAGAGAATAATGGTGAAAGATACAACACTTTAGGCTGAGTCAATAGTCAGGACACAGCTAAGAAGTCCGCATTCAATAATATTGAGTATGAGTCATTTGACTCCTAGAAATAACTATATATCAAACAGTAGGCATATAGATGTATAACCCTCAGAAAACATAAATACCTTATCATCTTTTCTACTTGTTTAGCTACACTATACTCCAGATCAGCTTCTTTCTGCTTTGTTCGTCCTGCCTTTGCCATCTTCTTTGACTCTAATATGCGAGGCAAGACATATAGCTGATAATCCTCATGCAACATTATGTACTGCAGTAATTATAAAATACATATTTAAGTACTTTTTAATGACCCTTAGTACCTCATAAGTAACAACAAACAAGCCTTACCTCATCCCTGAACAATGGAAGCACTAAATGTTCCTTCAATGCAACCTGAAATAATGCGGGATAAGTTCTCAAGTATAAATGCAACAAGTTTTTGAGAGAAAGACTTATTTCACACAATTAACTGGTTTTTATAGATATGTTACTTCCAAAGAAGTGAACCAAAAAGACAAAAAGAGATATGAGAAGACAACTTTAGGAGCACCATAAAGAAGCATCACTTAAAAGAGGTATCCAGAGGAAATAACTCAACCGACAATCAAATTCTAGAACTAGTGTCAGAGAAGATCTTGTACAGGCCCTAAAAGCAGCAGAACTCTCCTAAATCCAAGCTTACATGTATAGATGTGGTGCTTTACATTGTCAATTACCATGAAAATCAATTCTCAGGGTTTATTGTTGATAGCTTTTATTCACAGCTTAACAGTAATTTTCATTAAAAAAAATTAGCGAGAGCGAGGCTTTATCTATGCTGCTCTCAGTTTCATAGTAGATGCATTATATGAAACTGAAACACGGAACTTCAGATTATGAAAACAAACCAGAGCTATATCTATGCTGGTCACCCGTAGCAGCTCATCTGGACAAACAAGGTAACCAAAGAGTACCCACTCCCGATACGAAGTAACATTTGCAAGGTCTTGAGCTCTCTGGAAAGAAAAAATATTATTGAAAAAACTGATTTGAAACATTAAGACTAGCAACTATAACAGTAAGCATGAAAGTCGCATGAAAACAAGCTAAGCAAGAATTTACCATTGGATGTGCTGAATTTGTGAGGATATCCGGATAGCGAGGATGAAAAGGGCTCAAGAAACCCTCATTTCTTAGCTTCCTTGTATCTGTAGATAGGAAAATAATAGGACCAACTGCCTCCAAAACCTGGCAAATTAATAGTTACATATGACCACAGTTTAATCCATCAGTACATCTTGTTATGATAAAGCAAAGTTCATTGATGTAAAAGTAACTTCGCAGAATTACAAGGACAACGAATCCTCAAGAGATAACAAGAACTAGATTAGCATCAACACGAAGAGACCCATACAAAACAGCCTCCCATTGGCATGCATTTCCGACAATTATGAGTCCAAAAGGGAAAATTGCAAGCAATTATCCAATTTAGGGTTGATTGCCCTAAGTGGCACAGACTTACAAAATTCCATGAAAACTCTTCCGGGTTGGTAGAACCTAATCACTCAAAGCTTTCCATTGGCATACATTTCTGACAAAAATAACAGTCACTAGTGTGCTTCAAGTGAATAGTTCCTTTGTCACATAATCCACCAAAATGCAACAACACAAAAAATGGCCAAGAATGCATTCCAGCAGTGAGTATCATGCAACTTAGCACAAATAATCCAAAAGGTTTGTGATTTTTGTGAAATTTTGTATAGTGTGCCACTAGACATAACAAACCTTTAAGTTTGGGTAATTTTCTGCATTTTTTACCTAAAAGAATAAAACTACATAAGCCAAAATGTCCCGCATGAGCTTCAAATGGTCTGCTATTCTGGAGCAATAATCCATTATTTACTTATCAGCCTTTTGGTCTTTGAATTACAAAATTCATCAGAAGTATGGTTCAGACATCAGAAATCCCGATCACAAGTATGGTTCAGACATCAGAAATCCCACAATTCCACTAAGGGCCCAATTTGTAAATCGATCATCAAAGCAGAGTAAAATTTTAGGAAAGTAAATTATAAGGGGAAAGTATCTAAGCCTCTAAGGCAGCAGTAGCCAGTAATTAGTGAAAATTTAGTATATCACTTGCTTGGTGAGACCGTGAGAAAACGGAAGGTTTCATTATCAAAGGGTAAAAGGTGGAAGTACACCTTGCCTTTCTTTCTCCATTCCCACTTACCATGAGAGATTCATCAAAAGATAACAAGATTTTAAGAAGACAAGATGTAACCAATGAAGGTTAAGAAACAGCTGGTTAGGAGTTATGAAGCTTTTGTGTTCCAGATTCCAAGTTTGATGAAGACAAGGACTACAGTGGCCGGAGCTTAAAGATAATGTGGAACTCTGGGCTCCTTCCTTACTCGGTTAATTGCTGCTATGAGGACCATGATGACAAATGTAGCACTTGATGACACATTGACACCAATAGCAATAAAGATGGTGGGCTCTACGCCAATAATGATAGCCTACTTTGGTGACCCAATAAGAGGAGAGAAGTAGAAAATTTACTCGCCCTTTAGGTAGAATAAGAAATTGATAAACTTTTTCAAGGGAATAAGTTTTTTGGGAAAGAATCCTACTTAGGTATATTTGGCAAGAGTATAAGTTTCAATCTTGTAAACTGTTTTATATAGTCACCCACATCAATCAGGTGACAAATGTGATATATGATGTTCTATAAAAGTTAGAAGAGAGTCAAGAGCACGTGTAACCTAAGCACTTATCTTGAACAGAAACTAGAGAAAAATATACTATGTAGAGAGAAAAGTAAGCATATCTTTGAATATCGATATGCATTCATTTCATGGTTAGAAAAAGATGGTATGTCTAACCTCTCCAATACGAGGACTGACAAAATTAAGATCTTCCTGAAGCCCTTTCACTGGTAGATCATAAGAATCTATGAACTGAACCAACCTGTCATTCAGATAAATAAGTGTTACAGCACAAGCATGACGAAATCGAGAGAAGCAATAACAGATGTTACTCTCAGAGTGAAGGTATCCATTTTTGGCTACTGAAGAGATAAAAGTTGCTACTATACTGCAAATTACATCTCTTGCAAAATGCTATGTTAGAATGAGTATGGCCTTTATAGTATTATGATAGGCTTGCATTTATACCAACTACCTATTTCAACTCATTAAAAACATGAACATCAAACACCGCTAAATGCAAGATAAAGTAGTCAAAACATTCACATGCAGAAAAAAAATTCCTAGATCCCTCCTACCAGAATTCCAAGCCTACATGCAACTATGCAAGTTCGTGTCAGCCTACTGATGGCATTTTCTTTTCTTGGAAAAAAGCTACGAGCATTTTCAATTCTTATTGAGGATGGAGGAACAAATATTTTACCCTGGTTGTCGAACATAAAAGAGATTTCAATGATATGAAGCCCAGTATCACTATAATATATCACATAATCTCGGGTCCACGAATTTTTTTCCCCCCGGATTATGATACGCACAATTAAGGATGGAAGAAAAACACACCAGCCCTTCGGTATCTTTGTGGATGAATGATGATATAACTTCAAACTAACTTGGATCCAAGAAAATTATTGTTCCACTACATTATTTCACGCATGATAAAGAGTGAAGAAACACATACACAATCCTATTACTGCTTAGTCAGTTTTCTATTGTCCTTATCAGACTGTGCAATATTTTCTCACACCAGCCTGTTCATTCCTCTAATAGACTTCATCAGTCTCTTTATTCTTGAAATGGGCACTAGCAATGGGAACCTACATTTGCATTTTTTGTGCAGGTGCTGTATCTCTTAGTTTTTCCATCACGAATCAAGAACTAAAACTAGTACTAGATGAGACATTAGCACGGCCAAAGATAAGTTTACTTACCTGTGATAAAAATCACAATCACGGTCATTTCTCAAGATGGCATGCAAAAAGTTGTACATCTGCAGGATCATTTTCCTTGGTATCTAGGATGAATCACACTAATATATCAGTAACATCAAACATTACTAAACAATCATAGTAGCAAATTAAAGGGAATTTATACGAGAAATAAGAATACTCCGCCCATCCGAACCATTTGCAGATTCTTGTCCTTTCCATAATGTTAAAATACATCTCAATCTTGGAATGCTAATATCCAAAATGTTCTACTTTGTTCTAGAAGCTAGCAGTTTACACCATGCCAAAGTACAGACAACACAAATTCCTTCAAGTGTATGCTTTCTTTTGGCAGCTAAAAAGAAAATTTGACAAGTTATGCAGTGAACAGCTCTTATTTTCCAATAGATCAAGCAGTTCTGCAGGTGGTTTGGATGCACAGAGTACTAAGATAGTTCAATATATATTGATAACAACAATTTCATGGTCAACAAAAAAGGGTGAAGTAACTTGCCTTCTCAGAAAAGAGATTAACACGAACAAAGGAACAAAATAAATCCATAAAGCCATGCAGTATAAGCGAATTTTGATGAGGCTGCAAAGAGGGTACACCATCATTAGACAATACAAGCAAAAGCAGAGTAAACTTCTACAAATCTTCAGTGCATCTTGCGTGCTATCAGTTTCACATAGCAAAGTACTTATCTAAAGAGCAAAAAAAACATCAAAATATAGTACCAAACTTAATCTGGAGTATTCTCATTGATTCCTATAGTACTCACCAGTAGAGTGATGACTGTACTGCTTAAATCCAATAAAAGTCGTAGTGCTTGTTCCCGAAATGCCATCAGATCAAGAAGCAGCTGATTAGAACAAAGAGCACTAGTTAAGATGCTATAAAGAGTAAAATCCCAGCTTGAAAAAGTTTCCATGTACATGAACAAGTAGAAACAAGTAGTCACAGATGCTAGGTAGAACATTCAGTAATATTATATTGTCATTTAAGAAATGGCACCAAACCCAATTGAGACTACATAAGTTTATTGGTCCTAAACCTTCTATCATCCTCACAAATAAGGGCTCGTTCTTTCTTTTGGTTGTGCCTGCTTCAGCCCTTCAAAAAGTATGTGTTGTGTGGAGATATATCCAGCTGGTATGATAGAATCATCATTCAGAACAAGTAATCTATAGTGAAAAACAGCATTTATGAGATTGATCTTAGCACTAGCTACTACATTCACTCATTCTATAGCTTCTAGCATCCGAACTAAAGCAGAAAGTCATTGCGGTTATGCTAAGTTAGTTGCATTGTTGACCAGTAAAACAACTGAAGTAATATATCCGTCTTGTCCTGTTAAACTAATAGAAACATCCAAAGAAAAATCTCGTCCATTTGTTGAGGAAAAAAGGAAAGAAAATTGAATAAATTCTATCATTTGCAAACAAAACGAAGCTGGGCAATAACAAAATTCTTCCAAAAAGAAAAGGCTAGCGTTCCAGACCTGAACCCATGGTTCCAAATTTTGAAGGTAAACCTCCGCCCCGTCATTCAATGCATCAAAAGCAACCTTATCAACCTGCACCGTCGGTTAATCCAAGAAGAAGAAGAATTCAGCCGAAACTAATACAAAATCCAATAAAGGCATTTGAAAGAAAATGAAGAATTACACGATCGAGTTGTAATTTGCTTGTATGCTCGGGGAATTTCTTGGAAACTAGGACGCAAATCTTTGGGAAGTTGGGGAAAACGCCAGATTTCCAAAACGCGTCGGAGAAATTGTGAGAGACGGGATCCGGATGGTCGAGAATCTGATTCAATCGGTACATTTTGGCGAGAAGGCCTTCACCAACGTCGGTGAGTTGAAGCACATACTGAATGTTCAAGCCCCTGGTAGAAGCCGGGCCTGCTCCCGAACTCTGCGAAGCTGTTTGTCCCTCCGAATTAATGCTTATGAAGCTTCTCGAAGCCATTGGAGATGCTTTTTCCGAGACCACGACGGTGCTGAAGGTGCCGCTTCAGAGAGCGAGAATGCAAGAGGAGATCAGGGAAGGGCAGTACTCGGATCTAGAATCCGAAGTTCCCTCAGACCTAACGGTAAGGAAGAGCAGGTGACCGGTCGCTGTTTTAGTTGAGGTTGGTAGGGGTGTTCATGGGTGGACCGGACCGGACCGGAAATGACCGGACCGGACCGGTAAAATTCCGGTCCGGTCTCCGGTCCACCATTTCCCCAAAATCGGTTTCCGGTCCGGTCCAAACCCGGAAAAAATCCGGACCGGAAGACCGGAATTTTAAAAAAAAAAAAATGTAATTTATATGTTTTATATATTTTTTTTAGAGATTTATATGTATTTTTTTGTAGATATTTTTTTAATTTTAATAAGTTAGGAGTATATATGTTTTATAAATATTTTTTTAGATATTTTTTTATAGATTTTAAATAAGAATTTAATTTTTTTATTTTTTAAAATTAAATCCGGTCCAAGACCGGACCGGATTAAGACCGGACCGGACCTATCCGGTCCGGTCCGGTCTTCGGTCCACATATGCCCAAAAATCCGGTCCGATCCGGACCGGATGAACACCCCTAGAGGTTGGACATCCGGACATGGCGATCTTTCTTTTTTTTTCTTTTTTTTTATGATAAGTTAAGAATTCGAGTTACAGACATAAAATATCGGACAACTCGAGAGGCCGATAAATCGGCAACTGAAAAAACCAGTTAAGAACAACACATACAATCAAATGAAAATACAACAAAGCAAAAGCGAGCTATAAGACTAGGGAGAGAAGTGAGTTTAGCACAAACGAACAGTGTCACCAGACGACGGGTCAAACAAGAAAAATAATCCTGGGAAGTGTTGAATGGACAACCATGATGTTGCCATCACTCATGATGAGGGATCTTCAGGAGTCTCGACCACTCTGACGTTGCCTTTTGGATCTTCAGGAGCCTCAACACAACCGCGACCACAACTGAAACAACTCGATCTTCACCCTCAATCAGCTCAACAGAAGCACCACACACAAGCTTGCACACAAAACACAGTTTATTGTTTTGACTTTAATTGTTTGTAAAATAGGTGGTGTCAGGATAGAGGACGTACCCCTAAAACTTGAAACCTAGTTTATTCAAAGTATAGTTTTACTGTTTAATTATCCTTTATGGGATACAAATTTGTAGTCAAGATTAGGGAGTTTGTTGCAGGGATATCCATTTTGTTATTGTATTGGTCCTTATTAAATTTGAATTTGGCCTTTCAATGAAAAGGATTGATTCAACTTAAACTAAAGAGTTGGAGTAGTCATTTCGGGTGTTAAGGCGTGCTGAACCAAAATCAAACGGGTCCCACTAATTTTGCTCGGTTTTGTGTGTTTTTTCCTAGCTTGTTGTGCAAGCTGTCATAAGAGTTGGTCAACTTGTACTACTTGCTAGTCTTACACGAAAAGGAGTTTTATTTATTTTTAATATTTTTTCAGTCCCATTTCAAAGCTTCCATGGACAACATAGAAGAAGGAACATGAGATAAGGAATTTGCTTTGCCAGAAGAAGGAACATGGGCGGAGGAGCCGGAGAAGGTGGTCGGAGGAGCCGGAGTACAATGGTTTATTTTTTACAGAGAGTAGTACGATGGTGGTCGGAGGAGCCGACGGATGTTCACGATGGGGTCGGTTGTGGTTGAGGCTCGACGAGTGTACAACGTCGACGGAAACACGTGGAACGGTCTGATTTGGCTCTAGGATTTCCAGATCTGGCTACAAGAATTTCAGATCTGATGTTGTACCTTCAATATGGCTTGTTCTTGTCAAGCCAACTTGAACAAGTTGGAGGATCTAGGCTTCGATTTGGTCGGATCTATACGGATCAGTTTGAGTGTGACCGGATAGAAATCCGGGGACGAAAAGTGGCTCGAGATTGAAAGTTGTGGGTCGATTGTGGCTCATATATAAGAGGCATGGATTATCATGATTCAATCGAAAGGTTTGGGTATGGTCAAATTTTTCAATTCTTCCTTCATTTAATATTGTGTGAATGACTTGTTTGTTCAAAACTTGCAAGCAAGCGTAGAACCGAGGTGGGTCAGGCTCTCAAAGATTGTTTCAATCATGGATCTACTTAGAGAGGGTCGAGAGACTCGGATCTAGACCGGTGATGGTCGAGCTGATATGGAAGCAACTGTATTGGTATTTTATTTGTTGATCAGAATTAGTTTTTGGTGGTGTTGAATGAGAGATTGTTCCTTTGATTTTAGTGGGAGGTTATCCCTAGATATTGGGGTTATTAGAGATAAGAAAGGTCTTCTCTCTAAGTCCCTTTTGGTTTGATATTGTATGAGTTTTGTTGTTACAGATGGTTGTTGTTGATGACGATGATGTTAAATGATGTTCTTGTTGGATGATCCCAAATGATGTAGTTGATTGTGGGTTCTCACCCATAATTTAACATAAGAGGTGTTGTTATCACAAAGATATAAAAATCTTATATAGCTCCCTCGTTATGTTTAAGTTTGTTTCCAGTAACATTTTGATATTGTTTGATAGTAGTAGTAGTAGTTGTTATTGTTGTTGTTGGTGGTGATGGACAGGTGGTGGTGGTGGTGGTGGTGGAGGTGTGCTGGTGGTGGTAGATTGGTGTTTTTGGTTTATTGTTGATGGGGGTTGTTTTTGGGATTTTTTTGGTTGGGAGTGTTTTTTTGACGACCTTTTTTGTTTACTACTACTATCTTTTATTGTTTTTTTAACGGGGACAAAGAAAATCAGCGTTAACAAGGAAAAAGTGCAAGCAAGAAGAAGTAATTGAACCAAGGATTGGAGTGAATGGACTGTCACTTTCGAAATAGTGAAATCTACTAGCTTATGTTTTGATTAAACTAGGTGAAAAGGAAAATCGAAATTTATATGCAGAAGGTTTGGATTAGAAGGAACGTGTGGTAGTGTTGGTGAAGATTGTTAGATATAGGTTGATTATAAATATATTAATAGAGTATACTAGTGTAATACTTGTGCCTTGTACGGGATTTTTTTATTTTATTTTATATTTGTAATAATCGTATATTTTTATTATCGAATAATTATTATTTTAATATATATTTGATTAGTTATTTAAATTAAAAATGACAAATTGACTAAAAAAATTAAAGATATAAAAAATTACATTATATAAAGAGAGACGAAACTCTTCATAACTTTATTAATCATAAAAATTGGTTAAGTTGTCTTACAAACACGCATAGCCACAATCTTTTACATCAATACATGTAAATCGATAAAACATAATAAAAAAGTTCATTTAACTCTAATACATGAAAATGACACGTGAAACATAAAAGATGGCACGATGTTTAAAATTGCTATAAATTATTAAAAACTTCCTTGTATACTACATTGGTTGTAGTATTATTTTTCTTCTTGTCTTACGATTGAGATGATTCCCGAGGAGGATCCCGAGGAAGATCCCGAAGAGGACCCTGAAGAGGAAGATCCAGAAGAAGAGGATCCTGAGGAAGATCCCGAAGAGGACCATGAAGAGGAAGACCCCGAAGAAGAAGAAGATCCCGAGGAAGACCTCAAGGGACAGGGCTACGAGTCTGATGGCTTAGAGCGCTTGTTGGAAGGCAGCGAAGACCCGATAATGGAATTTATATATCCAAGTCCAGAATTTCAGCCTGAGCAAGAGTACTCGCCATTGACTTCGGTCGATTGGGGTACACTTTACGATGTGGTATTTTCCGAAAGAAGAAACGATCCACGAGATACATCTGAGGACGCACAGCCTATTCCTGGCCAAAGGAGGCTAATGTTGAGTCCTGACTCACAAGAGGCATTTCGCCAGAGTCAGAGGTTTACCCCTGAAGAGCACCGTCAGATGGACGAGGCAGTGGAGCAAGCTCGGAGAAGGGCAAGGCCAATGAATGGGTCATGTGCTCCCGAACCGAGCAGGGTTAGGAGTCCTTCACCAGACTCTGACGGTAAACTCCATTCCAAAAAGCCATGTATGAGGAGTGGCGATTATAGGAAGTGTTTTAGGGCGCCATGATCGGGCCAATGCTGATTAGCAGTTTCTTTCCTTGTATTTTAGTTTGTTTTGCTAAGAAACTATAAATCTCCGAGCAATTTTGTCTCAACGCTCGGGAGATCCCTTTTGTAAAAGACTAATTAATTAGCTCAGTTGAGCTTATCAATGAAATTACCAAGTTTAATCTATTCTAAGTTGATTTTATGACGTTGAGTACATTGTGATGATATTAATGTTATAAAATACTTGGAATTTGATCGGTAAACAGATGGTAAACACAAGAAACACCGTTCGTGCTGGTGCTGGGCCAAGTAATGACCCCAGGCCAAACGTAAAAAGTACAGCAAACCCTGTAGATGAACATGAGACTGCTTCCAATAACAATCCAGGGGATAATGACCAAGCTCCGGTCAACACTCCAATGGTATTTGATGCAGCAGCAGTTGAAGCTATTCGAGGAATCGTTATGCAAGCATTCACGGACATATGCATAAGGGAAGATTTCCTCAGCGTCGCAAACACAAATTGGCACCACGTGAAGATGGTCTCTTCCGCGTGATCAAGGCCATAGGGGACAATGCTTATCAACTCGAGCTCCCACCTGATTTTGGAGTCCATGCGACCTTCAATGTTGTCGACTTGACTCCATACATTGAGCCTGAGTTTATTGATGGTGAAGCGGGGATGCTTCACAGCCAAGTGAGGGAGGATGATGTGACCCTGCCCCCCCCCCCCCCCCATGACGGCCCAAGAGGAAGAACAAGCCATGAGCCTTCGCTCAGATGGCCCAGTGACAAGGTCTAGGGCCAAAGTCATCGCCGAAGCCGTCGCATCCCTTATTGCACGTGTCGTCGCTGGCCAAGGCGGCCCGGAAACCGAGCCAAGACTCGTCGTCCTCTCCACCATCGAGGAGCGTGCTGAAGAAGACGTTGAACGAAGCCACGAGCTCATTGAAAGCTACACTACAAGAGAAGAGCCCGCTGAAGGCTTCATTCCAACAGAAGAGCCCGCTGAAGGCTTCACTTCAACAAAAGAGCCAGCTGAAGGCTTCACTTCCAACAGAACAGCCCGCTGAAGGCTTCACTTCAACAGAACAGCTCGCTGAAGGCTTTACTGAAGAAGAGCTCGTTGCTGAAGAGCTCGCTGAAGAGAACGTTTGCCTTGTCTGTTTGAGACACTTTCTACATTTAGCACTATTTCTTATTTTAGCTCGTTTCTATTTATAGTTTGTCTATTTTAGGGCGTGTACCTTTGCATGGGCTAGCCCACTAGGCTCGACTCGGCCCAAACCGATGTCTCGCCTCTAGTATTTATAGTTTCGAACCCTGTTTTTATTTTCTCACGTTCAAGTTAAAGTTCAAGGCTTAAGTCGAGTGTTTATCCTCCTTCCCTTGATCGGACGTCACCATATCTCTCTCATCCCCATTCACTTCGCATCCGACGCTACGGCAATTGCTTGATCTCCAAGCACAGTCTATCTTCGCATCTCCTTCCCCGCAGTCGACGCTACGACACCCCAAAGACTTGTCTCTTCAAGTCTTATACCCCTTCACCAAACCGCTTCCCATCTTTCCATCAACTCGCTTCCATCGCGTCACCACCGTGTTTCATCACCACTGCGAGTCCAGACGTGACTTCCCAACCAAGACTAGATCCGAAAGTTGTCACCTTTGACAATTGGCTTGTCATTGGAGGCAAGGACACATCACAATTGGCTATGTGAACCGATTTCACACATGTATAAATAGGCATTGGTGTATCACATTTTGAAAAAAAAATCAAGCAAGGAAGCAATTGAAGAAGCTAAGTGGGGTGAGTCCTTAGTTCCTTTGCCCACAAAATTATTTAGTCTTGGTTTAGTCTCTTTCCTAGTATACAAAATTAGCTAGCCTTCCTAGTTGTCCTACATTGCCATCTTATCACACGAAAGTGAGAAAGACGGTATTTTTCCAACAAGTGGTATCAGAGCTAGGCTCATTTTCGAATCGCGTATACTGTTTTCAATGATTATTTGAAAATTCTACTTAATTACTCTTTATTACGAATGTCAATGATTAGAAGAATCCTTCGTATTCTAAATTATAATGATCAGATTTTTCGTTACATCCATACCATTTTCAATTGATATTGCTATAATAAATTGTTGCCTTTTCACTATAGCTCTGATACCACTTGTTGGAAAAATACTGTCTTTCTCCTTTTTTCCAGCTGGTTATTAGCTGTCAAACACATTGCATTTTCACTATATAAGAATCATTAGGGTTGTTTGTTCACTACAACAATTCCAACACAAGCGGCGTTTGTTGATGATATTGTCCAACTGAGCAATTCCAACAGAAGAAGAAAGTTTGGCTCAGTGAAAAACTTTTACATGTTTTGGTGACACTTGATGGCAGTTTTGCAACTGTCAATCTGTCATCACCACTAAATTGGCACTTAAAGAAAGTTTTTAACTGTCATCACCACTAAATTAGCACTTGATGACAGTTTTGCAAATATCATCAACTACAAAAATTAGCACTTGATGGCAGTTTTTTTAACTACCAAAACTGTCATCAAGTGTCACCAAAACATGTAAAAAAACCGCCAACAACTACGAAAATGCTTATAAACATTTGTAAACTGTCACCAACACATTTTTGCTATGCAACATAAACTCAAGGAAAAGGATCCAACCAAAAAGTTACGTTGGTTCTCAATCACTACCAAAACTGCCATCAAGTGTCACCAAAACATGGTGTATGTTTTTATACGGGTGTACTCCTTACTGTAAAAAGGTTCTGTATCCAACTCAACATCATACAGATTGTATTTCTTTATACGGGTGTACTCATTACTGTAAAAAATGTTATGTATCCCACTCAACATCATACATGTTGTATGTTTTGATACGGGTGTACTCCTTACTGTAAAAAATATTATGTATCTCACTCAATATCATACATGGTGATACGGGGTTAGCCGTGTAGAAGATGGATCTAGGCAACGGATCTCAAAACAAAAGAAAACACAAGATTAGAACAATGGCGAAAGTGAAACTAATGGAAAGGATAATAGATAGAACCAATAGAAACGACGAGAAAACCCGCTTGCTTGATAGCAAGGAACCTTGTTGAACGATCTACCAACCCGATCTCTACAACGCCACACAACCAAGAATCGCTGACGAACTTGGAGCACGGAGAGGATTGCTTATGATGTACGAAATCACCAACTCCAGAGGGACTTGACAAAGACGAAAACAACTAAGCAGGAAAGAACAATCGATTGAGACTCTCATGGGGAGCCGAGTTTTCAAAGCAAAAACCAAGCTCTGTTTTTGTGTTTTAACAATATGAGAAATCTCCCTAATGAAGAAGACAAGTGAGGCCTTAAATACCCTAGGAGGGTCGGCCCTAGCTTCCCAAAAACGGGTTACACTTAATCCCGAAATATCCGAAAATAGAAAGCTTAAAACAATTAAATAATAATCCTAAAAATATCCAATGCAGAAATTAATAAGATTAAACATATGTAACGTTGACCAATAAAGTCAACGCCTTGACTTTGGACTTGTCCTCTTCGTCATGTGATACATCATGTGCCATAAACGTCTCCAGCTCTTGACGTAGTTCCTTCAATCTTGACCTAGTAATCGGTCCATCAAAGGTTGGCACTAATGGCGGGGATGATTCCTCATCACATGGTGTATTATTTTTACGGGTGTATTCCTTACTGTAAAAAATGTTTCGTGTCCCACTCAACTTCATACATGGTGTATGTGGTTATACATGCGTACTTCTTACTGTAAAAAAATGTTCTGTATCCCAATCAACATGTAAAGAAATTTTTATAATGAAAAACATTATTTATTAGAATAGAACTATTTTATAATATAAAATCAAAGTAAATATTTGTTTTATCAAGGCATGGAATATAATAACTAGATCGACTTTTCAACAAAAAAGTTACTAGATTGACGTATGCTATAAAAAATGCACTAATTGACTTATGAACCCAAAATTTAATAATAGTCTCATTGATGGCATTGTCGAAACTGCTGACAGGCCTCCTTGGTGGCGGCTTACATCTGCCATCACCACTGCAGTTCTCCTTGGTGGTAGTTATAATATGCCGTCACCAATGAAATTGATTGATGACACTTTTCAAACTGTCAACCTTGGTGGCAGTTTATATATGCTATCACCAATGAATTTCTTACAACCAACGAAGACTTGTCAACATCATCGTAAGATGTGACATCTTCTTCTTCCTTGTCTCTAAGCTCTTGCGCACGGGAAATCATAAGCTCAGCAAACTCATCGAATGTGGGGTCTTCTACTTCATCCTGGAAAAAAAAGATGGTAAAACTGTGCATGCTCTTCGTATGGTGGATATGTACACGTCTGTGATATAATAACAAAAACAATCAATAATAAGATAAAAACAATATATAATCAAAACAGACTTGATAATGGCAGTTTACAACTCCCATCAAGAAGGTATTGTGACAGATGATCACTGTCACAAAGGAATGCATTGGATGCATATTACATTTTGGGTTCATAAGTCAATTAATGCATTTTTTTATAGCATAAGTCATCAATTACCACCCTAGGCTCAGAAGAATCAGAAGGCAGAACATGTGAGGATGGCAACTCTTGGCCAATGCTCACAAACCAATTATCCCTACCTCTCTTGAGTGTTGCACCTAACAACTTGCACACTTTTGTAAATATTGCTTAATGAATCTTTTAGTACTTTATGAAGTATTTTGGAATGCATTCCAGTATAGTGATTATCTAATGTCACGCAATATTTAGTACCTTATGATAATATGTGTAATATCTAGTATTTTATGAAGCATGTTATGTAATTTTGTTTTCTATAATATAATATTTATGATAATATCGCGTAACTTCAAACCATATTAAAGACGACAAGACAAGTCAGTGTTAGGATTCTAAGGAGAACGTATAACGTCACTTGGAAATGCTACCTCTAACACGAGATGGTGAGGTGCTCACATTCTGTTTTCCTCTCAATTTTTATGTTTTGTTGATTAATTCCTTCTCTAACTTTGAGGATTTAATTCTGATTTCATTATGAGATAGAGAGAGAACCAAATGGTGCACGATATGAAAACCGCAAATAGAAAATTTTTATATGAAAATATTCGGATAGTACAATCTTGCTGCAATTCTTCTCAAGCTTGTTTCGCTTGCAATTTTCTTTACTTATTCCAACTATATTTTGCATTTCACCCATGCTTAGCTTGCAGTGTTTAAGTAGACTCTCAGTTGTTTTTCACATATTAGCAAGCTTACTAACCTCAAAAAAGCATAAAATAACATTTGAAGACAACCACACATAATGTGAAATAAACAAATGTCTACAGGGATGTTGTTTTCAATTTCATACATATTTCAAGTACAGTTTCAGGACTTGCAGTTGATGAAGCTGAATGCTTCTTTGTACCCATTTTAGCTTCAGCGAATGGGGTAACTTTGTTGCAATAACCACACTTAAGTAGTCTAAAGTCTCCATCTTCACTTGCATCTGATTTTTCCATACCAAGCACTCCAGTACAGTCTTTTTCTTGGCAAGGTGAACCAACCCATGGACACTCATATGCCCAGTGGTCAGGCTCACCACACTAAAGCAAGACTTGTTCCAGTGTGGTTTCGGAGACTTGGAAGAACTACCAGCTTCATTACAATTATCCACTGCCTCGTCTAACCATTTGAAACTGTCGCATTTAGGGGATTGGCACTTCAGAAACAACCTACCAGGATTTTCAGCCGTGCTGGACTTCACTATCTTCCGAAAACCTTCACAATCGGCTTTACGGCATGCTGTATACAAAAAGGGCATAGAGCACTTCGATGTTCTTTATACATACATATATCACAGTTCAAAGGCTCCTTACACTGCATATTTAAGTGGATGACACAATTAAGCCAGCAACGACAAACAAAAGACAAGAATTCACAGAACCACAAAAGATGTAGGGAAAGACTAATTTTTCTAGAATTCATCTTGGGACACATGCATTTCACAATGAACATGTGGTGTCAATTTATAAACGTGAATGAACACAACCGTTTCATACTTCGCACGGTAAGCATATTTCGCATCCAAAACGGACTCTTAACTTATATTCTAATTACTGAATTATAAAAAATTGTAATTACATGTTTGAGCATTTTTCCTCCAAGATACACCTCTTACTCTGATCGAAGATATACAATAAGATCATGGTTCTATCTATTTACACTTAACATGACTATTTTAATATATTTTTTAACTTTATTCACTACTTAAAATGATTTATTCATGGTATAGGAATGCCATGTGGGAGCTCATATTGGACTCATAAATTACAAATTTTGGATTGGTATTGCTTAAGCTATTTGAAAGACATAAAGGTATGTCTAGAAGTTAGTAGTTTAGCTTTAAACTATGATTAATTTTGCATAGAGTAGTAAGTAGATTAGCTTTATTACATAGTTTCAGTAACCTAGAATTAAATCCGTAGAAGTTAAGTATAAACAATAGGATTTTATTAAATCAGATATAGAGTTAACCTAAATTATACAACTGAAGACTAATGATTTAGTTGTAAATAAACACAATCAAACATTACAAATCGAACCAAATAAACATAAATAATACCTTTTAGTTTCGATGCCTCCTAGGATTGAACAACTTCTTAGTTTTTTCTCTGCTATCATAACCATCATTCCATCAACTTAATCAAAAAATCAGAAAGTACAATCAAAGAGATACAATGTTATTACAATATTTGTGCATTATCCAGTGTAGTAAGTATTAGAATATCAAACATTATTTCATGCTAAAGAATCTTTTATAACCGTAGTTTTGTCAAATATTAGAATCTTGTAATTTATTCTAATATTTGTGCCTTATCCAGTATAGTAAATAAATTCAGTTTAATAGCTTTAATAAACTGTTATTACATGCTAAAGAATAGCTAAAGTGACCAGAAGAATAATTATATAAACTTATTATTACATGTTAAAGAATAACTACAGAGTAGCTAAAGTTGTAATACCCTCAATTTTAGTAAGGATATTTGGGTAATTTTCTCAACCTTCGTTCAATTAATTATTTCGCTTTCAGTGGAGTTCGGATTTCCCGTAACATCTTTGATCTCCGAAATAATTCATTGAATTGTATAAAATATATTCGATGTATTTTCGAGACTTAGAATATTTGTTTACATACAAACATATAATTTCCGGAGTTTAAAACACATATCAAAACCTTCCCCAAAGTTTTGCACGTCACTCCTCTCGTGCGTGGTCGGGGAAGATGCACGGCTCCTCTCGGTTGTGTGGTCGGGAGCTGCCTTCCTCCCTTGGGCTATTTAAGGAGCCGATCTGGAGGGCTGAACACACCCATCTCCCTCCCGTTCCTTGCTTCGCCTCTTCCCGCCGGCAACCCAGAACCGCGTCGGAGCTGCTGCGTGGTCACCGCTGCTGCGCCGAGCTGCCGTCGTCGCGCCGCTGCTGCTGGTGGCTGCTCCGTCCCGGCGAGAGACTAACCCCGACGAAGAGCCCCCGCCGCTGTGTTGAAGCTCCATTGTTGTTGTTCGCTGTTGTTGGTGCGTAGAAGAAGAAAGGAAGAAGAAGGTAGTGGGACCCCCCTCCACTTAATTAATCCCTTTTTTTTTTTATGGATACTTAATTTAATCCCTTGTTTGGCCGAATAAGCCCAAGTGAAATCCAGTCCAAATTTAACCCGAAATCGATCGAGCGGTATAATTTCGACCCATTTTTATCCATATTTTTCTTTAGAAAAATTTAATTAAAATTTTTATGATTTAAAATCATAAAAATTTATTAAAATTTAATTCTTTGAGTTCGTCCAGACAAATTAATTGATATTAATTAATTTGTCAGTCGTAACATTAATTGCTGGATCGCGAGTGGACTCGTAATCTGCTAGAGCTATCTGAAGCTTAGGCCATATCCCCAGAAATAATATCTTCAGTAGTCGTCTCGTCTAGATTCATCGCCAAATCTACTCCAGGCAAGTGACGGTTCGCTCTTGCTTAACCATTCCATGTTCTATTAATTATCAATTGTTTTTAATTGTTAATTAAGTTGGAGTGAACTGTTGTTTTTGTTTGGGAACAGATTTTACAAATAATGTGAATTAAAAGGTGATATTATAATAGGTTGTATATATTGTTAGAACAACGCTATTATACTTGTTAATTACCGTGATAGTATTATTGTGGATTTAATGTTAACTTTAATACTAGATTAGCACAAGTATTCGTATGAACATTAATTCATGTTAAGAATTAGTCGTTTCTTTATAACTTGGTACTCGTCGGGATAATTTCCGAATAATTTTAAGGGTCTTGACCTATCGCTTCCTAGCCCTGGTAAGGTAGGAGGTTTTAAGCATCTTGCAAGTGCAATTTGGGTGGGCATAATTGTCATCATGTGTATTAAACTTTCGTAGTTATGGACATTCGAATTAAACTTTCGTAGTTATGAACATTCGTATTAAACTTTCGTAGTTATGGACATTCGAATTAAACTTTCGTAGTTATGAACATTTGTATTAAAGCTTCGTAGCTGCTCGAGATAATATTAAAAGCCTTAACATTAATGTGCGTTTTGGAATTTAATAAGATAAGTGCGGTGATGCACCTAATTAATATACTTTCAGACGAGTAGTGCAGCTAGGGAAACTCGTCTTGACTTTGATCAGAGTAAAGTTCTCTCTCCAATCTGAATTCGCATTGTGCGGTGAGGTTGATCGTGAACCGAAACATCAAGTCATTTTAAATGCTTATGTGTAACTATAAACGTTCTCAAACAATTGTCATATCTTCCCTTAAAGACTCAATTCCTTTGGAGTCTTCTCTTCAGTGCATATCTAAATATTAATCATTCAGTGAAAGTTCCGAGTTATATATCGTTCCTTCGGTTATTATTCGAGGGACAATGATAGTAAACGGTTACGATCACTAGAACCATTCTGCTTGTACCCTTGCATAGTATTTCATTAGACTAACCAACCGATGATTCCCTTGCATGGTTGACTGGTGTCATCCGTCCTATACGGCACATCAGTGGTTGGTTCCTGAAGTCAAAGTAACCAGTTGAAGGATAAGAGGCTTGCAGGTGAAGATTTAAGTGTCAGTGTTACAAGTTGTTAAATATTACTTTAACATGTATTTTTATCACCTAGCCATGTTATAGGCTGATTCTTAAAAGTCTTCCGCTGTGTAATTTAAAAGTCTTCCGCTGTGTAATTTATATGTTTTCCCGTTGTATTACACTTTGTTGTAAAAATACTTCTCTCGTTTGATGAGAGATCTTTTAATAAAAGAATTGAATTTCTTATCCAAATGTCTCCCGCTGTTTAATCTTCCGTTAATTAATATGTATTTAAGTTTAATTGTTCTGATCAAAGCCTTGGGTGACATCGGACAGAACGTCTGAGGTCACTGGCATGTGGCACTACCGATGTAAGTCGGGGGTATTACATCACCTTCCTCCGAGTCTTCCCTTGTTTGCTCTGTAGGTTCTACTACAGGAACCATGGCATCATCGGACATTAGTACCACCGATTCGGGAGTACGTGTTTCACTTCCTCATGTGGACTACTGGGTCCACCGACCTCGAAGCGTCTCGGGGGAACAGGGAAATCTAGCCTTATTGGAGATGATGGGGCCATCTCGGCTTCTTCCGAGTCTCTCTTAAGAGAAGGCATGCACCCATATCCTACAGGCGACGAGAAGAGAGTTAGTCTTTCTAAATATAGAAGCGAACTTACTATATCAGACTATAGAAGGCACGACTAGCACGGCAGACATATTTAAAAAATTTCTTCGCAAATTCAAATCCTTGAAAACATCTTTCATTTCAAAACGAGTAAATGGTTTATGAAATCCCAACCCGTTTGAAAAAACCTGGCTCTGATACCAAATCTGTAATACTCTCAAATATATACTTGAAAGGTATTACCGCCAATGACCTCAGATTCCACATCCGAAGCCACCCCAGGCTTTACCAGTTGATATAAATCATTAGACAACAGTTATAATACAAAATATCATAACTTTCGATTAAAATCATTGTCTCGGTATTTCATCCATAATCTGAAATGCAACCAAAATACATAATCAGATAAATTACAGCGGAAGTCTTTTTAAATATAAACACAAGGATCTTGATCGAGACGATCACCCGCCAAAGATCTCAACCTTGATAAGCTTTTCAAAATCCCATCTGCCTTCATTGTCGTTCCTAGCCTTCATTGAAATTGTAGTTTATCTGATGTGCCGTATGAGACGGATGACACCAGCCAACCATGCAAGGAATATAATCGGTTGATTAGTCTAATGAAAGACTATGCAAGGGAAAATCAGATAGGTTCTAAGTAGTCATATTAGGTTAGACTCATCGTTTCTCGAATCACAACCGATGACGATAATCAACCACCATATTCCTACTGGAATATATGAAACAGTATGATCAAGAGAAGACTTCAACGGAAATGAGTCTTATATGAAACGTATGAAGGAAAGACTCCAAAAGATCGAGTCTTATCGGAAGCATGACAAATGTCTGGAACATTATAATTACACACAAGCGTTTAAAACGACTTGATGTTTCGGTTCACGACCAACCTCACCGCGTAATGCGAATTCAGTTTGGAAAGAGAACTTTACTTTGATCAAAGTCTAGACGAGTTTTCCTAGCTGCACTATTTCTTAGCTGCACTACTCGCATGAGGGTATATTAATTATGTGCACAACGACACTTATCTCATTTTAATTCCAAAACGTACATTTACGTTATAAGATTTTAAGATCTCCTCACAAGAGATATCAGATCTCCTCACAAGAGATATCAAAGAGAATAAATCCCGAATGGTTGCACCAGCTGTGTGCACATACCCTGAGTAAGGGTATGGTCATGACCGAAGAGAGTACTAGAGGAATAATCCTCCTAGCACCAGTTATAAAGAAACCACTAAACCTCGCAATGTACATAGCGTTCTTACGAATACTCGTTCTAACTAAACAGTTAAAACATCTGAGCAATAATCCACAACAAAGCCATCGTGGCCAATAACAGATATAATAGCGTTGTTTCTAGCAATATATACAACATATCATAATATCTGTATTTCAATCATATATATATATATAATAGCGTTATTTCTAGCAATATATACAACATATTATAATATCTCTTTTTAAATCACATACAGTTATCAAAAATGTTCCCAGACGAAAAAAATATCCATCCCAAATTAATTAACAATTAAACAATTGATAATTAATGGAAATATGGAATGATAAGCAAGAGCGAACCGCCACTTGTCTTAGATCAGACGAAAGCTTGAACAAAGCTTAGAGACGATGGGTTTCTGGGTCAAAAGCAGGGTGTTGGAACGATGATGTTCCCTTTGATTTTGATGATGATAAACTCAAATGCTTTTGATGGTTTTTAGTGTGACTATGAGTTTCAGGAAACGGTAAAGTCAAAGGAACGATGAAAACCTGAGAAGAGTCAAAACAGAAAAGCAAAGGAACAGAGAAGCCAACAATAACGAAAACAACGCGCTGGAACGAAAGAAGAGAACATACGCGTGTTGCTGAAACAAAACAGAAAATGGAACAACGCAAGGAATGAAGGACGCGTGCTGGAAACCCTAGAGGCTGCCGAATATTTGTCTTGGAAAACAGATTTGGAAGTTGCAACTTGGGCCTCAAGGAAGATCTCGATGAAGAGATTTTGGGTAGAATATTGTTAGAAAAGATTGTATAGGATTTTATTATCTTATTTTCCTTAAGTAAAACTAGGGTAAAATATGAGAACTTCCCAGACTATATATTAGAGAGTTGTGAATTTCTACAACCACGGAACACGAGAGCATTTTCCAGAGCAGAGCATTCAGAAGCAAGAAGAACACTTACAATGACGAAACTTTGGTGAGTTGAGTACTTGTTAGGGTTTTGGTTGTCTAGTGTGTTGTTAGGAACGTTACATTGAGAAGTCTAGATATCTAGGAGTAAACTAGATTGAGATAAGACTTGCTTGTTTGTAATTCCAGGATTAATAACATAAGTAGACATTCAAAATCCTACTAGGGAAACCTAGAGGTAGAGGTTTTTCTTAGTCAACTAGTTAGTTGATTAAGTTTTCCTCTCTAAGGAACTGAGCTCGTTACTTCATAATTCTGTTGTTATTTTCCACTGCCCAAGGAACGAACTTATCGTTCCTTGATCTAACACACTCGATTCTACACAGGGACATATCTCGAATAACAAATCCCTATGAAACGACCCATAACGAGATTCTAAGTTAGATTCGATAACCAAATATACGAATCTAAGAAGAAACGAAAGGAATCGAAGGAACAAAGCCTCGCTCGAGACCACAACACCCAAGAACACATCACAAGCCCAGCCCACCGCGGGTGCGGTAGCCCTGCCGCGGGGTGCGGTGGACCTGCCGCGGGTGCGGTCGAGTTACAGAGCGAGGGGACGACGATGACGAAACTCACCGTGATCGACTCGTTTGGCCTCGATTTGGATGGGCTTCGACTTCCAACTCCTTTGCACTTCTAAACACTACCTTCTAAGCACCAACACCACCAAGGGAAGCTCCGACAACACTCCGGCGAAGCTTGGATATTCCGACAACAATGGAGGTAAGAAATTTTCAGAGAGGAAGAAAGTTCAGTTGTGATTCAATCTCTTCCTCAGATTTCTCTCATTTTATAGGCCAAGCAAGCAGCACACAAGCAAGGGAAGGGAAGCAGCTGTGTCGCCCGACCAGATGGGATAGGCTAGGAGCAGGGGCGGCACCGCTACTCTGCACCCCAGCGACTGCAGAAAACTGTCGCGATGACAACGCTCACCGCGGGGTGCGGCGGGGCCACCGCGGGTGTGGTCAAGGCACAATTTTGCCCATTTTTCATTCTTTTGTCCGGGTAACTTTATGGTTAAATATTTTATGGTTAAATATATTCGTACCCGGTTAACATATTTGCACCCGAATGAATATTCTAAGCTCCGAAAATACGTCGAATGTATTTTATTCCACTCAGGAAATTATTACAGAGATCGTGAACATTGCGGAATGTCTGAACTTCTCTGAAATTAATCGACAACTGTACAAGAGTTTGAGAAAATTTCCAAAATGCCCTTACAAAAGCGAGGGGTATTACATCACCTTCCCCTTGAAAGAAGTTTCGACCCCGAAACTTGGCCGAATAAACCAGAAAAAGTGAGGTGTTACAACAACCAGTTGGAGAATAAGAGGCTTACAGTTGAAGATTTAAGTGTCGGTATTTCAAGATCGTTAAGTATTACTTTAATATGTATTTTTATAACCTAGCGATGTATTAGGTTAATTCTTAAAAGTCTTCCGCTGTGTAATTTATGAGTCTTCCGCTGTATTATCACTCTGTTGTAAAATCATCTCCTCGTTTGACGAGAGATCTTTTAATAAAAAAGGTTGAGTTTCATGTACAAATGTCTTCCGCTGTTTAATCTTTCATTTAAAAAATATATGTATTTAAGTTTAATTGTTCCAACCAAGCCTAGGGTGACATCGGACAGCAACGTCTGAGGTCACTGGCATGTAACACTACCGATATAAATCAGGGGTGTTACAAAAGTGACCAAAAGACGGAGTCACTCTGAAAGGCACGACACTTAACTATCTAGCAATTATCAAACTAAATCAATAAGTAATGAGATTATGCTAGAAATGGGGACATCATTTAACAGATCCTCAATCATTTAAAAATATGTGTTCATAAACTCATCTATGTGCATTTCAGACTTAGGAAATAAAATTAGTTTGTAATCAGTTTTCTAATAACTACTTAATATTAACAAACACCTAAATCATATAGAGTGTATACATAATATTATAATCAGTATTCAGTTTGGCTATTTTCATCAATCAGTGCATAATAATCATTATATAATATCTCTGCAAACAAATAAGTTTAGTTCTTTGTACATACCTGCTAAATGATGAACAACCGATTGTATAACTGTAATTTTGATATGGTTCAACTATTTTGTACTGATATTGTGGGAGGAGATGTAGTTTTATAACCCCTAAAAGCATTGAATTTATGCTGCAAGATCGTGCTGAAAGGATCAAAATATTTGGTTTTACACTTATGGAAAACATAGATATGTAGTATATTGCTGACTTTAGGGTATCCTTTATTACATTTTTGAAATCCGCAGTATATTTGGAATATCATTTATTAATGTTTTTTTAGGGTTTTGATTTTATTGTGCAAATATTGCAGTTGTTTTTTTTGTAATCAAGTATGCACAGTTGTTTTTTGGAAATTGCAGATTTGTTATACTTTTGAGGGATTCAATAAAGTGTATTGTTATTTTTTGGGCAATCCAGTTTATTTGGTTAGGAAAGTGTAGCAGGTTTATTTTTTGGGACATGTTCATTTGTGGTTCAATCAGCAGACTTTTTTGAGTTCAATCCAGCAGATTTAAATTTGTCGGAATTTTCTTGGTTTAGAAATGTGTATCAGCCTATCAGGCAAAGTTTTTGCAACAGGTTCATTCCAACAGGTTAAATTTTACAGCATTTGTTTTGGTTACAAAAGTGTATTTGTCACCAAATTTAGTTTGTGTGCTATTTGTCATAGCACAACATGTTGAGTTTTTTTATGCTAAATCTGCATATATTAGGTACATTGCATCTGTTTTACGGTTTTGTAACCAACCATGCATATGCAAATCTCCATATATTAGGTACATTGCACATTTGTGTTGGTTTTGTATGAGATCTACATGTTTAGTATTTTTGCACAAAATCATACAGTTGGTCAGTATTTTTATTTCATATCAAATCTGTATATATTAGTTTACTGAGATTAAAGTGGGAATATATTAATTAAGGAAATAAATTAATAAAAATTTATTTCGACTAATCTTTAATTTAAGGTAATTGTAGGATACTCCAAATTTATGATTTTTAATTTAAATCTAAAAAAATCACATAGTGCCATGTGTCAAAATTAATACCGTGACGCCACGTGGTGAATTTTTTTTGAGGTTATTGTAGGAGTGCCACATGGCTTAACAGGTATTTGCGTTTAGTAGTAATATAGTAGATTGTAGATTACTTGTAAATATATACATATCATAAATGTATATAGTTGCCTAAAGTTTAAATTTGATAATGGCCTGAATATGTCATATAAAAATATAATGTAAAATTTATGATAATTTTGTTATATTAATATTTTTTTATATAAAAAATGTCAACACATATATAAACTTTTTCGAACAATAATATTATCAATATTAATATATAATTAAAATATAAAATAATATGTGAGGTGGTACTGATATGGCATGATATCAGTATCTGAAAGTTGTGGCACAAGTTTTAAATGTCGAAGTGATATGTGACATTTTAAGGAATTGCTTTACTATTATACATTGATACTTTTGGTATGGTATTATAGATATTAGTAAATCGATATATATATATATCACAACTTATATAATTGCCTATAATTTCAATATGAAAGTGAATGATACTCAACATTTTTCAAATAAAATATTTTATAGAAAATTTGGTAATTTTTTTATATCAACCTTAATTTTTCGTAAGTATGTTGACGTATGTATAAATTTTTTGTATTTAAATTATAATAATAAAACATATAAAATAATAATAAGGTGATACATTTTGGAAATAAATAATTATAGAAAATAGTTATAAATCGATATAACATATAAATAATAATAAGGTGGTACATTTTTGAAAGCAAATCACTTAGTTTCCAAAACACATGTTATTGTATTTTTTATATTCTGTGGTCACTATTGGAAAGAAGCTGATAAAATATCACAGATTTGTTTTAATGCTTAAGAAAGATATGATACGGAATATTTTGTTGTACATTTTGGAAAGATATGATTGTAAATAATATTGGTATGGTAAGTGTAAGATGCTATTAGTGTAATTTTTTTTATTTTTAAAATACATCTAAAAAAACGATAGACTGATACGTGTTCAATTCAATACCATGACACTACGTCGCCACGTGACAACGTAAAATTCGGGCTCATTCTAGGGATGCCACGTGGCGCATATGTTATTTTGCTTGAGTATAAATATATATATGCTCTAGTAAAATATACTCTTAAGGTAAAACGAGTGCATTAATTTAGAACGTTGGATTAGAGGAGAATAGATGGTTGTGATTTAATAATGAATTCTCTAATTTTATATGGTGGATGTGACCACACCAGATTCCCTCAAATCCTAAAATTAAGGGATTGTAATATTCACCAAATCCCCTCTCTCTCTCTCTCTCTCTCTCTCTCTCTCTCTCTCTCTCTCTCTCTCTCTCTCTCTGGCGCTATAGGGAACCGTCCATTGACGAACTCAACAAGCTTCGTTTCTCCCGCTCGCTCTCTCCTCTTCCGATCTCGGTGCTTCTCCATTCTTCTATATTAGGGTTAACGATGATGTACGGTGGCGACGCTCAACACCAGCAACGACAACCGCCACAAGGCCAGTAACCGCCGCCGCACCTTCAGCCACCGTTGCCGTCCGGACCACCGCTACCTTATGCGCAGCTTCAACAACAACAACCGCCTCCTAGGATGGAGTTTCAGAGGGGGCCACCTCCTCAGATGCAGATGAATCGTCCGCTCCTTCCACTGCAAATCTTCCTCACCATCCTCCTCCCTATGAAGGTTAAGAGTTGCCCTTTCATTTCAATTGCTTCGTCTCTCCCCTCTCCCCTTCTGATTTCTCGCTATGGATGTGTTCTTTCGGGGGAGAGGTTGCGGCTGATCGAATTTAAACGCAGTTCGTGCATGATAGATGATGCTTTTGGAATGAACAATTATTATGTGCTGCAAAGAAGGTCCTTTAAACCTTGTCTACGTACGATATTCACAGTTTTCGTGTCGATATGCATACTGTTAACTTTCATAGATTGTGAATATGATGTTTTAAATTGGAATATCAATTACCACAAAGTGCATATCTGTTCAGTGTTTTTAAAAACGTGTTTTTGGCTCGTGGATTATTGGCGTCCTCCATTACCGCCGGTTGATTTGGAGTTCTAATTTAGGGTCTATGTATGATATTCAGACATACGATATGCATTTTGTGATTATGGATTATGTATCTGGCCCTGAATGTGATATTCAGCTGTATGGAAGGGATATGCATTTTTCATGCATTGATATGCATATAATACATGTATGATATGCAATTTATTATTATTATAGATTATTTCACTGGTCGTGATCGTGATATTTATTTGTGTGGATGTGATATGCATTTTCCATACATTGATATGCAGAATATACTTGTATGATATGCAATTTTTTATGATAGATTATTTCATTGGCCGTGAATGTGATATTCATTTATGTGGATGAGATATGCATTTTATATACATTGATATGCAGAATATACTTGTATGATATGCAATTTGTCATTATAGATCATTTCATTGGACGTGGATGTGATATTCATTTATGTGGATGAGATATGCATTTTCTATACATTGATATGCATAATATACTTGTATGATATGTAATTTGCTACTCAGGTTCAACTTTACATTATCGAATTAGTGATATTCACGAATCTTTTGACGTTAGTGATATTCTCGTTAGAAGCTGAGAAGAACAAGCCGCGGGTGCGAAAAGGAAGCCGCGGACGCGGCCAAGGAAGATCTCGATGAGTGTCAGGAAAGAACAAGCCGTAGGCGCAGTTCAAGGGCAGCGATCGCGGCCATGCAGGATCCGGTCGTGCAATTATGGATTATTTCCTTGGCCGTGAATATGATATTCATTTGTGTGGATGAGATATGCATTTTTTGTACAGTGATATACAAAATATACTTGTATGATATGTAGTTTTTCTCTTGTACAATGATATGCAGAATATACTTGTATGTTTTAAATTGGAATATCAATTATCACAAAATGCATATCTGTTCAATGTTTTTGAATATCAGTATATATATACGATTGACGATGATCAAGAATAACAATTATTCAATAATACTTGAACGATATTCAGATATTGTGCTTTGATATTCACACATTGTATTTCAATTCAGTCGATGTATTATATACGATGGAACATGAACAAGATTAACATATATGTAAATTATATATAACAATATTTATTTTTTTCGTGTATACAGAATGGTTTAGAAATTCCTGAAATGAAGCTATGTATGGAAAATATAATGATGGTGAATAACTGTATATTTTTGGAGGTTTTTAATTTTTGTCCCATAAAAACCGTTCCATATACCCTTATTATACTCTTCAAATCCAATCATCCAATATTCTGAATCTGAAGCTCCATAATTGTATCCTCGTGCGTGTCTCTCTCTCTATATTAGATTTTACTCTGCAACCGGATAATTGAACTTTCGGACTCACCCTCCATCAATGGCGTCCTATGCTCTGATTCAACATCCCAGTCGCTGCTTCCTCTGCAATCCTCAGGTCTCTCTTTCTTCCTCTCTCGAATGCACACACGAGCATTCTCCCTCTAAAATCTCCTACATTTGCTTGCTCTCTGTCCTTTGTGCAGACCTCGGACCAGCTGAGCAGTTTCAGCCATGTCCGTTCAACGAGGAAACCTCTTTTCTCTAGATATCGCAGCCGGAAAAAAAAGGTTCAATGCATCAATGCTTCGGTGGCTACTCCTCCATTACCAGTCTTACAACCTTCACAAATCGACGAATCTTCTTCTGAGGTGTTATTCTAACCCTCTCTCTATGTATATTTCTCTTAGTTTGCAGTTCTATCGGCTACAGTGACTCACGGAATTGATGAAATTTGACGTAGATGGAACAAGCAGACCCTGATTTTTACAAGATTGGATTTGCTAGAAGCTTTAGAGCTTATGGCATTGAATTCAAAGAAGGCCCAGATGGTTTCGGAGTTTTTGCTGCTAAAGACGTTGAGTCCCTTCGTAGATCAAGGGTGAGCTTTGAACTTTAGAATTCATCTTAGATTGCCTTACTTCCAATCATTCTGTATCTGGGTTTTTGGATAGGACTCATCATTTTAGGACAAGCTCATTACTTCCTGCTGAAAATATTGTAACAGGATTAGAAAAATATATATGAAGGTGATGATAATGTCCGTGTGATATGTTTTGCAGATAGTAATGGAGATCCCATTGGAGCTAATGCTAACTATTAGCAAAAATCCTCCATGGATGTTTTTCCCGGACATTATTCCTGTGGGTCATCCAATCTTTGATATTATAAACTCAACAGATCCAGAGGTAATTTTGCCTTCTCTTTCTAGTTTATGTTAGTGCTGCTCAGCTCAAGTATAGCACTTTTTCTTGTTCAACTTACTTCAGGCTTGCAAGTATGATGTCAGTTTCGGAGCTTTATGAGCTACAATTCCTTGGAATTCTATTTCTCTTGACCATTTGGTTCTTCCTTTTGTTATCCTTCACTTTGTGTATAAAGTAATTGCTTCTTAAGTTGTATAACTTGATCATATTATGATAGAGTGAGATGCATAACCTGATCACGACTTGCTCTTTTCAATTTCGTGGTGGCAGACAGATTGGGATCTCAGATTGGCATGCCTTCTTTTATTTGCATTTGATCTTGAGGAGAACTTCTGGCAATTCTACGGTGATTTTTTACCAAGTGTAGATGAGTGCCCTAGCTTACTTTTAGCCAACGAGGTTAGTAGATAAGCTTAATTCCGAAGTACAATATTTTGCTTGAAAAAATGTGTACTATTTGTTATGTACAATTTCCATTTGATTGATGTCATGCTTTGTCGGCCCGGCCTCCTGAATCAAGTCTTAGCATTTGAAATGATATACACTTGTTACATTATGCATGCATACATCATTGACTCGTGATCCCCCCCTTTTCTCATAACAAAATATCCTTACACACACACACACACATATATATATATGTGTGTGTGTGTGTGTGTATTTTCTCCTGCACAGATGAATTACCAGATTTACATCAATCCATATACTTGTACTTCCATTGTGAGTAACAGAGCCTTGACAAGGTTGGGTTTGTGGATAGTTGCCTTAAGAGAATTTGTTATAGATGGAAATGGCATTGTTGTTTTTTTTATTGAGTATTTCTATGAGAAACATCCTTGGAAGGTAAAAAAGATCATGCAAAACATAAAAAAGTGGTGTTTTTAGTCTTATGTTCCTATTCACATGATCTGTTTCAATTGCTAGTGAGTATGATGTTCAAGGGGAAGTTGCTCCTCTCCTGAGAGGCTTAGTCATCTCATTCTTCATTTTCCCAGATTCAAGATCCTTCTGTGTGATTTTCTTCTTCTTTGGGGCATCCAGTTTAGAGTGAAGTTCTGCTTGACAGGGTTGGTGTAGGGAGAAACCGATGCACTTTTCTGTCTGTTTGTGGTAGAAGGAAAGAACATCTTGCCTTATACGATTGTGGATCTAGTTGACAGACTGCTTAATTTGAATATTCCTTTTGGAGAGATTCTATTCTTTGATCTTACACTCTTTTTTGCTTACTTCTGTTTGCATATTATAGAGCTTTGACTAGAGAGTGGTTGAAACTCAACCTTTTAGTGCTCCGTTTTAAATTCCATTTTGCCTCTATAATGTAGTGCTCAGGCATTTCACAAACGGGACCAAAAGGGGTTATAAAGAATAAAAAAAGCTAATATTTGCTTTCTGTTTGGGTTCAGCATGCAAAGTAACACTGAGCTACTATACCTTGGCATTCATTACTGTTGTGTAAAGATACCCTGCAACAATTGCTCAGTTTATCGGTGTTATCTTGTGTCCGATCTGAGTGTAATGCTTGTTGGGAATTGGGGTATAGAAATAGCTTTGAGGCGTGAAAAGATCACTATCTTTAAAGTGATATTTGTCCCCTATTTAATTGCTGTAGAGTTTCAGACAAATTCACTCCCCAGGATACAACAAAGCCCTCAATGAAACATCAGACAGCAAATCTGATTTTCCTTCATACATTTCTTGTTGAAGAACATTCTCTATTTGTAGAGAATTTCTGAACTGTCAGATACAGTTAATTCAGATTTCAGTTAGGGAAGTTAGTTAGGGCAGTTAGGAAGTTATCTTTAGGCAGTTTCTGTCATTGATCTGAGAGAGATCAACTTCTAATCTCAGCCATTGATCTCAAAGAGATCTCAGCCACTGATTTTAATAAATCAGATTACTTCCTTTTAATTCCAGAATTAAACTTCTTTTAATATAATAACAATAAGTCTTATTAATAGACTTTTACCAACAATGCTGTCTTTCCAGAACTGCATTGGAGTTGTAAATTTCTCTGTGATGTAAACTAAAGGACGAGTAAAAGTTTACCCGATGTTTACATTTTATAGGAGGACCTTGTTGAGCTTCAAGACCAAGGATTGGCATCAACTATGCGAGAACAACAACACCGAGTGTTTGAATTTTGGGAAAAGAACTGGGTATATTGACCTTTTGCTAATTTGCTTTCACATTCTCCATTTTTTATAGCTTTGAAAGATTATATGACTGTTAAAATATTATGTAATTTATCTCATATTCTTTTAAATGTACAACTTTGCTCAGCACTCTGCTGCACCACTGAAAATTAAACGTCTTGCACGTGAACCTGAGCGATTTGTCTGGGCTGTGAGTATAGCGCAATCTCGATGCATAGATTTTCAGATCAGGGTTGGGGCACTGGTTCAAGATGCTAATATGCTTGTTCCTTATGCTGGTGAGATTTGTTATGCCTTGAACATGTTAGACAGATTTGCATTGTTACGCATTATTTGCAATATAGTATATACCAACTAATGACTATATAACTCTTTGGCTGCTCTCATTTCTATGAAGATGTCAATTGTGGAAATCATTTTTGCTGTTGTTTTGAGTTGCTTTTACCAAATTGGTCATTATCATGGCAGAAATGTTGTGTTCTACTGTAACTGATTAATAGTTGATGGACATAATGTGGCAATTCCTGCAGCAGCGGGCCTCATATTATTATAAATTACAATCATGCATTCGTTTGCATCACTTCACCATTGTTGAATATTTTGAGAATTCAAAGTTTTAAAGATAGGATGCTTGAAGTGATGATAAATGTTGAAAAGGTAATTTTTGTAGATATGCTGAACCATTCATCCGAACCAAATTGCTTCTTTCACTGGCGTTTTAAAGATAGGATGCTTGAAGTGATGATAAATGCTGGGCAAAATATTAAGAAGGGGGAGGAGGTAAGATTTGTCATGGATGTCGTCATGTTAATATTATGTAGAGACTGTATTTTCCAAGTCAGTTATAATATATTTTATGGATTTATGCTAATCTGAAGATTGATTTATCTTGCTGATAAACATGTAGGCATGTAGCAGTATTGGCTTTTAATCCCACGATAAGAAAGCATTTTGATAGAATATGACGTGTGTCATAGACTCATAAGGCATAGTTGCTTACAAAAACTTCACTTTTGGATGTCACAGAGTATTGCCAGAGTATGAATTTTGACTAAATTTATGGCCATTTCGAACTAAACTAATGGTATTGATCAATCAAACATCAGTTTCTCACGACTTCTTATTTTTTCCAAACCCAAGACTGACTATAATATTTGGATCCAAGGAAATCTGAAGTCTCTTATCAAAGCATGATGCCTTCTTTTCTTGCCAGTTCTTGCATATAGATGAATCTGGTAATTTAGTAAGTAATGTATATGCAAATAATAAGGGATGACGTTGTTATGAAATTGAGCAACCTTGAAGAAGAGATGTGCCAACTTTGAGAGGTAGAAGAAAAAGAGAAAACCAATTCGTTTTCCAGAATAGCCCACAAATCTCATAAATCCCTTATTTGCCTCTGATTTGTCAACTAAAGCACTTCCTAATTTCCCCAAAATTAGTGAAAGTTGCCTACTTGCCTACAATCCCAGATTCCAGAGATAGTCCCTTTTCATTGAACCAAATTTGCCATGTTTCTGTTAAAATAGATAATAAACAGTTTCCCATGTAGGCATTGTTGGATGATACGTAAGACATAATGACATCTTAACAGAGAACGCGAGGGAATACAAAAAATTTACACTAAAACATACTTTAGGACATCATTAGGGCAAATAAAAGGTTAGGGATCATTACGACTCAATGAGAGAACCCTGAAAGTTTATGGACCAAATGTGAGATTTACTCAAACACAATGTTTACTTATATTGCATACTGTATTCTTCCTTGAAGCAACATCGATGATGTATATTGTAGGGTCCTACATCATATAATACTGATTGAGATTTATATTCCTCTTTTTCTGCAATTCTTCCTTTATCTTTCATCTTCTATTCTGCTTGGATATGATTTTACTCCATGCTTGATGTTTCTGTTTCAGAGTCTGCAATAATCTTACTGCACGAGAAGAATAATCTCATCTTGACTTTGTGGGTTGTTGCAGATGACTATCAACTATATGAATGGGGAGAATGATATACTTATGCATAGATATGGATTTTCATCTCCTGTGGTATTGTCAGCTAGATTACTGTGTATTTCTTCTCTTATTTTGATTCTCTATCTTGGACTTGCATCTAATAAACCAGTGATTTTGGTGGTTGGCTATTGGTTGTCTAAGATGAATAGTGCAATAGGTTAATGATTAGATGGTCATATAAGTTCATATTGTTCAGGACGTCAGGCAACTTGCTTCATTTACAATCTGCAAGCTAATTGTTGTCTCATTTAAATCTAGATTTTCTATAATGTAAACATGACTTCCAATGTGAAAGGTACTGAGGTTCATATGGATAACATTATGTAGAATTTCATAGTGACAGATAAAATAGAGAAGGTAAATGGACAACTTAAATGTAGACAGGGGGTTCATTTTTTGTGTGAAATGGTTATACCTCACAAAACTTGTAATGTGTTATTGCTCATGTTTTTTCTCATTTTGGTTGAACTGCATGTCCTGCAGAATCCATGGGACGTTATAGACTTCTCTGGGAATGCAAGCATCAATGTGGATGCGTTTTTATCTGTATTTAACATCGCTGGCCTTCATGAAGAATACTATTATAACAGTAAGTGATCTTCTAAAGTTCTATTCCATAAGTATCAGGTGTCCTCTGAGTTTTTCTCTGCATCAATAACCATAGTCATAAAATTTATGCACCCATCTTCAGATATTGCAGTCTAATTGACATTCTCTTTAACATCCTATGAAGGTCAACTGGCAAATGATGGAGATAGTTTTGTTGATGGAGCAGTTATAGCAGCAGCAAGAACATTGCCGACTTGGTCAGATGGGGCCGTTCCTCCAATTCCAAGCATTGAAAGAAAAGCTGCCAAGGAGTTGCAGGAGGAATGCCAACAGATGCTTAGAGGCTTTCCTACAACTCTGAAGCAAGACAAGAAGATCTTGGGTAATTATTTTTGGTTAAAGGCCTAACCTTGCTTAAGCATTAGGGTGACTTGTGTGTTTTAAATCACTGTTACTTTATACTTGCCATTTTCTACAATATGTAAAACATGACCACATCCAGCAAAAACAGGTTGTATATTCATTCTAGTCACTGAGAATGATAGATTTTTTTTATCAGTATATGCAGCTGTTCACCTAGTAAAATGTGAGTTTTGTGATGTTGATCTTTTGACATTTCTTCTTTTACAGATTCAATGCAGAACCCTAGGAGGACACTTGAGGCTGCTATTAAGTATGTTGATTCCTTTTTCACTTAAATCCCCTATTGTCAGAGTAAGCTGTCCTGGAAACTTGCTAGCTAATGGACCTCAATGGTTTGGTTTGCAGATATCGAATGCACAGGAAGTTGTTCATAGAGAAGATCATTGATGCATTGGAGATCTATCAAGAAAGGATTTTGTTTTAAGCCAAGTTCTCTACAATACAAGTAAGAGATGTATCAGAGCCTAGGAGCTAGATGCTGGCCTAGTCCGTAATTGATATAGTAATTAGGATAAGAAGGGTCTAAATTAGCTGCCATGTGAAGTGAAGATAGGACTGTGGATTTGAGAAGGCAGATGAATATGCCACTTGTTGAAAAGTTGCTTCTTTTTGGTACCCAAAATTCCAAGCTGATTGTGCTTTCTACTATTAGAATGCATGAATGCTGAATTCATGATAGACCTCAGGAAGAAGAACGAGATACCATGGTGCTTTGAAGGAACCAGAAAAGCAGCACAAATCCTAACACTCATGCATTTTCATACCCAAGAAACTCTCGCCATCATCCCATCACTCTTGCATTTTCATACCATGGTGCTTTGAAAGGAACCAGAAAAGCAGTACAAATCCTATCACTCTTGCATTTTCATACCCAAGAAACTCTCGCCATCATGCAAATGTGTTTTGTACTCTTTAATAGAGAATTTGTAGTAATATCTCATTTGAATATGAGAAGAGGAAGGCAGTAAGGCTGTGGCCCACCGAACTTGTGTATGTGGATGATGGAGTAGGGCGGGTGGAAGCACAACCACACGAACGTGAGCTTATCTCTAGCTTTAGCAAACAACTTTCCCCCCTTCTTTTTATTGACAATTATAGGTTCTAATTTCAGAAATATTGGTCATTTTATTAGACAGTTTCCCCACCTCTACCGTTACTCTTCGAGGTATCTAATCTGCTTGCATATCTGGTAGAGACCACTCTAGACTAAGATTAGTCAAGAGAAAACCACCGGAGAAAACCAGGAATTGAGTAGGAAACTCTCCTACAGACTCTTTTCTTAATTAATTCAACGATCATTACAAAGGTAAATTGACTCAGCTTAAATAGAGAATAACTAATGCACTACTTAACCCACTAACATGCCTAATGGGCCATGACTTGCTCAACTGAAACTAAGAATTAGGAACAACCTTGACTCTTTCCACAACACTCTAATCCTATCCTAATATATTATAAACTTAGCTTTTTCGAGCAATTTATTGATACTTAAATGCTACTCTTCAATTCCATGTTGGGCCTGGTGCACTTTGTTTGAAACCTGCACTTGTCATTTATTTTGGCTCATATGTTGTACATTCATTTGTTTAAGCTGCTACCCCTTATTCTCCCACACTAAGTGCAACTTCCGACCTTTCTTCTTCTCTTTACTTTCAATATCTCTTAAACTTTCTACGGTTACAGTTGCAAATTACAGAGCTCATCAGTCATCACGATGCCCTAATTGTCAATAAACCCTATTTCCCTATTTCCATCCCTCCTTTTCTCATTAGCAGGAGAAGAAGAATCCACGATCGTCGGAGGCTCGGAAGCCGGGCCACAACGGTCCAAACTGGTCAAACCCCTCAAAGCGATTGGGAGGAGGTAGCGTTCACTTCTGGGAGTTGCCGAGGAGTAACAATGGATGCCTCCGCGAAGAAGGAAGACACCATTCCCTTCAAGAATTTCCAAATCAGAGAATACCCTGGCCACAAGAAGAAGGTCCAAATCTCCCTTCCTCTTTTATTGGTTTCTCGAACTGTCAATTTTGAAATCCTAATTTTCGCTTGGTTTTCATCCATGGAGATTTGGTTTTGACACGCGTTTATTCTCCCTATTGGGACTTCGAAGGTGCACTCTGTGGCTTGGAATTGCACGGGAACAAAGCTCGCTTCTGGCTCCGTCGATCAAACAGCTCGCGTCTGGCATATCGAGCCCCACGGTCATGTAAGGTTTTCCCCCTTTTCTCCCAATTCAAGTAATCGATTAAAATTTGTGATATTTCTGTGGTGCTATGAATGTGTATGTGTTTTCAAATTTCCTGCCTTTCAATTTGCTGGATACTACCATTATCAATTATAGCTTTCATGGGACTTATCGGTGTTTAATTATTGAAGTTATATTATGCTATATGATATACATGGTTTTTCATTCTAAATCCTAATACATTTGGTGTTTTGGTACAAGCTAAGGTGAAAGACATTGAATTGAAAGGGCACACCGACAGTGTGGACCAGCTGTGTTGGGATCCAAAGCATGCTGATTTAATTGCAACTGCATCCGGAGACAAGACAGTTCGTGTATGGGATGCTCGCAGATTGGTAAATTGTGCCAGATTGGTATCTCTAATCTTATCATTTTCATGATATTTTCTGTAATATCCCTCATTTTATAAGGGTATTTTGGATTTTTTCCAACTCTCGTATTACAAGTCGGATTAATTTAAGAGAAGTTCAGACATTCGGTAATATGTTTGATCTCTGTAATATTTTTTTGAGTAATATAAAATACAGTTGGCATGTGTTCAAGGTTAAATAGTCGTTCGTGTACGAATATATTTAACCCGGGGTTAAGAAGATTAACCCAAAGTCAAAACGGTCAAAAAGGGTGAAGAATGGCCTTGACCGCACCCGCGGCGAAGGCCGATCTGTGAGGCGGTCAGAGGAGGCCACCGCACCCTGCCGCACCCCGCGGTGGGATATTTTTTCTTCTGCAGCGTGATCGTCTTCCACTGCAAGTGGCGCCGGTTGTCAGCAAGTGGCTGCCTCCCTTGGTCGAGGGCTTGTCTCCTGCTTGTTCCCCTCTTAGCTGGGCCTATAAAAGGGAGAGAAAGCTGAAGAGGAGAGTGCTGAACGTCTTCTTCCTCCTTTGTTTTCTCCATTGTTGTCTGAGCTTCCAAGCTTTCGCCGGAGCTTTGCCGGAGTTTCCCTTGAGTGGAGAAAGTACTCCCAAGTGATGTTGGAAGGTTTAAGGTGTTTGGAGATCAAACCATAATCGAGTCGAAGGCAAACGAATCGATTTGGGTAAGTTTTCTCCATGGATGCTGTGAAGTCCTCTGCCTCTGTTAGCTCGCAGCACCCGCGGCAAGGATCCCACCGCACCCGCGGTGAGTTGGGTTCGTGTTGTGGCTTGTGGGTGTGTGGTCTTGGGCGAGGCTTGACTCCTTCGATTCTTTTCGTATTCTTTTAGATTCATATACGTGGATATTGAATCTAACTTAGGGTTTCATTTTGGGTCGATCCGAAGGAATATGTGGTCTCAGATCTGTCCCTGTTTCGGACCCAGGAGCTCGTCGTCTCTAAGCTTTGCTTAAGCTTCTGCGGATCTAAGGCAAGTGGCGGTTCGCTCTTGCTCATCATTCCATATTTCAATTAATTATCAAGTGTTTAGTTGTTAATTAATTTGGGATGATTTACTGATTTATTATTCGTTGGGAACAACTTTGTTAATAATTGATTAAAAGATGATTATACTAGGTTGTATATCTGCTAGAACAACGCTAGTATAAATATATGTTTATGATGTTGGCCATGTTGGCTTTGATGTGGACTATTACTGTGTTGAACTGTTTAGTTAGCACGAGTATTCGTAGGAACGCTACTGTGTATCTCATTGCGAGTGCTAGTCGTTTCTTGATAACCTGGTGGTTAGGATTTAGTTCCTACCATCCTTCTCTGGTCTTGACCATACCCTTACTCAGGGTTTGTGCACACAGCTGGTGCCGCTTTAAGGGATTTAGTTCCCAAGGGATTTAGTTCCCGATTCGTTCTTAGGGATTTAGTTCCCGACTCCGTTGTTTGGGATTTAGTTCCCGAGGGATTTAGTTCCCGATTCGACTTTAGGGATTTAGTTCCCGAGTCAACTCCGCCTTAGGGATTTAGTTCCCGACGGTATCTCTTTATCCCGAGGGATGAGAGAATTTAAAAGCTTATAACGTGATGATCGTTTTGGAATTTAACAAGATAAGTGCTTTAGTGCACATGATTAATATACCCTTGGGCGAGTAGTGCAGCTAGGAAATCTCGTCTTGACTTTGATCAGAGTAAAGTTCTCTTTCTAATCTGGATTCGCTTTGAGCGGTGAGGTTGGTCGTGAGCCGAAACATCAAGTCGTTTTTGAACGCTTGTATGAGATTATTAAATGTTTCCCAACATTTGTCATGTTTCCGATAAGGCTCATTTCGTTGGAGTCTTCTTTTGGGATTGATTGCTGTGAGACTCGGTCTCCAGAATCTTCTCTTGATCATGTCTTTTCTTGTGTTTCAGTAGAATATGGTGGTTGACTATCGTTATCGGTTTTGATTCGAGAAACGATGAATCTAACCTAATACGACTACTTCGAACCACTCTGCTTTGTACCCTTGCTTAGTCTTTCATTAGACTAACCAACCGTAATTGTTCTCTGCATGGTTGGCTGGTGTCATCCGTTCGATTCGGCACATCAGATAAGTTGCCATCCCGTGAAGGCTAGAACGACTATATAGAAGCGAACGGTGTTTTGACAAGTGATCCAGGTTGAGATCCTTGGCGGGTGATCATTGCGATCAAGACCCTTTTGTTGTTATTTTAAAGACTTTCGCTGTGTTAAATATATCTTGTATTAAGTCTTCCGCTGTATTTCTGATGTATTTGGAATTATGTTGTAATTCCGAGACTTTGGTTTAAATGAAAGTTATGGTATTTTGTATCATAACTGTTGTTCGATAATTTATATCAACTGGAAAAGCCTTGGGTGACATCGGACAGTACGTCTGAGGTCACTGGCGGTAATACTTTCAAGATGTTATTTGGGGGTGTTACATTTTCTCTGTAATTTTGGTGACATATAGGGCTTACCTAGGTTTTAAACATTGCTGCATTTAAAGTTCTTATGAGGATGAAAGTATTTTGGTTAATGACCAGGGATACATGATTGTTTTCGATATATTTTCACACTTCCAAGAATTGACTCATCCATTATTAAGTTTCGAGTTTGATCATTTTGTACTTACATTGGCTCCCAAATGCAGTCATCTACATTCTGTTTATCATATTACATTGACAATTTTGAGTCATTTAGCCACCTTTCATATCCGACTACTGTGGTTAGAGAGCCTCGATTGGCAGTTCTAGCTTTCCTTGTTGAGTAGCAAAAGAAAGCGATTCTAGCTTTCCAAGTTTCTTATCCTGAAAATATTATTTTTACATCACCGTATGTAGGCGGGAAATGCTCACAACAAGCAGAGTTAAGTGGTGAAAACATCAACATTACATACAAACCAAATGGGACACACATAGCTGTTGGTAACACGGTAAGTATTGCAAGTTTTTTATGCACTGGAAATGATAACTGAAGCTTATAATTTCAGATGTTCCTGCTTTTACCTAGCTGAGGTTTCTTAACTGCTAACAATTGCAGGATTCTTTGGGTGGAAACTCAAAGACAACAATTATTGCCAATGTTAGCCCATCCTTTTGGTCAGTTGTGTTTGAACCTCTCCTCTACTTTCGCATTTCATGTTATTTGTTCATGTTTTGACTTCTCAACTTGCAGCTCTGCAACTGAAACACTAAGCACTCTCAAGTTTGCTCAGCGTGCCAAACTTATTCAAAACAATGTACTTACATATAACTTATGTACCTTTCTCCCCTAATTGAGATTTATATACTTTTCTGCTTATTTTGTGCTTCCTTTTTGTAAGGCCGAGGTGAGTGCAGATGCTTCTGGTGATGTAACAGCATTACAAGAACAAGTTCAACGGTTAAAGGCAAGAATACAACTTGAAATTGCCAGAATGAAAATATTACAGTGGTACTGAGAAAAAATGTTGTTTTCATTAGGGGCAGTTGTCCCACTTGTTAAATAATCAAAGACAGCCAATAGAGCAATTGCTCAGTCACGGAAGTACACAACTTAGCCTTGAAGATTTTCCTGGAAAGGTTGATCCTTCAGTAGATGTGAATGTTGTTTACAAACATGAATTGAGAAATGCGAATGAAAAGGTATATAATATGTTGTTATCCAACTTAATAGCTATTAGCCTATTGATTACTTCCTAAATCTATGGAGCAGATCAAATGCTTGGAATATGCTTTAGCTTGCTCATTCAAAAGGGAAAGATGGTTCATACTACTGTTAAGAAGTTGGAAGCGGAACTTGAGAGCAGGAGCACTCTGGTATGAATTTTCATTGACACAACTTCTATTTCTTTTATTTAAAATTTAATAAAATAAGTGTCTTGAGTTACATCTTTTCAGGTTCAACATTTGGAGGATGAAGCTCATCATAGGCCAATAAAATTGCTGCTAAAAGAGGTAAAAATCATGGTATCGATATTGCTAAAACATGAGTTGACATATGCGGACAATTAATGTATGGCAATGAGGTTCTGGAGGCTGTCCCTGTTGTTTATTCAAGGGAACTTGAAAATTTGAGGACACAACTTAGTTTCACTGTGTGTGGCATGTCTCTACATCATAATATGCATTATGGAATAAAAATGGTTTAAACACAAAAAGATAGTAGTTTTTGCACCTTGCTTTTTCCATGTCTAATTGCTTCTGTGTATTTTTCTGATCAGGTTATAGACTCTTCATTGAGGGATCTGGAAATGAAAGAAGCTGATACCATCTCCTTGGTGAGAAAAAAATATAAATATTTGTTATGTAGCTTATATGGAGTTGTGATTTAATTTAAATATTACATTGATCAGCATAAATTTATTCTTAGCTCTGTTCTTTCTATCTTCTGATGAGGTTCATGTAAAATTGGTTTACAACCATGGCAAATTTTTGGCTAATGTCCTGACGATATAGCTCTGTTTTTTGCAATAGTTTTACACGATATGTTGTATTATAGCATAAAGATTAAACTTTACAAAACTTACAGTTGCTTTATTTCTTAACCAATATTTCACTACTTCATATTAAACATGTTTAATACTCTCAAATTGGTTTCATACAAAACATGAAATACTTAGGATATTTAATTAGCATATTTAGTGTACAAAAAATGCATGCTTATTATTAACTACACATTACAGGAATAAAAATTTACGCAAAAACATATCCCTCCAAACACAAAATTTTATTTTATTACAAAGTGTAATTTTCTTCCAAAATAGATTATCACAAAAAAAAACCTAACATAATTACATATAACATTTGTAGAGAGATGATCAAATGAGCACCGGATTTAAAGTAATCCGTGCGCACTCCAGATCTTCTTACACATGTCTCCATCTGACGATTGGTAGTGATCCTTCATTTAACACACGGAGGGGCATTTTGGTCATTTTCCACGCATTCACTATAGCCGTCTCTCCTTGCCTCTCTCTCGATTCGCTCTGTTTCTCGCAATCGCCATTGGAGGTAAATGTTCGCTATTGATGATTTCAGTTCATGTTCTTCATGGATCTCGTCTCTTTCGATGTATTAACGCTATTGTATATCTGTAGCCGTCGTTCTTCGCGTCTCTGATCTCGATCGATTTGGTATCTATTTCCGTATTCGCTGTCGTCGGAATCGCCATTGGAGGAGTTGTTGCTTCTCGCTCGTTGCAGTTCACGTTCTTCATCGATTTCGCCTCCTTCAATCTTCCATTGCTATTGGATTGACTGGCATAGACGTTTCTATGGATTCTGGTAAGTCAATTTGTTTTGTTTTGTTTTAGGGTTCCAGAATTTCTTGATGTGTCTACTTATGTTCTCCGATTGCTAGTAATCTGAGTATGATTCTTTTCAATTTGGTTGTTATCTGGCGTTTCTAATGTGGATGTTGTTTGACAGATTCGTATTAACCTTTTCATCATTAGATTTTCCATCCTTTCTATGGGCGATTGTTTTGAACCTATGCCTTATAGAAATGAACCTGGATGTTATTTATGTTTCCAGTGCCTGGTAGTGGTTCTGCTGGTGCTAGTGGTAGTGTATCCCTGGATCAGAGTTCTCCTAGTTCATATCCAAGTGATTCGGACACTGAGATGTCGTCGGATTTATCCGTTACGCGATTATCTCAAGGTGGATCGGTGTACCACATTCCAATCTGTGTTGATTCTCTGAAACCAGTTGTTGGTATGCTGTTCGGGTCATTGGGGGAAGCGATTGATTTTTACAAGGCATATGCACTGTAATGTGGCTTTGTTGTGAGGCTCGGCGGATCACGCATGGCAGGCGATGTGGTTGCACTGAAGTACTTGCATTGCACCAGACAAGGTTTTAAAACTGGCCAGAACAACACAAAGCGCATGCGCCGACGTCCTTCAAATAGAGTTGGTTGTAAGGCAAAACTCACCCTCACTTTTGTGGGCAACCAGGGCTACAAAGTAACATCATTTGAAGATCGCCACACTCATGAAATGGTTGTTGGTAAGGATAAACAGTTTATGAAGTCTATGAGGAAGCTGGACTTTGGACATAAAAAGTTTATGATGGATTGTGAGAAAGCCCACATTGGTCCGGTGAGGTCTCATAGGATATTCAAGGAACTCGTGGGCGGCTACTCCAAAGTTGGTGCATCAACTGTTGACTTCAAGAACTACCGGCGAGATATGTTGGCTTACATAGGTGGTTTCGATGCTCAGATGACGATCAACCGTCTGTTCAACAAAAAAGAACTCTGCCCTGCGTTCTTCTTTGAGTATGACGTGGATTCTTGTGATCGTTTGACACGTTTATTTTAGGCTGATCCTGTGTCTCGCAAGAACTTCTCTCTCTTCGGCGACGTTGTATCGTTTGATGCTACGTACCGTACCAACAAGTTATTTTCTATCCTTCTTCATTGCATTGTTCCTGTTCTATTTTACAGTGCAATCAGCCTTCAATTTAATGTTTTTCGTTCTTTTAATGTTAAGTTCATTGGATGAACCTCTTAGTTATATTGAATGAACCTGTCTGTTGAAACTGATGAACCTCGTATACAAACTGATGAACCTAGTGTGAAATCCAATCCTATTGCTATCTACATATTCCAGTCTGTTTGCTGAGGTCCCAAATGAACCTGCAAGACAACACCAATGAACCTGGTCCATTTTTGAAGTGTCTAACCTATTTTATTTCTGATGAACCTGTCACTTATACTCAATGAACCTGTAAGTTGTAAATGATGAACCTCTTAGTTATATTGAATGAACCTCTCTGTTGAAACTGATGAACCTCGTATGCAAACTGATGAACCTAGTGTGCAATCCAACCCCATTGATATCTACATATTCCAGTCTGTTCGCTGAGGTCCCAAATGAACCTGCAAGACAGCACCAATGAACCTGGTCCATTTTTGAAGTGTCTAACCTATTCTATTTCTGATGAACCTGTCACTTATACTCAATAAACCTGTTAGTTGTAAATGATGAACCTCTTAGTTATATTGAATGAACCTCTCTGTTGAAACTGATGAACCTCGTATGCAAACTGATGAACCTAGTGTGAAATCCAACCCCATTGCTATCTATATATTCCAGTCTGTTCGCTGAGGTCCCAAATGAACCTGCAAGACAGCACCAATAAACCTGGTCCATTTTTGAAGTGTCTAACCTATTCTATTTCTGATGAACCTGTTACTTATACTCATTGAACCTGTTAGTTGTAAATGATGAACCTCTTAGTTATATTGAATGAACCTCTCTGTTTAAACTGACGAACCTCGTATGCAAACTGATGAACCTAGTGTGGAATCCAATCCTATTGCTATCTACATATTCCAATCTGTTTGCTGAGGTCCCAAATGAACCTGCAAGACACACCAATGATCCTGGTCCATTTTTGAAGTGTCTAACCTATTCTATTTTTGATGAACTTGTTACTTATACTCAATGAACCTGTTAGTTGTAAATGATGAACCTCTTAGTTATATTGCATGAACCTCATTGTGTATTCATTCTAATCAACCTCATTGTGTACTTATGTATCCTGATTTGATTGCTCTTTTTATTAGACACTTATTTGAGTGTTTTTATCCCTTTTTCTTATTCATAGTTGGCTTTGTGTACATCTGTTTCATATAGGTACAATCTGATTTTCATACCATTCACCGGGCTAGACCATCACAAGTCGAGTGTCACTTTTACAGCTGGTTTAATTTTCAAGGAAGATGCGGGATCATACGTTTGGTTGCTGGAGAAATTCAATGCAGCAATGGTGCACGAGTCAAAGGTTATAGTTACAGACCAAGACATGTCCATGAAGTCGGCTATTGAACAAGTTTTCCCGCGTTTGCGCCACAAGCTTTGTATGTGGCACATCATGAAGAAAGTGCCCGCAAAGACCAAGTACGACACTGCCGTTGGTTCAGAATTTAGGGCTAGGCTGGACAACATTGTGTGGACCCATGACCTTTCACCCTCAGAGTTTGAGACACAGTGGGCTGCGTTGCTTGATGAATTCCCACTGGTGAAGCGGAGGTGGTTTGATGACATGTTTGCAATCCGACATTTTTGGATCCCAGCCTACTTCAGGGATGTGATGTTTGGCGGTCTGCTTAGAACTACTTCTGTTTCGGAATCTGCAAACATTTACTTTGGTCACTTCAGTGACAGATACTACCGCCTAGTTGAGTTGGTGATGCACTTTGACATAGCCATGGACACGCAGAGACACAAGCAGGCGAAGCTGAACTTTGAGTCTTCTACTATGCGTCCAGATTTGAAGACACCTTTAGGATTGGAGAAGCACGCATCTGAGGTGTACACGCTCTCGATTTTCAAACTTGTTCAGGATCAGATTATGGAATGTTGTCTATCATGCTTTATGGTGAACATGTCTGATGTCAACGGTACAAAATTCTACGGTATCAAGGATTGCTTATCCAAGAGTTTCACAGTGGAGCAGTCAGCTGAAGGTGTGGATTTTTTTTGTAGCTGTCGCATGTTTCAAAGGATTGGTCTGCCTTGTTGTCATCTCATTTTTGTGTTCAGGAACCTCGGGTTTGATAGGATTCCGGATAGGTATGTCCTTGCGCGCTGGACCATGGATGCCACTATTACACCGGTGTTCACTATCGACAACACCATTGTGACTCAGTGTGCGGCCCTTGAAGAGCGTGAGGCGGTCATGAATGAGGTGATTTCTGACTTTTATAGCTGTGTGGGGCTATTGGAGGACAAGCTGGACCTCATGAAACAGTTTTCGGTTCTGCTTAAGGAGAAAAAGGCGTCTCTGCTATGTGGAAGTGATGCTTCATCTAGTTCTGGCGCGTCGAACCTGGAGCAGCTTCAGTCTTATGCCGGAGTTGAAGTACCTTCAGTCATTAATGTGCTGCCACCAGAGCAAGCCAAAAACAAAGGAAGCGGGTCGCGTATCCGGAGTGGAAGAGAAATTTCTATTGCTTCGAACCGTGCAGGGCAAAGGCGTTGCGGCAGATGCAACAAGTTAGCCACTCACAATAGTCGCACTTGCACTGAAGTGCTGGACTCTTAGTGTTTTTCAGTATTTTTCGATTCCATTTTTTTTTGCTTACTTTTGCTAAACTTTTAAGAATTTTGATGAACATGCTACTTATACTCAATGAACCTATTAGTTATACATGATGAACCTGTTTCTTATACTCAATGAACCTGCATGCATAAATTAATGAACCTGCAAGGCAACACCAATGAACCTGTTAGTTCCAATCAATGAACCTTGTTGATTTTTGAAGTGTATAACCTATTGTATGTCTTATGAACCTGTTACTTATTCTAAATGAATCTGTTAGTTTTAAATGATAAACCAAGTAGTTAAATGATAAACCAACACCTAATGAACCCCCAACACCTAAAATGAACATCAAAAAAATCTAATGAACCTCCAACACCTAAAATAAACCCCCAACTCCTAAAATGAACCTTAGAAAAACCTAATGTACCCTGTAAAAGCAAATGAACCCCCAACACCTAAAATAAACCTCAGAAAAACCTAATGCACCCTGTAAAAGCAAATGAACCCCCAACACCTAAAATGAACCGCAGGAAAACCTAATGAATCTTGTAAAAGCAAATGAACCCCCAACACCTAAAATGAATCTCAGAAAAACCTAAGAATCCCCAACACCTAAAATGAACCCCCAACCCATAAAATGAACCTCAGAAAAACTTAATGAATTCTGTAAAAGCAAATGAACCCCCAACACCTAAAATGAACCTCAGAAAAACCTAATGAACCCTATAATAGCAAATGAACCCCCAATCCCTAAAATGAACCTGCAAGTCAAAACCAATGAACCTGCCTTTGAAACGTAATGAACTTGCAAGTCAGCACTAATGAACCTGGTTGATTTGTTGATTTTTGAATTGTATAACCTATTGTATGTCTGATGAACCTGTTACTTATTCTGAATGAACCTGTTAGTTTTAAATGATGAACCAAGTAGTTATAAGTCATGAACCTGCATGAGAAAATTAATGAACCTACAAGACAATAGCAATGAACTTGCTAATATATTGAAGTCTTGATCCTAATTTAGGCAATTACACAGGTGATTAGTGCTATCTGTTAGTATCATTGTACCCAATTCAGCAGTCATATATTTACCCAATCTATACAATCAACCTATTATCGTTCTTACGAAAAGTCAATCATCTAATGTTCATGCATACGGCCCTTCAAGGTTGTCTTTTATGATCTGCAGTGCCTTTTCTCGTATTTCATTAGCTTCGGAGGTGATGATGGCATGCACATATTTGATTCTCAGCTCTTCAATGCCCTTTTTTTTGTTCTTGTTGTTCATCTGATCCTCCCATTTCTCATTTGGCACGCCCATGTACTTCTCCATGTATCTCATGATAAACACCCCAGAGTCTTGTTCTTCTGCTCCGTCAGACTGGACCGGTAGAGGAATCAATTGTGGCTTATGCTGTGCAGATTCAATCTCGCTTGCTCTCCTGGCCAAGTGATTCTGGCGGAAGTATATTTCAGTCATGTGTACCTGCACACAAGCATAAAGAGAACAAATGAATTTTAACCCAAACAGTCAAAAAAATGTTGTCAACAACACAATTTAACTGTTGGTTTCATGTCAAACCAATGAACCTGCATGAGAAAACTAATTAACCTACAAGACAACACCAATGAACCTGGAGGATTTTTTAAGTGTATAACGTATTCGATGTCTGATGAACCTGTTACTTATACTCAATGAACCTGGTAGTTGTAAATGATGAACCTAGTAGTTATAAGTCATGAACCTAATGCTTGGGCAGAGTACTCTCACTAGTAACAAGACAATTTAATCAATTATTGTACACTTACAATCTTGTGAATCGCTTTCTGATAGAGATGCGTATCACCGCTGTTCGGCACACTGTCTAGCACATGAAGGGTTTTACTCTTAATGTTCATGGAAATTAGAAAGTAACGGTCATTGTGGATTATGACCGATACAAAAACCTGTAATAATCCGTTTAGTTAGTGACGTTTGAAATTAACTCACAAAAAATTATGAACAGAATAAATACAAAAAACAGACAAGCTTAGAATAGCAATAAATTTACCATGTCTATGTCCTTTAATTTTCGTCCATGCACCTCAGCCACGACGTTGTTGAAGTTCCTCATGAACTCGCCCAGTTGATCTTTCAAGGTTATATTCTGTTTCAACATTTCACGATTTTTTGTTAGTATACGGGAATTATATATTCAAGCCACAACGTGGACAAATAAATTGTTGAACTTATAGGACTTCACTTTTCATATGATGAACCTCGTATGCAAACTGATGAACCTAGTGTAAAATCCAATCCTATTGCTATCTACATATTTCAGTCTGTTTGCTGAGGTCCCAAATGAACATGCAAGATAGCACTAATGAAAATGGTGCATTTTTGAAGTGTCTAACCTATTCTATTTCTGATGAACCTGTTACTTATACTCAATGAACCTGTTAGTTGTAAATGATGAACCTCTTAGTTATATTGAATGAACCTCTCTGTTGAAACTGATGAACCTCGTATGCAAACTGATGCACCTAGTGTGATATCCAATCCTATTGCTATCTAAATAAAATGATGAACCTCATTTTATTTACTGTTGAACCGCATAGTATATATGCATGCAGCTTATTCTTGTAACTTTTAACCATTTTTACTTACCATTTGGTATACATACAGGAATGCTCTGCTGGGCTTGTTGCTGCTTTTTACCTCCTCATTAGTGTTCAGAATGGTTGACCAAGCATCAATTGCTTTGTAGTGGATGTCCACATCCATTGCCAACTCCATTCCAGAGACTTTCATCGACTTGTGTTTGAAGAGCGCCTCACTATTCAATTGCATAGGAACAAAAGTGTTATGCAGTAGTAAACCTTTATCTCTAATATTTTGCATTATAATAAAATAAAATAAAATATGTCAGAATGTATGTATATGTTACCCTCCTATGCTGCAGTGGTTACAGTAGTTGTGCATCACGATTGCCTCCTTTGGTCTACTGGCAAAGATGTCGACAGTGCGGCTTTTGTAGGGGCTTTTGAGCTTTTCCCCAAGTTTCTTGTGCCTTGGCCCGTGAACTACATCAGCATCAGCCACCACTTGTTTCCCCTTTCCCTTTTCTTTTGCCTTTTCCGCTTCAGCGAGCTCCTTGTCCTTATGTGCAGCAGCCACTGCTTGTTCTTCATCCATCGTTTCCGCAACACCAATTTCTTGTACCTCCTCTGACCCTATGAGCACTGAAGGTTCTTTATCATCGTTTTTCTCAGTCTCAACGTCATCCGACTCCTCTGAACTTATCAGCTTGAAAGATGGAATTTTCAAACGCGGAGACTTTCTGGCCTTCTTCGTTGTTGCTGGTGCGCGTGGTGTTGGTGCGCGGGGTGTTGGTGCGGGGGGTGTTGGTGCTGGGGGTGTTGGTTCCTTGTCCTTAGTACCAACAACAGTCTCATGCGCAGTGCCTTGCGCCCTCTCTTTCTCTAGCTGTTGAACTTCATCTCTTTCCTCCTCTCTGTCACTGAGCACGTCAATGTACTCATTCATAACTATGTTTACATCCTCCCAATTTTGTGTGGTATCAATGCCCTGTGTTGCCTTAGAAGTGGAAGGTTCAGCATTTGAGATCTTGATCTTTTCTTTTGAAGCATCAGCCTTCTCCACCTGTCTCAAGCATTCTATGAGCTGTGGATCGCTCCAGAAAGGGTGGTCGGCATCATTCCATATCTTCTCAAATTCGCTTATTTCCTCTTCCTCGGCCTTTTTGTCGCCAATCAGCGTTTGGGCTGTTTTGATCATGCTCTGGACCTTGGGCTCTGCATTGAATTCCTTTGGCAAGTTTTCCATCATGGCAGTGAGTTTCAACATTTCGTTGGCCACTATAATCTGTTGTTTGGTGAAGTTATTAAGCCAGTCCCGCATACAAGACAACAAGTTTATGTGAACCTTAACTATAAATGAACCTCAATCTGTAAGTTAATGAACCTTGTTGTGTAAACTGATGAACCCACTATACTATTTTTTGGACATGAAGCTTGATGTTTACCTGTAGCTTGTTGTTCATGTATGGCTGTTCTCTTCCCTCTTTTGATGGTCTTGGGTCTTGAAGAGTTCCTAACCCAAATCCTTCACTCTTTATCTCCCTCTTCTCCCTTTCTTCCAAACTCTCATCTGTCCATCCTAGGAAAACTGGTGTATTATTCGGGTTTGTATTTCCGAAGACAGATACCCTGTCTAAATACAACAACTGCATAGAAGTTCATACATACATTAGTACACACATGACATGGAAAGTAATACACAGTAGTAGATGTTACTTATACTCAATGAACCCGTTACTTATTCTCAATGAACCTGGTAGTTGTAAATGATGAACCTAGTAGTTATAACTAATGAACCCAATGCTTGGTCAGAGTTCACTCACTACTAACTGTTGCTACAAGTCAAAACAAATGAACCTGCATTAGAAAATTAATGAACCTACAAGACAACACCAATGAACCTGGTCGATTCTTGAAGTGTATAAGCTATTGTATGTGTGATGAACCTTTTTCTTATACTCAATAAACCTGTTAGTTGTAATTGATGAACCTAGTAGTTATAACTAATGAACTCAATGCTTGGACAGAGTACCCTCACTACTAATTGTTGCTACAAGTCAAACAAATGAACCTGCATGAGAAAAGTAATGAACCTGCCCCAATGAACCTGGTCGATTTTTCAAGTGTATAACTTATTCTATATCTGATGAACATCTTCCTTATACTCAATGAACCTGTTAGTTATAAATGATGAACCTACTAGTTATAACTAATGAACCCAATGCTTGGACACAGTACTCTCACTACTAATTGTGGCTACAAGTTAAACAAATGAACCTACATGAGAAAAGTAATGAACCTGCAAGACAACACCAATGGACCTGGTCGATTTTTGTAGTGTATAACCTATTCTTTGTCTGATGAACCTTTTCATTATACTCAATGAACCTATTAGTTGTAAATGATGAACCTAGTAGTTATTACCAATGAACCCAATGCTTGGACAGAGTACACTCACTACTAACTATTTTTTACAAAAAAATAATAAACAAGAGTTTTTTACCACGAGGAAGACGATTGGGCCTCTGAAGAACCTCTCTTTCTTGGCCTTCCATTCAGTTGTTGTATGAGGCAAGACACTCATGACAAACCTACACCAGTTGTATCCCTTTACGTCCTCAACGTCGCTGATCATCATGTGTTGAGGAATAGTTCCTTTTTGGTTGCTCTCGACTAGCACAGACATGAACATGACAAGGAACATCCTTTTGAACCAGAGTTTGTCGGTGCAGGTTTTGAGTTTGGCTGCCACATGACTTGGCCTGATTTGCTTGATGTTGTCGAAATATTCTTTCCATTCCTTTATAATGGCGTTATCAGCAGCCTCTTTGCCTCTCCTTTCCACTGTCTTGTGGCCTCTAGGGATCATGAGCACCCTCTGGACTTCCTCCTCTGTCACATTAATGATGCTGCCATCATTCAGCTTTATCTCACATTTGACCTCGTCATAGTGTTCGAGTATCCAAAAAGCAAGACAATGAGGCACTCCTTTAATCTTTAAATCGAGCATGCTCTCAAATCCGATCTCCCTAATCCAGACCTTAGTCTGTGCCTTCCTGTTTTCAGGGATGGATTCCAGCGCATTGACAAACACCTTTGGGATATTCCTAGTTGCCAACCAGATGTACTGTGTGCCATCATCTTCTGTCTTTATCTTGAGGTTGGCAGGGATTATCTCAAACTGCTTGCTTTCCTTTGGTTCTCTCTGCTTCTCCTTTTTTTTCTTGGTAATTAACAGCTTCATCTCTCCCATTTTTTCTTCGTTGTTCTTCTTTGCAGTTTCTTCCTCATCAATGTCAATTTTCCTCTTCCCCTTGTCCTTCCTTTCTTCAATCTGTGTAGTCTTTTGTTTGTTCCTCAAGTTGTCCTCAATCTCCTCCTCACTGGAACTCTCTAACTGAACTGCTTCATCTGTCTGAATTGCAGTCATTGTCCTTGTGGTTGGTGTTGTTTTCCCAGAACTCTGAGACAAACTGCTCTTCTTCTCTTCCTGTGAGCTGAGGCTTTCTATGTCTTCAATCTCCTTTCCTTTCCCCTTGCCTTCTACTTCTAAATGCAATTCATCTGCTTGTATGTTTGGTGTATCTGCAGTTGTATTGCCTGGTGTAGAATACTGAGAAAGCTTCTCATCTTCAGAGTTTGTTGTTTCGGTATACTGTTTTTTTTGTGGAGGTTGTTCTGATTTTGAAGCTTGTCCCTTCAAATCCTTGTTGTCTGGCTGTCTCTCTCTCTTAGTACTCCTCCTCTTTTGTCTCGGCATTGTTGTGGCTTTTTTAGCTGGTGTTGTGCTCTTTTGTTGCTGTATTCTCTTTACAACAGATTTCTTCGCATAGATTTTCCTTATAAGTGGAATGTCATCGCTGCTGGTACTCTCTGTACTCTCATACGACACCTCAATGTCTTTGTGTGTAAGCCTTTTTTGTTGTCGCGATTGTCTAGTTGAGCCTGTTAAGAGAAACAAGACAATTGTAAGACCAACTTCAGACTATGAAGTAAACTGTAACAATACCCTGTTTAAATACAACAACTGCATAGAAGTTCATATACTGTAAAAGCAAATGAACCCCAATACCTGAAATGAACCTCAGAAAAACCTAATGAATCCCCAACACCTAAAATGAACCCCCAACACCTAAAATCAACCCCCAAGACCTAAAATGAACCTCAGAAAAACCAAATGAACCCTGTAAAAGCAAATGAACCCCCAACACCTAAAATGAACCTCAGAAAAATCTAATGAACCCCAACACCTAAAATGAACCCCCAACTCCTAAAATGAACCCCCAACACCTAAAATGAACCTCAAAAAAACCTAATGAACCCCCAACACCTAAAATAAACCTCATAAAAACCTAATGAACCCCCAACACCTAAATTGAACCCCCAACTCCTAAAATGAACCTCAAAAAAACCAAATAAACCCTGTAAAAGCAAATGAACCCCCAACACCTAAAATGAACCTCCGAAAAACCTAATGAACCCCCCAACACCTAAAATGAACCTCAGAAAAACCTAATAAACCCCCAACACCTAAAATGAACCTCAAAAAAACCTAATGAACCCCCAACACCTAAAATGAACCCCCAACACTTAAAATGAACCTCAAAAAAATCTAATGAACCCCCAACACCTAAAATGAACCCCTAACACTTAAAATGAACCTCAGAAAAACCAAATGAATCCTGTAAAAGCAAATGAACCCCCAATACCTAAAATGAACCTCAGAAAAACCTAATGAACCCCCAACACCTAAATTGAACCCCCAACTCCTAAAATGAACCTCAGAAAAACCAAATGAATTATGTAAAAGCAAATGAACCCCCAACACCTAAAATGAACCTCAGAAAAACCTAATGAACCCCCAACACCTAAAATAAACCCCCAACACTTAAAATGAACCTTAGAAAAACCAAATGAACCCTGTAAAAGCAAATGAACCCCCAGCACCTAAAATGAACCTCAGAAAAACCTAATGAACCCCCAACACCTAAATTGAACCCCCAACTCCTAAAATGAACTTCAGAAAAATCTAATGAACCCACAACACATGCATGAACTCTGGTAAGAGCAAATGAACCTCAAGTAAAACTAATTTTTTATCACAAAGGCATGAAATCTGCAACTCATAAATGAACCTCTAAGTCATAAATGAACCTCATGGATTCAATGCAACTCAGGGAAACACATGCATGAACTCTGGTAAAAGCAAATGAACCACCAACTCATAAAATCAACCTCAGGAAAACCTAATTTTTTATCTCAAAGGCATGCAATCTGGAAGAAGAAAATGAACCTCTAACTCGATAATGAACCTCACTGAAAAATGCATCTCAGGTAAACACAGGCATGAACTAACGTAAAAGCAAATGAACCCCGAACACCTAAAATGAACCTCACGTAAACCTAGTTTTTCATCACAAAGGGATGAACTCTTTAAGAAGATAATGATCCTCCAAGTCCCAATTGAACCTCAGGAAACGACACGAACACAGAATTCAGATCAAGAGAACAATGTCCCAACGAAAAAAAAAATACTGAAGCAACGCTAACAATCGTAACATTGAGCTATGTGTTTGTAATGGTGCAACAACATTTAACGAAGTTTCGAAACTTGATTTCTGAGTAATCTATGTGAAATTGAAACCCTAAATGTGTTATTCGCACCTCCCAAGTCCTCTTGACTGTAATCCGTGTCGCTCATGTTGTTTTTTGTTTGTATTTGCTTGTACTTGTGCAATTGAGAGCGTCTGAGTGCGTGGATTCGTCTTCTCCTCTTCAACTATGATCGTCTTTCTCAATCGAGTTCTGTGTTTCGCTCGATTTGTATTCGCGTCTTCAGCTGGTGTGGGTTTTTGCTTTCAGAGAGTCTGAGAGGGTTTGAGGCATCTGAGACGGTTTTGGGCCTTTTGGCGCCGGTTAGGGGTAAGGGTAATGTTGTAATACAACGTTCAAATGACTTTAAATTACAATGCTGCCACCGCGTCTCCAACTCGCTATTTATCCCGTGTTGCTTCTCCTTCAATCGTGGCCGTTCATCTTCTCCATCCTAAGGCTGTCGTTTATGTGTAGTGTTTATCTTAAGGGAGTTGTTTATCGGAACGGGACTCATATATATATATATATATATATATATCACATTACAAAAAAAAACAAAAAAAACCATATTACAAATTCTTTATTATATCGTGATACTACATACACGCAAATGACCCGTGCGAAGCACGGACTCCGATTACTAGTAGTCCAGAGAATTTAGGAAAAATCAAATAACTGACACAATTAAATAACTAAATTAATTAACTACTAATTAAACTTAGCCGAAGCTGAACTCTACTGAACCTTCCGCCTCCTTGCATATGGAATACATGGTTGATCCGCGCAATAGCTGAGAAAGGTTCGTACCAATATCACACCCCGAACAAACTGTACGAACTATTTCAACCAGATATAATTATCAACTTCTAATGTACGAACTAATTCAACCAGAGAAAATTATTATATTCTCATGAAGTTGTTTCCCTTTTCATTGAATTCAACCATCTTTTCATTGCTAGTTTTCGAAAGTCTGAACCCTTATAAGCTAACAATATGATAGAGCAAGAGCATATTAAGTCCCAAAAAGTGTAGTATATACAGCCAGATACAGTCCCAAGTGTTTTAGTCCTGGCATGCTTCAATCTTAGGCAGCTAATCCAGCAATCTCCTTAAGTGGCTTCCACATAACCTTCCTCCTATAGATAATAGATACAACCAAAACAACAGGTTTTACATGAGATAAAAAACACTAACTTGTTATCCCAAAACAAAACACGTGTATTGAAAAGGAAGAGTTACCAATTGCCACATTCCGCGATCACCCTTACTTTAGGCCTCAGTTCAGGAAGGAGAGCAAGAAATTGTAACTCTGATTTCGATAACACCTGTTCAAACAAGAAAGCACAGATGAGTCATTTTCATTTGGTTGCTATGTCAAAATACCCTTCACTCGACGTACCTTGGCTTCAATTATCCAGACAACAAGTCCCTTGGCATCGGGTGGGAGGGTCTCAAGCCTGTAATCTACTTCTGGAGGGAAATACCACCTTGCTATTGGCTGCTTCCCCACGTGAGCCTACCAAATATATAATGTATGCAGCTGAATTGGATCAAGATGGTCTTGTCACTTTTATCAAGATAAGCAAAGCAGTAAATTTAGACATGAAATACTTACAGGGCAAACAGGATGGATCTTGGTAAGGGTGGTCTCAGGGTCTCCAAGGCCACGGGCACTGAGGCTGAGGAAGCAGTAGCCCTGGTACTTGAGGCGGGTAAGATACCTGCCCTCGTAGCCGCCCTCATGTGGAGTGTAGATGGCAATAGCCTTGTGTTGTTCGACATCCGATAGCCAACGGCCTAGATCAAACTTGACCAAGTCTCCTCCTATAAAATCCCCTATGCCAATACTCTCGCTCTTGCTGCTAACGCATCTCAATCTAACCATCTTGGATGCTATTTTACTCCTCCGGATCATGCTCATCTTGTTTGAAGCTGCCTGGTGGTGGTAGTACGTAGTTGAGAGGCATTGCAACCAAGTTGCCATGCTCATTACGTCTACGTTTTTGATAGCTTCTCTTAGTTGCGTTATGCTTCCAGTCTCATCATAAGCTTGCTTGCTAATCTCTACGACTCTACTGTTTGTGTAGGGCGGCAATTGAAGAAAAAGGAGAGCGAGATGGGATGTGTGGTGGAGAAACAAGCTAGATAAGAAACTTCTTTTTAATTTATCTGCGCCTTTCAAAACAAATTGACATTAAAGCACAACCACACGAACGTGAGCTTATCTCTAGCTTAATTTCTGTACGTACGCGCGCTACCTCTCTTCTCCACGTACGCGTGCTGCTGCTGAAACGTACTGCAGGCTAGCCATGGCTCCCGGCGCCGCTCTTACACCCAACTCTGCACTTCGGGTTCTTAATTAATTTTCCATCTTCCAATTCTTCATATATAAAATGCTAGTGTTACGTACGTACGTGCTGTTAGTACTATTAGTTGGATTAATCATAAAAGTATTACATGGCACGCGCGGCGGTTGTTGATTGTGCAATTTCTGCAGGTGGGAGTGGGAGTGGGAGGCATCAGCCAAGGAGTGGTGCAACCAAAACTTCAATTCACAACCAATGCATTTCCAAAATTTGGAGCACATTTCTTAAGGTCTAGCTTCCCATTGCCGGACGATCGCCCCTGTTTACAATTTTGTTATGGGTTATTTATTTGAATATGTAATTGAGTCTTGGATATATACCCTCTCATTTCTCTCATATGATATGCAGTTCCAAATCCGCCCCGCAGTTTTGCAAATTTATCCATCCTACTCCGAGAAATCATAGATTGCGTCTGCTTAGTTCTTCAAAAGATGGATTGGAAAGAGAAAAGGGAGATATTAATATATTCACTCAACAGGAGAAGCGGTTGATCGAAGCTCTGATTGGGATACAAGGACGTGGTCGCTTTGCTTCTTCTCGACAACTCCAAGTACGCCCCTTCTCACGCCTGATTAATGTTTTCCTTCAAATTATTATTTCATTTAATTTCTAACTTTTCAGAATTCTTCTAAATGTTGCAGGATGTGGAGCGTGCAGTGTCAGCTCTAGAGGATATTGAGGGAGTGCCTGCTCCTGTACGTCATTCTTATTCCCACAATCCCACGCACAAAGATAATATGAATTCCTAGATTAATATACTTCGCTTTTATATGCATCTTTGTACTAAGGATAATCAATTCTAATTCCCTGTCCTAGACTTTAGTGGGTTCTGGAATAAAATAAAAATCAAGACTCCGATAAAAAGATAATATAATTATACTTTAATAGTGATTAATTAAAATTAAAATTAAAATTAAATATTAATAATTTGGCTAAATATGTTGACAAGCACATTGTACTTCATAAAAGATTCGCTAAAAAAGAACATTTGCACATTTGATTATACAAGGCAACTTGTTCTGGAATTTGCACAATAAATATAGCAAATTAGGTGCTGCAAATTTCGTGACCATGTCATAAATGGGAAATACTCTGGTATGGAATCTCTTTTACTGTGACATTGACTTGTACGTACAGACCTCTTCTAGCTTGATTGAAGGAAGCTGGAAATTGACATTTACAACAAGACCGGGAACATCGTCTCCTATTCAGGTGTATATTTTATATACGTACTTGTGACACTCCATTGTTTGATAATTCATTTTTTGTTTTGCTTGTTTTCAAATTAATATGAAACGATATATAAATACGGTTTTTGTAGTGTGTGTCCATAGCCACATACTATCAAGATTAAATATAAAATTTATCTTCAAAATATTCTCTAATAGAGAATTGATAAACCCTTAGTAAACAAGATTAAACTAGTGACTAATCAAATAATTGTCAAAAAAGAAGTTCTTAGAGTGTGTCCATAGACACACACTAAAAAAAATCATATAAATATTCCTAAATTAATTAAGATATATGAATGCACGTGTGCATAATATTGATATGTAGTACTTTTGTGTTTGATTGTTAGAGAACATTGGTGGGAGTTGACTTGTTTAGTGTGTTTCAAGAGGTATACCTCCGCACCAACGATCCCCGCGTTTCTAACATTGTCAAATTCTCAGATGCAGTCGGTGAGCTTAAAGTTGAGGTACATGTGTATTACTTGATTATTGTATGTACAGCTTATATATATATATATATATACTACGTACATGCTAGCTTGTTTTAGTTTAGGCTGTACGTACGTTTTTTATTATTATATACGGAGTATAATTGATTAATGCGCGCGCGTGCAACACGTACGTACAGGCTGTAGCTTCAATTGGAAATGAGAATCGAATTTGTTTTAGGTTCGATAGAGCGGCGTTTTTCTTGAACTTCTTACCTTTCAAGATTCCGTATCCAGTTCCATTTAGGCTCCTTGGGGATAAAGCAAAGGGTTGGTTGGACACTACATATCTGTCGCCTTCTGGAAACATCCGCATCTCCAGAGGGAACAAGGTACACATATATATATACTTGATTTAGATTAATTTTATACGTTTTCTTGAAAGAATTATTATTATATATAGGTTAAATTAATGCAGGTTGTTACATATATAATTAAGTAGCTCACTTACGTATGTACAAGTTACAGCTAATAAGGCTGCTAATTTGCATGGATTAATTTAGGATTCATCTCTATACATATGATGTACGTAGCGCAGGGCACCACATTCATACTACAAAAGGAAATTGAACCAAGGCAAAGATTGCTGTCAGCTATCACTACAGGAAATGGTGTAGAAGAGGTTGATATATTTCCATACATTAATTATTATAATGTATATATATGCCTGAATAAATGTTATTTTATCAAGAAACATGCATGCATGTATAAACCGGGCCTGTGTGTACCTGTACGTACGTAGTATAGGTGATTGATGAGTTCATTTCAACAAAAGAAGCTGTAGAGACCGCCGGAGAGAGCTTTGAGCTTTTAGTGGGAGAATGGAAGATGCTTTGGAGCTCACAGGTTATTTTAAGTTTTGATAATGCTAGTTTTATTAATATATAAATTCATCACTAGCTAGCTTAATTAATTGCTTAATTAGGCCGCCGGTTGAACTTTGTTGAGCTAGTCATGATCGATGTCACGCGTGGTTGAGGATTATATATCAACCAGTGATACTTGAACATGATTTGTCTTGACAATTAAGTAGGTTTTGTTTCGTTCTATTCGATCCCTTTGACCCTATATTATATCTATATGCATATATATGCATGTACAACATACATTACATACAGATGGAGACAGACAGCTGGTTAGAGAATGCTGCCAATGGTCTTATGGGCACACAGGTTGTATACACGTGACTCAAAGTTTGTTAGTTTAATATATATCGTACGTACATCTCTATTTAATTTCATTGAATGCTACTAATTAATATGATAATTAATCAAGGATTTATTTATGTATGAAGGTGATCAAGAAAGATGGACAGGTGAAATTTTTGGTGGATATCTTATTTGGCTTCAAATTCTCCATGACTGGAAAACTATTGTATGCCTATATATTCTCATGTTTTTCTATTCTTTTGCAGTGACACGTACGGTTGCATTTTTAATTGAAATTATATTACTTGATTCGTATATAAGACCCATATCATTCAGGGCAATCTTCAAACCTTCTGAAAATTAGTTACCCATTTAGTATAATCAGTAACTCCAATTAAAGATTCATATCTATATATATAGTACAAAAGAAGGTGTATTAACTCAATTAACTTACAGGAAATCTAGAGAAAAGATATATGATGTGAAGATGGATGATGCAGCAATTGTGTTCAAGTCTTTTGGCCTTCCTATAGAGATGGAAAGTGGATTCAAGCTGGAATTGCTGTAAGATCGATATATATAAATTAATTTGAACTACACGTACCAGCTTATATATCCTTGAGTTGTAAGTTTTTTTATTATATTATATTCATTGTGATACGCCTTTATTTTTCAGGTATGGTGATGAAAGGCTCAGGATCACAAGAGGATATAATGGGATTCTTTTTGTACACCTGCGTATGGATGGTTAGTAATTACTCCAGAATTTATCAAGTTCGAAAGCCATGGTTCATTAATTCTATAGAAACAATGTACCTATTTGTACTATTATTGTACTTGAGACGAGAGACATCATTTGATTGAAATGGTCTCCAAAGACTCCAATTATAATTCTTTGTGTGCCTTTTTTTAACAAGTTGGATTCGAGAAAAAAACGGATTTTTTTTTATCAAAGTGGGTACTTATTACAATTTTATTCCCAATTTAGACTTGAAATAAAACTTATTTTGACAATTGGCTGTGCGGAGGCTTAGACTAATTCGCTGTATATAGAAACGACTATCGTAAAATAAAATGGTAAACGAAAAGTGACTATCGTAAAATAAAATGGTAAACGAAACAGCGATTTATGCTGAAGCAGGCTTTGGTAAAAAAAAAAAAAATTTAAAAAGAGAAGAGTCATATTTCAACAGGTGACTATATTATTGATATGCCAGTCTGGAAGGTTCATTATTTTCTCAAATGAATGTGTTGAAACGAGCTACCTTGGCACAACTGAAAAATTAAGCAACTATTCATTTCAAAAAGAGTCAACTGGTTTCTGGACCAGGAGGTGATGGGAAGCCATCGTGGATATCTATATGCCCTACGTTAATTCCATCGTGGATATCTATATCTGCAGTACCATATATGTTGCACTTATTTCGCTGCGTGCATGAAGTTTGTCATGTGATCGATGTATTTGGTGAGCAACTCTAAAAACTTGTTGCACTGGTCTATATTAAGCGGAAATACTTTGTCTATGCACCCGGGATTCAGAAAAGAGTCATGAGATGGTTGAAATGTGATTATGTTAGAAAATAACATGTTCGTTCAAATAATGATTTGCAAGAGGAAATTCTAAAGATATTTGATCTGTGAAATGCGCCATTGGTATAACGTTGCACAAGGAATTAAGCAACATTAGCCAAGAAACCTTAAGAGAGCTCTCTTAAGGTTTGTGAGGAGGCAGATGCAGCTCTTGGGGATGCTATGATGCAAGAAGGATGTTTATACAAAAGCGGTTTCACCAACTGTATAAGGAGTCAGATGCAGCTCATGGGGATGCTATGAGCAGTCAGTGAAAGAGTATGCAGTTGACATGTAGAATGAGGCTTCTCAGTCGGAGTACGCCAAAAGAAGTGGATAAAGGAACTGTGTCCTTTAATCAAAGATGTAATTACTGATTATGAAATGAGACTGTTTATGGAGATATTTAATCCGGTGATTTTAGATAGTCATAGTGCTTTGCTAGAAGCCAACTATGATTTATAGACTATATGTTATAAAGTATGTCATAAAGTCTATTGTTATTATTACCAGATCCTACGAGGTCACACCCTTAGAGTTTGGACTGCATCAGTTTAATGGGAGACATATTATATAAAGTTATATAAGATATAACTTGGGAGATAAGGCTTGTTGATAATAAAGAGTTATTATTAATAATAAAAGATATACTTATTTAAGAAATAAGATATCTACACATGGTAATATAAAAGGAGGGCTTTCTAGGAGAAAACCCTAATCCATCTTTTACTCGCCTTCGTTCCTCGCTCTAGTAACCGAGTCTCAGGCGATCCAGATCCAAGCTCGAGTGGACCAAATAGAGGAGTCACACGTGAGACTCTATTCTCTCCATTCCAGCAGGTTGAAACACGTATCAAAAGGTATTTGATTCTTCCTATCTATGATTTATTTGGTTTATGCATGAGATCTTTGGTTAGATGTTAGGAAAACGTTTCCTGAAATTCCGTTTTACGCATCTAAAATCCCTACAATGGTATCAGTTGCCTCCTGCATAAATTGATTAGATCAAGTTCAAAGTTTTAAATTTTGATGCATGTTCATAATTGTCTTGATTCAAATTAAGTGGAAAATTGATATATAGGTTAATTTGCATGATTAAAATTCTGATTTTAATTGATTGGATTAGTAAGGTTAAAGAACTTTATGAACATATATGCATATAAAATTGATCTACCCATACTTGATTCATATGATTTAATTATGCAAGAGATATGATTTTTTGACATGTATAAATCATAACATGAAGATTTTGATTTTCATAAGATGAATCAACTATCCAAAATTCTGGTTTTTGGTTAAATTCTGAATTTTAAGAAAATGGTTGACTGGGGCCTATTTCCGAATCGTTCGGTAAATTCTAATGAAATTGTTCATAAATTGTCCCAGACTTAATCTATCAACGGCTTTAAAGAATCGTTTGGACATGCGGTAAATTTTTATGAAATTGCATGTTCATAAGTTGTAGTATTGTTCGAATTTAAATTGTTAAGTTGTTCGGCTTTAAAGAATCGTTCGGCTTAATTAAATTGTTCGGCTTTAAAGAATTGTTCGGCTCATGGTCCTGCGGTGGCTGGTGCGGGTCGGACCAGAGTCGGCCCACAGGGGCTGCGCGGTTCGGTGGGAGCGGGTTGGTCCGGGTTTGACTCGGACGCGACTCGGTCCGATTGGATAGATTTGACGTTTTAGGATAATTTCCTAAATTATAAGATAAGATCTTATTTACTTAATTGAATAATATTTGATATCATCTAAATTATATATTATCCTAAAAGTTGTTAGGATAGATTCCTACTAGATTTCGATAAGGATATTTGATATCTTATCTTGTTTATGCATATCTTATCCAATAATGCATTTTAATGATTAATTATGATTAATTCTATATATTACTTTTAACTTAAATTAAGAATTTGATATTAAATTATTTATGTCATGAGATGATTTATTTAATTTGATATGTTTTTATTTAAATTAGTTAAATTTGTTATTACTATTAATTACATTAATATTCTTGATAATATTTGATATTATTATTGCATGCATGTTTTATAATATTATGATATTATTACTTGCATGAGGTGACTAGTATGGCCCACATTAGGATAGATAAATACGGTATGTGTACCATTATGTTTTTCTTGTACACGATCTGCGTATCGTTATGGATTTTTGTAATTTAAATTTCTGCAAGAGAGTTTATTTCAATTATATGTAAGACAAGAAGAAGATCCTAAGAAGACCAAATGATGAAGATCCATGGAGGATACTAAGGATGAAGATCCAAGAGTAACAAGAGCCATAAAGATTAGATCTTTAATTTTGGTTTTTAGGGGCCATACTAGGATCACATTTAATTACTACATTACTTGAATGCTTTATTATTTCCCACTTTACATGTTTGCTTGTTTGTTTATGCTATTTTTTTCACTAGTAAATAAACAACCATTGCATGCTTAAGTCCCTTAATAGAATATTGAGATCATGCCTTTCTATATCATAACCATGAGGCCCTTGGGATTCGTTGGATAGTTTTCGCCCTAGCGAGGTGTCCTTCCTTGACCTTGGGATAGTGCGGGTATGTCTAATAGGGGCATGCTGCATTGGTATGGTTACACTCAACAAGAGACCAAAAGGCTCAGTTTTGGATCTTGAGGCATAAGGATGAGTCTTACATAAGATGTGGCCATCAACCAAGAATTATAAGGTGTTATAATTAGTAACGGGCTTACTTACCTTGATTACATGAGACTTGGGGAAGTGCCTTAGTACGCTCGAGTTTCATCTAAGATAGGATCTTGGAATCATTTTACTCACAAGGGATAATATAATTGAGTAAAATGTGCAATAACTTACTGTTTATAGCTGGTCTAAATTTTAAGTTCTTGCATGTCAAGCATAATTTATCTGCATGTTTTATTCCGTTTTGTAGTTACTATGTCTTTTGAACACCTCAAATTCACTCTTCGCTCAATTGTTGAGAAAAACCGATTGAACGACAATAATTTCCTTGATTGGGAAAGGAATCTGAGAATCATTCTCAGGTCTGAGGGCCAAGAGGATGTCCTTGAAACCCCCATCCCAGAGCTGACTGTCACCTCATCTGATGAGGACAAGGCACGTCACAAGAAAATATGCGAATGGGCAATGCCAGTCACTTGCCTGATGCTGGTTGCTATGGAACCTACTCTTCAACAGAGGTTTGAAGAACAGGATGTCCATACCATTATGAAGAATCTTAGAGATCTCTTCATGGAACAAGCCATAATTGAGCGGTACTTGACCCTCAAGTCCATATTACAATGCAAGCTCGAGAAAGGGAAACCAGTTGGGCCACATGTTTACAACATGATAGGCTTGTTTGACAAGATGGCTCGACTGAGTAACCCTTACAATGTTGAGACAGCTACATATATGATCTTATACTCCCTACATGATGGATTTGCCCACTTTAGGCAGATGTATCACATGGGAGCCATGAGCAAGACTTTCAACGAGCTACACGTGATACTCAAAATAGCTGAGCAAAACGTCATGGTTGACCCTTTGAAGGAAGTTCTAATGGTCAAGGGAAAAGGGTTTAAGAAAGGGCTCCAGAAGAAGCAACATCACCAAGGAAAGGGCAAGCAAGTTGCCCAACCCCAAGGGAACACCCCTAAGGTGAAAGTGGATGTTGAGCACGACTGTTTCTACTGCAAAGCCAAGGGGCACTGGAAGAGAAACTGCCCCAAGTACTTGAAAGACAAGAAGAGGGGAACAGTCTCCACTGCAGGTATTCATGTTACTGAAATCTTATCAACCAAGTCTCATTATTGGGTATTAGATACCGGATGTGGTTCTCACATTATTTTGAATGTACAGGGACCAACAAATAAGAGACGGTTGCAGAAGGATGAGATAGATCTGCGCGTTGGAAATGGAGCAAGGGTTGCTGCACTTGCCATTGAAGATTATAGTCTACCTCCACCTTCTGGCTTAGTTTTAGAACTTTATAATTGTTATTTTGTTCTTTCTATTACTAAGTATTTGATTTCAATTTTAGTTTTAAACCTTCAGGATTATGATTTTGTCATTAAGAATTGATTTTCATTTATAAGAATGACATTTTTTCATGCTAGAGCCCATATGGATAGTAATGGACTATACATACTGGATATTAAATCTGAAAACTATAACGTTGATCTTCCTACATCCTTTTGGGGATATGCCCTCACCACTAATGCGTTCACACTAAACAGGACTCTGTCACGATCAGTTGACAAGACACCATATGAGATATGGTATGAAAAAGTTCCTAGCTTGTCACTTCTGAAGGTCTGAGGATGTGAGGCTTATGTAAAGCGTTTACTATCTGATAAGCTAGTACCCAAATCAGACAAATGCTTCTTTATAGGTTATCCCAAGGAAACAAGGGGATATTAATTCTACAATTCCGCTGAGAACAAAATGTTTGTTGTTCGGGATAGTGTCTTTTTGGAAAATGATTTATTTTCCAAGAAGCCAAGTGGGAGAAATGTTCAGCTTGATGAGATTCAAGCTAAGCAACAAACCCAACAACACGAGGACATAGATGATGTCACTAAGGAACTTGACTATGGAGGCGTACCTTCTCAAAGGGAAACCGTCTAGATTCAAGATGCAATTTCTTAAGTTGATGAAGCACTTGAGGTCTCGCATACAGATGTGGTCAACCCAGCAGCTGAAGTCTCTCATATTGTTGGACCACTTTGGAGATCAGACAGGCTAAGGCAGCAACCTAGACTTATGAGGATTACGTCTTGACTGCTAGCATTGACGTTCTACTTTTAGAGAACGGCGAGCATGCGACCTATAAGCAAGTGATGGCGGACCCCGACTCCGAGAAATGGTTGGTTGCCATGAAATTCGAAATGGAATCCATGTCTGAGAATCAAGTCTGGGACTTGATAGATTTGCCTGATGGGGTAAAACCCATTGGATGCAAATGGGTCTTTGAGATCAAGACAGACAAGGATGAAAACGTTTCTGTCTATAAGGCAAGACTAGTTGCCAAAGGATTTAGACAGGATCATGGTACTGACTATGATGAAACGTTCGCACCGGTCGTTATGATCAGGTCCATTAGGAGACTCCTAGCGATTGCCGCTTATTATGAGTATGAGATTTGACAAATCCTAGGAGAATATGCAAGCTTAAGAAGTTCATCTATGGACTTAAGCAAGCATCCAGGAGTTGGAATCTTCGTTTTGATGAAGTGGTTAAAAAGTTTGACTTCATCAGATGCAAAGAAGAGCCATGTGTCTACAAGAAGTTTAGTGGGAGCAAAGTGGCCTTCCTAGTTCTATATGTGGATGACATATTACTCTTTGGGAATGACATTCCTATGCTGGAGACAATTAATGAGTGACTTAAGAAGTATTTATCAATAAAGGACTTGGGAGAGACTGAGTACATACTAGGCATTAAGATCTATAGAGATAGATCTAAGAGACATTGGTCTAAGTCAGAGAACTTATGTAGATAAGGTCCTTGATAGATTCAATATGATGAACTCTAAGAAAATGTTCCTGCCTATGCAACATGACTTATATCTCAGCAAGAGCCAATGTTCTAAGACACCTGGTGAGGCTGAAAGGATGAACAAGATTCCCTATGCCTCAGCCATAAGATCCATCATGTATGCAATGACTTGTACTTACCCAGATGTTGCATATGCTTTGAGTATGTGTAGCAGGTACCAATCAAACCAGGGTGATGCACATTGGTGTGCAGCCAAGAACATATTGAAGTACTTACGAAGGACTAGAGATGATCTCTTGATATTTGGAGGTGATGACGAGTTGGTCGTCAAGGGCTATAATGATACAAATTTTTCAGACAGACATAGATGATTTTTGAATCTCAGTCTGGTTATGTCTTCATTCTGAATGGAGGAGCCGTCAGCTGGAAGAGTTCCAAATCCAGACATGTTCTACGGAATTACCACATGATCATACACTATGTTGATAGTGGAGATGTGAGGATGTGCAAGGTGCACACAGATGACAACACTGCAGATCATTTGACCAAGACTATGTCTAGGCCCAAGTATGACAGTCACACTAGGGCCAAGGGACTCACGCACACTAGAGAGTTCTTTTGAGACATTGTTTGTTTTATGATAAACATTGTTTATTGTTATTACAGACATTTATGCTTGACTTATATATATGAATTTCATATTATTATTTAATCATTGCTTGGGATTAGATAAAGTATCCAAACAATTTAATAGTTATCAAATGGGCTCATCAAAACTGTTTTGGTGAATGAAACCCCATTAAGTGAACTGAAATTATAAAATTGTTAGAAGTCCATGGTATAAGTTGTTAACTTGGATACAAATGACTTAATCAAAAGACCATATGTGAGATTGATTGATAACACCGGGTTTCATGTGTTATAGGGACATAGAGATGTCTAATCGATTACATAGATGTGTATACCGATACACACCGGACAGACCTACCTTAGGACTCCTCAAGGTTTTATTGCGGAGTTCTAGGATTATTCATGATTAGTGAGTTCCTTAGACATGAGTATGATATAGTTATCATTTGACTGCTGGTATGTCTTTGACGCTGTCAAACGCTGACCGTAACAGGCAGTTATAAAGACAGTGATTGGGATTGCCAAAAGTTGAGTGAGAGCTGTAGTCGTACAAGATTGAATATGTCCTCCTATTCTGTGTATACCACGATACATTTGGAAAGGATTGGTGTCTCGGCCACTTGAAGAGAGAGAACTGTGAAAACGCATGGCCATGCTCGGATGGATTATTAGTAATCATCCGTACTGACAGTTTGATCTCAAGAGTTCAAGAAACGTATTTGGCGGTAAAGATGAGTTTCATCATATAGTCAGATAAGACACTTTGTGACAAATGAATTTTAACATTGCACACTTGTTTTAAGGACAAATGGGAGATTGAAGGAATTATGTCATTTAATCAAATGTGCAATTACTGATTATGAAGTGAGACCGTTTATGGAGATATTTAATCCGGTGATTTTAGGTAGTCATAGTGCTTTGCTAGAAACCAACTATGATTTATCGACTATATGTTATAAAGTATGTCATAAAGTCTATTGCTATTATTACTGGATCCTACGAGGTCACACCCTTAGAGTTTGGACTGGATCAGTTTAATGGGAGACATATTATATAAAGTATATAATATAAAGTTATATAAGATATAACTTGGGAGATAAGGCTTGTTGATAATAAAGAGTTATTATTAATAATAAAAGATATACTTATTTAGGAAATAAGATATCTACACATGGTAATATAAAATGAGGGCTTTCTAGGAGAAAACCCTAATCCATCTTTTACCCAAAGCAGCCGTACTCCTCCCTTGCTCTCTCTCCCTCGTTCGCCTTCGTTCCTCGCTCTAGCAACTGAGTCCCAGGCGATCCAGATTCAAGCTCGGGTGGACCAAATAGAGGAGTCACACATGAGACTCTATTCTCTCCATTCCAGCAGGTTGAAACACGCATCAAAAGGTATTTGATTCTTCATATCTATGATCTATTTGGTTTATACATGAGATCATTGATTAGATGTTAGGAAAACGTTTCCTAAAATTCTGCTTTACGCATCTAAAATCCCTACAGTGGAAGATGAAATTGATGACTAAACCTGAATATACAACTCTTACACAAAAAGATGTTATCCATTAGCCTTCCAAAATATAAAAGCACTTTGAGATGATCTTTGAATTATATTTGCCACTGTAAATAATGCCTTTTTACATACAAACCGGAAGAATCCCGAACTTTTGACAGCATATATAGTATTAAGTATTTTGTGGGATACAGAAATTGTGGTACAAGTCTGTGATTTTTACAGAACAGCAAGGCTGCTTTCCAATTCACAATGGCTTAAATCAAATGTAACATAAGATAGGAGCTTTTTTAGGCAACATATAACTCAGCCTTGCCATCGATAAAGAGGCTCATGAATTCTTCCCCGTCAACAGTCTCCTTCTCAATGAGCAGCTGTGCAAGCTTGTGGAGGATATCGATGTGGGTGGTGATGATTTGTGTTGCCCTTGTGTAGGCTCTGTCGACCAACTCCCTCACCTCTGCATCCACTACGTCGGCTGTTGCCATGGAGTAGTCTTTCTGGGTTGACATCTGGCATTGCAGTCCACACATCACATGTACACACACAAGAACGTACTGGTTATTCAACTGGCAAAATCAACCACCATTTACTTGACTCCTTTTTAGAATTTAGATTACTATTGCCTTTGCCCTTACCTGTTGGCCTAAGAAGGGATTCCCGCCAGGGCCCCCAATCGCAACTTGCCCAATTTTCTTGCTGAACCCAAACCTCTCGACCATCTGGCGAGCCACCCTAGAAACTTGCATGAAGTCGTTTGATGCTCCTGTAGTGACATTATCTTGTCCAAATATTACCTCCTCAGCAACCCTGCAATCAAATGCCATATCATACATAGGGCATGTTCGGTAAGTAGGAAGCTAAAGTGAGTTAAAGTGAGTTGAAGTGGAAATAGTAGTTGAAGGTGAAGTAGTAGTTGAAGTTGAAGTTAGGTAGTTGAAGTTAGGTAGTTGAAGTGAAATTTGAGGCGTTCGGTAAACTAAATTTTTAGGGGTTGAAGTAATAAAATTGGAGTGTAAAATTACTAAAAAGGGTATGGAATTTTAGGGATTTGGGGTACATGTGCCCCTCACGTGACTAAACCTAAATGTGCTTCTGCTTCCAGGTTTGACTGCTTTTTGTTGATGAGAAAAAGTACAATCGAGGACAATTTCTGGTAATCTCCCAAGCTTCAACTCCTCCTTACTGCTTACCACTACCTCCCAACATTACGGATTCCCTTAAACTTCATCTAGTTTAACCCCTTCAACCAAGCCTTCAACTCCGTCCGTGAGGATCTGCCGAACAGGGTGTCAATCTGCTTCAACTGGTTGAAGGAAGAACTTCAACCCACTTCAACCGCAAGTTAATGCCCACCGAACGGGCCCATAGTGAGTCGATGTTTTATTACTATCTAATCTAGGAAGGTGCACATCTCAGCTTAAGGAGTATGTATGGACTATAATAGAGCAGTGAGCAATGGACATTCAATTGAAGATAAGATGATACTAAAACCGACCTGCCACCCAGTGCCACGGCCATCTGATTTTCCAAGTAGCTTCTGCTGTAGAGCCCTGATTCCAGCCTTTCCTCGCTGGGTGCAAAGAATGTGAGACCCCCTGCTTGCCCACGAGGAATGATTGAGATTTTGGCCACAGGATCATATTCAGGCATAAGAGCGCCGACTAAGGCATGGCCAGCCTCTGTAGAGTAGACAACATTGTCAGTTCAGCTGACTATTATTATTAGTCTACTACTTCCTTATGGATGGATAGTCATAGAGATGGAGAAGTTTCAGCTAACCGTGGTAAGCCACTAATCTTTTCTTCTCATCGGACACAACTGCGTTTTTCTTCTCAGGCCCAGCAATGATTCTCTCTAAAGCATCAGAAATCTCATCTTTGCTTATTTCCTTGAGGTCGCGCCTGGCTGCCAGAATGGCTGCTTCATTCATCAGGTTCTGCAAGTCAGCTCCGGTGAAACCTGGAGTTCTCCTGGCGATTTTTTCAAAGTCCACGTCCTTTGCAAGGGCCTTGCCACGGGAGTGCACCTGTCAAACAGAAGAGCAACAGCCTGAGTTGAGTTGAGTCGGATGGACATTGTTGGTCAGAAGCATACTCGTAAGGAAAGGCCTACCTGAAGGATCTTGACTCTACCGGCCACGTCCGGCCTGTCCACAGTGACCTGGCGATCAAACCTGCCCGGCCTCAGCAGAGCCGAATCCAAGACATCAGGCCGGTTGGTGGCGGCCAGGACAATGACCCCGGAGTTGCCAGAGAAGCCATCCATCTCCGTCAGCAGCTGGTTGATGGTCTGCTCCCTCTCGTCGTTGCCACCCCCCATGCCGGCGCCCCTCTGCCTCCCCACCGCATCGATCTCGTCGATGAAGACGATGCAGGGCGCCTTGCTCTTGGCCTTGTCGAACAGGTCCCTCACCCTGGAGGCCCCCACCCCCACAAACAGCTCCACGAACTCCGAGGCGGCGCAGGAGAAGAAGGGCACCCCGGCCTCCCCGGCCACCGCCCTGGCAAGGAGGGTCTTTCCCGTCCCCGGCGGGCCCACCAGCAGGCATCCCTTCGGTATCTTCGCCCCCAGCGCAGTGTACTTGTCGGGGTTCTTGAGGAAGTCCACCACCTCCTGCAGCTCCAGCTTGGCCTGGTCCGCCCCGGCCACGTCCGCGAAGGTCACCCCCGTCTCCGGCACCTCCTGGAACTTGGACTTGGACCTCCCGAAGTCCATCGGGCCGCCTAGGCCCCCGGGCCCTCCCGGCCCGCCCTGCGCCCGCCGGAACAGGAAGAACAGCCCCGCAAAGGCCAGCACTGGGAACAGCAAGTTACCTATGAAACTGAACAGCCCATTCCCGCCGTCCCCCTCGGAGACCGAGATATCAACCCCGTTCATCGCCAAGATGTCTATGAGGTCCGGGTCGTTGGGAACCACCACGGCGGCCCTCCGCCCATCGATGGCGGTCAATTGGAGCATGGACCCGTCTTTGGTGAACCGCACCCTCTCTACCTTCCCCTTCTTGACAGCGTTCAAGAACTCGCTGTATCTCCATTGGGTGCCCTCTGGGAGGTCGGAAGCCGCCGACTGCGACTGCGACTGAGTCTTTGGCGCTGTCAGCAGAAGATTCTGGGAGAAGGGCGAAGAATTGGCAAGCCCGGGTTTTGTGGGTTGGGCTTCAATTACACCCTGTGGCTGAGGAGGAGGAGAAGAAGGGCCATCTATGGCTAGAGCTGGTTGAGCGGTCAGTGCAGAAGATAAAATTAGGGCGGCTATGGTAGAATTGGATGGAGAATTAGGTTCCTGATTCACACGGCATTTGGCGATCAGAAACCTTTTTCTGGGGATGGCTAGCAGGGAATTCGCGGCTCCCGCAGGAACTGGCGGATGGATTTGGACTCCATTCCCGTAGAATCTGGAGGAGAGCAAAGGGTTTGTGGTGACCATGGCTGACTAGCGGTGGCTTTACAATCTCTCCTTCGACTAACACTCCGTCTACCCTTGTGGTTTTAGTTATATCCCTATAAGGATTGGGGAGAGATATCGTGGCCTTACAAATTATCATAGAAAATTAAAAGAAATTCATTTTACGAAAAATGGACTTTTTTGCCACGGATTCTTTTATTTATTTTTGAAAATTTCGGTTGATAATTTTTAATTTTTTACGAAATACCCATAGATTTTGACAATTTTGCGTGATAATCTTTTGAGTTTTTAATTTGTTTCATCAAATACCGTTCCGTTAGGATATAGTTGATTGAAGTTTTATAAGAAAAGGCAAAAAAAATTCAAAACTTACTTTTGTGTGACATTCTGGAACCGACCATCCGTGCGAAGGGCGAAGACCTGCTGCCGGCGAAAGAGGTGGAGGAAGGCACTGGCGCGGCACTGTCGACGAGGGAGGGATGCCATGTTTCATCTCCTTTGCTAGACGACGGTGTGATGAGGGAAAACTTGGTTGGGGCTTAGACGACGACGCGGTCGGTGACGGATGCACTATTTCATGTACAAATTTTATGCTTTGAACACTCTAGTTATGAAATTGTAGGTTTGTTGTGTTTAAATTCACAAATATTAGGTATCAAAAGTTTAGGGGTTCAAACTAATCCGATTTGGGGGTTTTAGGAATCTAGGGTTAATTAAACTAATTAGATTCAGATTATGAAATTTGAGGGTCTCTTTTGTAGTCTCTTTCAAAATTTCTCTTCGGTGATTGAGGAAAATATATAATTTGATAAATTTCAATTTGTCTTCATCTTTTAAGCTTTGAATTGATTGTTGATGTTGCTTAGCTAGAGTTAGAAATGCTTAATTCTAGCTTGTTTGTCTTCGTCTGGTTTTGGATGTTATGTATATAAGAAGGTACTGTTAGGACTAAGTGAACTAATTAGATTATGAAGTAATAAGGACTAAATGGTAGAACAACGTGCTTTCATGTATTAACTTTTAAGCCTATTAGCTCAATGGTAGAGCAACGTGCTTTCAAGTACGTGGATCTGGGTTCGAGTCACACATAGGCTAATTTATATCTTGACACTATCGTGGAAGCACAAAATCCATATCTTGTCTTCAAGGATCTGTGTTTGGGTTGTTTTTTGTCATGCTCTTGTTCACAAAATGTTATACTAGTTTCTCTTGACGATTACTGAAGATGTTATAGACAAAATACCCATTAGCCCGCCGACAGACATAATTAAACTCAATGAAATTTCCTTCCTGAACTTCTCGCCCTTCTCCTTCAGTAATATCTGGAAGTAGGTTTTCGCTTATCCGAATCTAATCTCAAATTTAACAGGTTGATATTCCATGACTGGACAAAGAAAGAAAGTAAGATGCATTTACCCTAAATCCTTACACCACTAGGAAGCTTCCTTGTACTGGAGGCTTCAAATTCCATATACTGTAGGAACGCATATACGAAATATAAACTGCAATAAGAAAGCGTGCAACAACGAAACGAAATTATACCGAACAGAATTACGAAGCAGAGTCGAGAACGATATCTCTCTCCTTAATTCTGAAAACGCCACGTATTGCGACGGTTGATGGCGTTCCGAATCCCAGGATACAACTGCTAGAACAACTTCGGACTTGCGCAACCAAAGGATCGAAGGCTACGAACCGTTTCTGTGGAGCACTCTCAGACTCGATTTTCGGAAAACAGAGAGGAGGGAGGAGGATAGCTGTGTTCGATGTGTGTCTTCTGAATGAGAGGACGCTCGCTCTTATATAGAGCTTGGAAGAGGAGCCGTTGCAGATCTTCTGCATTCATGGAGGATCACGTTGTGACCGTTGCAGATCTTCTGCATTAGTGGCGGTGGACGTTACGGATCTTCCGGAGTAATTGCGAAGATCTCCGGTGTTGATGGCGGAGGATTTGGTCTGCAACCCAAATCAAAGCCCATTCCCGAAACGGCCCAGCTGGCTTCCAAAAAGAAGCTTAGCTGCTGCTTGGGCCCATCCCACAAGCCCACAAGCCCCGGCCCCGACCGGACCGGATCGGACGGACGGCGCGCGTGAGTGGTCAAGCTCTTCTCTCCATAGTCACCAAGTTCTTACCTTGGCTTGGGTGATAGTGGTATATAAACCGCTCAATTCTACTCCCACATTTCCGATGTGGGATGTAGAATTGCACCTCAAACTCCATTTGGGTGTTGCAATCAACCACCTTTGAGTCCTCATTTCTCATTCAAACGGAACCCGAATTTATCGTATGAGCACACTTCGTTGTAGAGCTCGCGGAGACGAATCCAACGCTCCCATAATCCGGCACAACCGGTGACCGGAGCCCACCGGAAAAGTGCCCGAAAAATTCAGTTCCAACATATACAACTGAAAAAAAAAAGAGCATATTAGTACTGAGACAGGGATTACAAGTTTTAGCTCATTTCAGCTAAAGAAGGAAAGTTTTACTGAATGATATCAGGAGCGGTATCTGGAACTGGTGCAGCATGTATATGATTTGCATACGATAAAAGTGGTACAACTCCAACATGCAGCAAAAATCTTCTAGGAAAATTTTGATGATTTAAAGATGCAAACTTGGGGCTACAGTTTTCAAGAGTTGTACTATTAATCCACTTTTGGCTCTTGAATCTATTCAAACTGAACCCCAAACAAAATGTTATTGATAAGCAAATATGACAAACGAACACATTGCAATATTATTCAAAACAATCCCAATCAATTCAATCTGGATCATAACTGCATTTCTTAACTTGCTCCAAATTTAACATTGTTAGCAACTACCGTAGCGTAGCTTCACATGAGTCAACGTGCAAAATCCTAGAATATCTATTTGATTTCACCAAATTGTAATAGGATGAGCTTTTTTCTTTCATGAATTGTAGAACATATGACATGAGGAGCACCTTTATTAAGCTTCTTTGTTCAAATTCTGCAATGATCTTTTTCTTGAAAATGATGGTTTTTAGGTATCATGCAGAATTGCAGAGCACCGATGTGTAAGAAGCTGAAAACAATGGGTATTAAAAGTATGCTTGATTTTGCCATTTTTCCTTCTTATCTCTGATACGACCCTTTCTAAGCCTTAATTGAGCAAGCCATGTGTTCCATATGAAAGGAAGAGGAAGCAGACGTTACCAGTGGATTAGCTTATTTCAAATAGCATTAATTTCATTCGTTAATTATGTCTCCCTATTTTTAGAGTTAGTTGAGTAGTAGAAAGAATCAATTAGTTGTTCCTATTTTCTAGCGTCAGTTAGCAGCACTTAACCCATTTGCTTGTTAGTGGTTTACTGGGGAGTCTAGTACTAGTCTGCATATTTAATTAGTAGCCAACGATCGTTTGTAATCATCTTATCATTAATCAAAGAAAAGAGTCCGTAGGAGTTCCTACACATTTCCTCTCTGGAGATATTCATGAGAGTGGTCTTCATCATTTTGGTATCAGAGCCTCCGATCCACCATGGTGAACAAACGACAGTCAAATCAGCCACCATACTCCTCAACCAACCCCCCACTTCCACCGTCAAATTCACCACCACCACCCACCGCAAACACAGACCATGATATGGCACGACAATTGTCCGTCGTTGCTTCTCGTTTAGAGATTCTAGATGGATTAGCTGCCAAGGTCGCCACCCTGGAAGCCCAATCCATCAACCAAACCGCCGGCAACGATGGGACGTCGGAGAGTTCGCATCGAGGAGAACATCGGGGTAGGCAGAGAGTCCTGTTGAAACCCAGTTTAACCCTTCGTGAAGATGTCGAGGGTCAACACACCCTCGACCCGGTTTTGTTGAAGATTTGTTTGATTGTGGGAGATCCTCGGCTTCCTTTCCTGCTCCTAGTCCGCGGGCCTTTTTTAGAATCACCCCCTAGCTCCTCTTCTTAGCTTGACTTCCTTCCGTGTTCTGTTTTGCTCTCGAGGGTCCCCGTCTCAGCCCAGAAAACTTGCTTCTCCAATGACCTGAAAACCCGGAGAGAGCTTCTCCGGGGGAACACCCTCCGACGCCCAAGTCAGTACTAGATTCAGTGAATATATTTGAGAGAGGAAGAGGCGAAAGAGAAGAGAAAAGAAAGGCAACGAAAATCAATCCAAAGAAACCCCAAAAGGTTCTCTGAAAAGCAGATGAGACCCCAAAGAACCAGAGACCAACCAAGTGCCCAACTCTCTCTTTTTCCTCTATTACCGCCCAGTATTGCCTAACCTCGGGCTCAAGGTTTGGGTGGATACTTATAGAGGATATCAACCACTAAGAGCTCACCAGGTGTCCTAGTTTAATTGGAGCGAGTATAACCATTTTTGGAAGCTTTCTCCCTGTCAGACGCACTCTCTCTCTATAACAGAATTCTGGTAGGCCTCTGCCGCTACGCGTAGGAGGAGATACGCGAAGGGTGAAAATCGCCTCCCACAGCCAGCCCCCCAAGCCCTTCGTGAATTTTTTGAGCGAGGGCTTGGAAAACTGTGGTCCTGTTTTATGCGGGTTTTGCTACACGGAGTCTCTTCAATTTTTCCGCCTCTGCCTTTCGCCGAACCCCTTTCTTTTTTCAAATTTCAAACTTAAACGCCCCTGGGCTGACACGTGTCGCTCTCGGATTGCCCCATGTGTCTATCTCGTTGCCTTTTCGACTTTTTCTCTCCTATATATACGAACGATTCCCCTTCGTCTTCCTTTCCGTCTGTCGCACCTTCTTCGAATTCCTTCTTTTTCTCTCTTCGTTTCGGTGGCCGAGTCTTGTCAATCTCGCGTTTCAGGTGGCTCCTATTTGTCAGGTAAGGCCTTTTACCTTCTTTTTTACTTGTAACTTTCTTTTACTTCTTCTTTCGCTTCTGGGTTGTGGTGAGGGGGCGGTTTGGGGTGTCTCTCGTTTTCGGGGGCAAAGGTTACAGCTTTTCGGTCGCCGGAATCTTTGCGTTGGTTTATTTCCCTTCTTGACGGCGGATTTTAGGGTTCTGAGATACTTCTGTGGGGTTTCTTCCTCGGACCTAGGATGGGAACCTCCCATTCTTGACCTGCACTTTCCTTAGGGTTTCCCTAGATCTTTCCCATTATTGGATGATTTGGGACCTTTCTCTGCTTACCGCTGTTAAGATGAGCCTTTTCATGCTTCAAGTTTTGACTCCCTTTCTTCTTTTGTTCAAGCTTTGGACATAAGCCCCTGCCGGAAGGATTATGAACCACAAGCATCAGATTCTTTCTTCCGGCGAGCCTAGTGAACACTCTTCGCGAGAGAAGTCTTCTGAGGCTACGGAGTCGGTTATCCAGGAAGAGCGCCCTCGAAAACGTTTGGTTTTACCTGAGGCCCGATATAAGGCTATGCATGATCGTTCTTCTCAGTATGACGCGGAGAGAATCCGCGAAGAAGGGCTTTGTGTGGAACCTTCTTCTTCGGAAAGGGGAGGGACTCAAGGTGCTGCTAGCCCGGTGTCTTCACCTTCGCGGTCGGGGGGTGGGGGTGCCAAGGTTTGGGTACTGAAGAAACTCGTGCGTCGTCTGCCTTTCTCGGATAATTCGGTCTTTCTGGATGAGGATGGAGATGAATCTGCGCTGGAACTCGAGCATTTGGGGCAGATTGTGAAAACGTACCCCTTTCCTGTTGGGTCAATTCTAGCTCTTCACGAAGAGGGCTCGACTTCTCTGTACCATTTTCCCAATTTCATGGCAGTGTCTCTACCGGCATTATTTGCGGGGTTCCGCGTACCTATTCATCCTTTCTTCAAGGAGATTCTGAATGCTCAGGGCACTAGTCCCATCCAACTACATCCCAACTCTTGGATGAACTTCTGTTGTCTTTTCTTTCATTGCCGTGAGCTCAATGTAGAGCCCTCTTTGGAGGTCGTGAGAAACCTGATTTCTACACGAGATATGGCTGATGGCTACTGGTCTTGGAAAGTAGAATATAGGCAGCTGGTGATGAAGCCATCTAATTTGGGTCCGTGGAGGAACGAGTGGTTCTTACTTCGCATACCTGGTTCATTTGGGGTTAACATACATCCAGGGAGGGCTTTTCATTTCTCATGCCTCGCTACTGGCTCTGCTAAAAAGAAGCAATTGGCTGAGAAGATAGCTTTGATTTTAAAGTTTAATCGCTCCTCCGGCTATGATTATAGTCAGCTAATGACCTCGGAGAGACTCGAGGAGTTGGGTTTGAGTTCTCTTCACCCTCGCGGGGGTGAGCTGTTTCTTATTTTAGCAAAAAAAATTATTTTTATTTTTAGCTCGTCTGACTGAGTTTTGTTGCTTGCTTTTTAGGTTCTTCCACCAGTATACAGTTCGAGTATCTGGAAGGCTTGGATGATCTGGAGAAGGAGCTAATTATGGACGACTCCAGTTGTGCTAGGGTTTGCCCAGCTCCTTCTTCTTTTGGAGATGCGGGACTGCTTCACGGATACGCGGAGGAAGTAGAGGGCGGGGCTGGCGATGTTACTGCCGCCCTGCCTCCGGCGGAAAAGGTGCATGTTGTTGAAGTGGGAGATAGCCCTGACCCGCCTCTTGCCAAGTTGAAGGTAAAACCTTCGCGGTCAAAGAAGTCGGGTCGTCATGTTCGTGATTCTTCTTTCCCTAGAGGTTCCGTGGGTTGCCATTTGGAGATGGTGAGCATCTTTCTTGTTCGTATGGGTTTATTTCATTTTTGTGGTGATCTTTATCCTTTTATTCTTCTCTAGATCGCGAAGGAATGTCGTGAGGCCCTAAGTGTTCTGGGTAAGGAGGCGTCTCAAGCTGTTGATGTTGGTGCTCTTCGCGACCAGATTGCTCGCACGGAATTTGAGCTGAATCGAATGAAGACCGAGAGAGATGCTGCTTTGTCCGAGCTAGATTGTCTGAAAAATGAGAAGGATGCTGCCTTATCTAAGGTTTCGTCTCTACTTGCGGAGTTACCTCTAGTTCGTGATCAATCTCGCGCGGAGGGGAGGCAAGAAGGTGTGGATGAATATGTGGCCGGTTATCGCATGAAGGCTCGCTATACACATCATGCTGCTTTTGACTTTTTCTATGGATTGAGGGTGGGCGCCCGGCAGGTCCTCAACCACTACAAGCTTGATCTGATCCGTCTCAACCCCCGTGATAACGCTGGAGAGGAATATACACCTAGACGTCCTTACAAGCCCCCTGCCGTAGGGTTTATAAAAGGGGATCATGAGGCCGTGCTTGAAGCTTGGGGGTGACTGAGTTGATAGATGAGGATCCCTTTGTCAAGAAACCACTTTCCCCGTCTGCTACCTCGACTGGAGTCAAACGCACGCGAGATGGTTCCCTTCGCGGAGATGCCTCGAGTGCACCCGTGTCTAAGCCCTAGCTTTTTGATTTGTGCCCTTTGTTCTGGGGGTTGTTTTCTTTTGGTACTTGGTGATTGCTTTTTGACATTCTGAAGACAATTGTGTTGATTGGATAACGTTGGTTTTCCTTTTGTAAGTTTTTGTTGCGGCGAATCTTGTTGTCTTGCATCTTTTTGGCGGTTCCTTACTTACGTGGGCATCTTTACTTCGCGAGGGAGTTTAAGTTTAACTGTTTTAAATGTTGTTTACAGTTTCAGTAGATGGTCTTGGTAACAGCCCCAGCCTCTTAACCTCTCATTAATTTGCTTAAAAGTCATCTGGTCTTGTCAAATCAGTCATTTTTCTTTTAATACTGGTTATGCCTCTTAATTGCGAGAGAGAGAGAGAGAGAGAGAGAGAGAGAGAGAGAGAGAGAATAGTTAATGCTTTGGGGAGTTAACTGCCTTCCGTGCGGTCATCCTAACTCCTCTATAAATACCCTTTCTCTTTTCTCTTTTCTCTTTTTCATCCATTTTTCTTTTATTTTCCACTTCCCTTCTTCTTCTTTGTGCTCTGTTCGGCGATCATGGTTAATCTAGTGTTGGTTGCTCACCACGGAGGTCGCATTGTATGCCAGAGAGGGGATCGTCGTCTATCCGCTGTTCACCGCTATGATAGCGGTTGGATTTGGAGTCTGGATATGGGAGACGTAGGAGAGAAGGTTGGGGAATTTGACTTGCATGTTCTCTGCGCCCGCCTTTTCCCAAACGTTGTTGACTATGGTGTGGGTCATTTTTTCTATTTTCCTCACCCTCATGCTCGAGAGCGACGTCTCCGGGAGGTCCGAACTAATTACGACACGGCTCGCATTGTTCGTCTAGGGCGGGAGGGGCCTGTTAATATCTACATTCATGGGCCGCCTCCTCCAGGCTTTCCTCTCCCTCTTCTCCGCGCGGCGGGTTTGTAGGGTGTTTGTTTTGCTTTTGTATTTTTGTATGTGACCCCCCTTCTTCCCCCATATGCTTCTTCTTGTCTTCGGAGACCAGAAGAAGTATTAGGAAGGGGGCAATAAAGGGTGATCTCGTGTATATTTTAGGCGTAATGGTTAGGTGCTTTGCTTAGCCGCTTTGTTTTGCTGTTTTGATGTATTTCGCGTGGTCTGGCACTGTGTTGCGTAAAGAAAAGTTCTATTGTACTTTCTGTAATGGCGAAAATGCCTTGTAATTACAACCTTTTGCAATATATAAGAAAGCTTTCTAGTGTCTTTTAAGGAAAATTCTCTGATCCTGTTATTGCTCCGCGGGGGTTATCTTGCTCTTCTTCTTTTTTGTATGCTTGTTTTGTCCTGGGCCTGGCCTGTTTCACCATTGCTTTACTCGTTAATGGGCATATTCTTTTGTAATAACCAATACATTGTGAAATTGTACTGCTCATACCTTATCGTTACTTGGTTTTTAGCTCGCGAAAGACCTGCCATATTGCTACGCGTGCTGGATGCTAAGCAGCCAGTATCGTTTGAACTTGCCACGCACACTAGCTCATTCTCGCCAAGCTAATGCTGCTTCGAGTACTGCTACGCGTGCCGATCCATCGATCCAGCACCGTTTAGGTGGAGCTACGCGTGTCGATATGTCGATCCGACACCGTCTGGGTGGGGCTACGTCCACTGCTCATACTTGCCGAGCCAGTGTCGTCTGGTATTGCTACGCGTGTCGATCCATCGATCCAGCACCGTTTAGGTGGAGCTACGCGTGTCGATCTGTCGATCCGACACCGTCTGGGTGGGGCTACGTCCACTGCTCATACTTGCCGAGCCAGTGTCGTCTGGTATTGCTACGCGTGCCGATCCATCGATCCAGCACCGTTTAGGTGGAGCTACGCGTGTTGACTCGATATGGCTGAGCTCAACACGGTTTTTTATTGCTTTAGTTGCTTTTTCCTGAATTTAGAAAGAATGATCTTTAGATTTTCGACTGCGTTATTTTGTATATGATCTTGCAGATAGGGCGTTATGGGTTTCTGGGGTACCTTATCGTTTTTATTTCGTTTAGTCCCCAGGCCTCTGGTTTTCTTGCCTTTTGCATTACATTCCCTTGGCCTGTATAAGGTGGAGCTTTAGTTTTTAAGGTTTTTCGTGGTGAAAAAGCTTTTCGGGTAAGGTCAGTTTCGAGTTTCTCGATATCATACCTGGGGTTGACTTCTCTTCACGGGTAATATTTGCGGAGCCTCATGATGTTCCACGAGTTTGGGATCATGTTCCCCGCGTGATCTTTGAGACGGTATGCTCATGGAGCTACTTCGCATGCGACAATGTAGGGGCCTTCCCATGCTGGATCAAGTTTTCCCCCTTCTGTTTTTCTAAGCACTAGGTCTCCTTCCGTGAACTTGCGTCCTTTCACTTTTTTGTTGTAATATGTTGCTATGCGTCGCTTGTATTCATTTTCACGGATTGACGCCATCTCTCGAATTTCTTCGGCCAGTTGCAGCTCTAGCTGCAATTTTTTGGTGTTGCTTTCCTCGTCGTAGTCCAAGAGTCTTTCGCTTGGGAAGAGATGCTCTATAGGTATGACAGCTTCAAACCCGTATGTCAGCGCAAAAGGTGTTTCCCCTGTTCCCCGCTTTGACGTAGTTCTATTAGCCTAGAGTACCAAAGGAAGGGCTTCTGCCCACCTCCATTTTGCTCGCGTGAGCCTTCTCTTGAGGTCGAACAATATCCTCTGATTTGCGTTCTCTACTTGGCCATTGCATTGAGGATGCGAGACGGAGGCGAATTGTAATCGGATGCCTAGGCTTTCGCAGAAATTGATCAGCTTATCGGTGTTGAATTGTGGGCCTCTGTCTGTAACAATGCTCTGAGGGAGTCCGAAACGGCAGATGATGTTTTGCCATAGATATTTCTTGACTCGGCCAACGGTTGTTGTAGCTAGGGGGACGGCTTCGACCCACTTGGTGAAGTAATCGATTGCGACCAGTATGAACTGTAACTGCCCAGGTGCTCGCGGGAAAGCCCTAGCAGGTCCATTCCCCACTTCGCGAAGGGGCATGGGGTGCTGATAGCTTGCATCTCGACCCCTGGTCTATGTGAAGTTGGCGCGTGTCTCTGGCACGCGTCACAGGTTTGAGCCATGTGGAGGGCGTCTTTCTTCATAGTAGGCCAGAGGTAACCAGCGTGTAGTGCCTTGTGGACCAGAGCTCTCCACCCCGTGTGTCCTCCACATAATCCCCCGTGGACCTCCATCATCAGTTCTTTACCTTCCTCGACGGGTATACACTTTAAACCCGTGGCCATGTACCCCCGCTTGTATAATACCCCGCTCTTGACGTAGAAGCGGCTTGCCCTTATCTGTAATTTTCTTCGCTCGTGAGCATTTTCTGGCGCGGAGCCAGTGTTGATGTACTGCATGATGGGAGTTCTCCAATCATTCCTGTCTTCTTCTGAGTCAAGCATCATTACGTCTGCGTTGATGGCCCGGGTGGCCCTGGAGTCTACCCACACCTGTCTGTGTGTTCTAGCTCTTGACCCAAGCTTAGCAAGTTCATCGACTCTGGAATTCTCTCTACGAGGAATGGCCTGTATTTCAAAATGGTCCAAGGCGTTGATGAGTGTTTTGGCCTTAGCATGATACGCGGGCAAATTTCCTGTTCGAGCTTCGTACTCCCCTTGTATTTGTTTCACCATTACTTCTGAGTCACTGTAGCATACTACCCTTCGAGCCACGCTGGCTAAAGCAAGATCTAGACCCGCGAGAAGTGCCTCGTATTCTGCTTCGTTGTTTGTGACTTCGAATTCAAGATTCAAGGCATGCTCGAATTGCTCTCCCCCAGGTGATGTGAGAGTAATGCCGGCTCCGTTCCCTTCTTCGTTTACAGCCCCATCTGCGAACAAGATCCACTGCTCCTTTTCAACTGCTTCTTCTTCTTCAGCCCCGCGAAAACTTGTTTCTACTAAAAAATCAGTCAGGGATTGTGCTTTGATTGCTGGGCGAGGTCGATATTCTACGTCGAATTCTGACAGCTCTACAATCCATTTGGTCAACCTTCCTGACATGGTGGGTCTTCCGAACATGCATCGCAAGGGGAGGTCGGACAAGACTTGGATGGGATGCGCTTGAAAGTATGGGCGAAGTTTCCGCGCGGCAGTGATAAGGGCCAAAGCCACCTTCTCAACAGGCGGGTATCTCGTCTCGGCTGATCCTAGCGCCTTACTCACGAAGTATACTGGTTTTTCTTGCTCGCGGACTAGGACTGCACTGATCGCTCTTGATCCTGTAGCTAAGTACAACTGTAACTCTTCTCCCTGAATTGGCGAAGCTAGGGTAGGGAGCTTAGTCAAATGTGTTTTGAGTTCCGTGAACGCTATCTCGCATTCTGGTGTCCATTGGAAGTTTTGGGGGTTCCTTAGGGCAGAGAAGAAAGGTAGGCTTCTTTCGGCCAGCTTCAAACATAAACGCCCAAGATAGTTGATTGACCCGACAAACCTTTGCACTTCTTTGACGCTTCGCGGGGGTTCCATCTGTAAGACAGCTTCAACTTTATCAGGGTTGACATCTATTCCTCACGAACTGATCATGAAGCCAAGGAACTTTCCTGCTTTGACTCCAAACACGCATTTCTCAGGGTTGAGGCTCATCCCATGTTTGCGCAACGTAGCAAATACTTCACGGAGATCTTCGACATGTTCTGATTCTTTTTGGCTTTTGACAACTATGTCGTCCACGTAGGCTTCCACAGACAAGCCGATCTGATCCCTGAATATTAAGTCTATCAATCTCTGGAACGTAGCCCTAGCATTCTTAAGCCCAAAAGGCATGACAGTGTAGCAGAATGTTCCTCGTTCCGTGATGAAGGCAGTCTTCTCTTCGTCGGCCGGGTTCATCTTGACCTGATTATACCCTGAGTATGCGTCGAGGAAGCTTAGAGCTTCATGTCCCGCCATTGAATCCACTAGCTGATCAATCGAAGGCAGTGGGTAACTGTCTTTAGGGCAGACTTTGTTCAAGTCGGTGAAGTCGACGCACATTCTCCACTTGCCGTTGGCCTTTTTTACCATGACGACATTCGCGAGCCATTGGGGGTATTTGACTTCACGGATGAAATTGGACCTTAACAGCTTTTCTACCTCTTCTCTGGCCCCTTGGGCCCTGTCCCCAGCTTGCTTTCTCTTTCTCTGTATTTTCGGCTTGATGTCTGGACTTGTATTCAACGAATGTGTCATCAGAGATGCTGGGATCCCCTTCAAGTCTCTAGATGTCCACGCGAACACGTCTCTTGAGGCTTTTAATAGTTCAATGATCCTTTCTAGTGTATCCTCCTCCATGGCCTTCCCCACATATAACTGCTCTTCTTTGCACGCGAACAAGGTCACAGGTTGTTTCTCTCCTTCTGAGACTGTTGTCTCCATTCGACTTCGGACTTCTAATTCAGGCTCCTCTAATTTTTGATGTGCGGGCAGTCTCGTTCCTTCTAGGCTCAATACGGGTAGATTCTTGCCTTCCAGTGCAGCAAGATAACAGGTTCGGCTTTCAGTGTGCTGACCCCTGGCTACTCCAACGCCAGCTTTAGTTGGGAATTTCAGAGCAAAGTGGTAGATGGAGACTACCGCTTGGAATTTGCACAGCGAAATCCTTCCCAAGATAGCGTTGTACGCGGACGGAGACTGGAGGACCAAGAACTCCACTTTCTCAGACCTACGTGGGCCTCCTTCATCCCCTAGTATCAAATGAAGGGTAATCACCCCAATGGGCTTTACCCGTTCTCCCACGAAGCCTACCAGCGTGCAATCGGTGGGCGCTTAACTTGCTGGATCAAGTCCCATTCTCTGAAAAGCTTCCCAATACAGTATGTCAGTCGAACTTCCTGTATCCACCATTACCCTCTTGACAATCTTGGTTCCCATCTGCACATGGAGCACAAGCGGATCAGTACTTGGCATGCATGAATCTGCCAGGTCTTCTGAACTGAAAGTCATCTTCTGTTCCCCTCGCGTAGGATTCGAAATACTCATAACGGGCTTCCCGATTGGAGGCGGAGCATTGGTTATCCTTCTCATCTCCCGCTTGCTAGGTCCTTTTGGCGTATGTCCTCCGGAGATAGTTCCTACCTGCCCATCTGGGCGGGGAAAATTCTGCTCAACTGGCGGATAAGGTGTCGGACGCCTGGGCGCATGCCTTGGTGGGATCGGCCTCGCATGAAGCGCATTTTTCGTTCGCGGAGGACCATGTCGTTGGCATTCTCGCTCGTCATGGGCCGTGGACTGATGGTATACACAAAACTTTTTCCCCGGCCGGGTTTGAGGGGTGGCATGTTGGTTCGCGGATTAGGATGTCTCTGAGCGTAAGAGGGGGTCTGCTCTCGGTGGTTCATCTCGACCGCGATTAAAGGCTTATCTGGTGCTTTCCCTCGCTCTCCTGTCTGATGCCTATGCGGCTCCCACGAGCCTGTGTCCCTTCTTGTTGGCTCGTTCCTCCTCCCGTTACTTGCCGATGGGTTAACTGTGACTGTGCTTCCGCGGGCCAGTTCTTCTGCCATTATATGCTGATTTGCCTTCTCCAGTAACTTGGTATACGAGTTAGGTGGCTTTTTGCAGACACTCAGTTTGAATGGCCCATTCTTGAGCCCCTGGATGAAGGCCATACGTGCGACCTTTTCATCGAAATCATGGGCTTGGACCGCTTCCGTCGTGAATCTCTTCACGAAGGATGCGATGGATTCTCCATCTTTCTGCCTCACGTTTAGTACCTCTTGCATGCTCAGCCTCCTTCTCTGAGAGCATCTGAAGTGAGCCATGAAGGAATCTGCCAACTGTTGAAAACCTTCAATGCTCTTGGCCGATAAACTGATCATCCACGTTAAAGCTGGTCCCGATAGGGTGTTGGGAAAACACTTGCACATTGTCGCTTCATCTGCCTTGCTCGCGAGCATGAGGTACTGATACCTCGACAAATGATCCCTGGGATCTTCGTTTCCCGCGTACTCCTTGAACGTAGGAATCTTGAAATCTGTTGGGGGAGGTGCCAGGACTATATGGTCTGCGAAGGCTGTAGAGCCGAACAACTCTAGTGGTATCCCCGGAGCAGCGTACTCTGGGTAGTATTGTGGCTCATACTCCTGATGCCTTCCTCCATAAGTATCTCTCCATGGAGAGTACTGCAGACTTTCACGGGCGGCGGAGGCGCGATCTGCCTGGTAACATTCTCCATATTCTCCGCGTGGGTATCTTGGACCGTGCGGCTCAGGGTACATTTGTCTTGTCTGGCATTGTGGCAATTCTGTCTCCTTCGCGGGGAGCTCCTGACTGGTCTTATGCCATTGGCGGAAAAGGCGAAATTGCTCCCATTCTTCGTCGTTGACAATCACTTCGCGAGTATCTTCTTTGGATGTTGCTTGGAGTGACATATCTTCTTCTGCTACCACCGTCGGGCTCTTGTTCATCGTGAATGAGTTCGTTTTTCTGACTTAGTTGCGTGAGGACCTCCCCACGGTCGGCGCCAGTGTTGAAACCCGGTTTAACCCTTCGTGAAGATGTCGAGGGTCAACACACCCTCGACCCGGTTTTGTTGAGGATTTGTTTGATTGTGGGAGATCCTCGGCTTCCTTTCCTGCTCCTAGTCCGCGGGCCTTTTTTAGAATCACCCCCTAGCTCCTCTTCTTAGCTTGACTTCCTTCCGTGTTCTGTTTTGCTCTCGAGGGTCCCCGTCTCAGCCCAGAAAACTTGTTTCTCCAATGACATGAAAACCCGGAGAGAGCTTCTCTGGGGGAACACCCTCTGACGCCCAAGTCAGTACTAGATTCAGTGAATATATTTGAGAGAGGAAGAGGCGAAAGAGAAGAGAAAAGAAAGGCAACGAAAATCAATCCAAAGAAACCCCAAAAGGTTCTCTGAAAAGCAGATGAGACCCCAAAGAACCAGAGACCAACCAAGTGCCCAACTCTCTCTTTTTCCTCTATTACCGCCCAGTATTGCCTAACCTCGGGCTCAAGGTTTGGCAGCAAAGCCTTCGGGTGACACATCATTGATCAAGAACCCCTGGCGATATCGTACCCAATTTCCCACGTGTATGAGACCGCACGTGGGAGGATGGTGGGAAATAGTGGGTGATGGAAACTGTGGGTATAGAGCAATTGCGCATGGTCTAGGGTTAGGGCAGGATCAATGGGCTTTTGTTCGACGTACCATGATCGTTACGTTGAAAAAAGAGTATGAGCTACTCGCGCCACTTTGGATGTCTACGATGACATTTGAGGCAATGGAGGCGAATCTTGCATGGTTTCCTTCGCCCAACAGGTCGGCCTCACCGGAGACGTGGTTGGACCTCCCGAATATGGGATGTTTGGTGGCAACTGCATTCGAATGTGTGTTCGTCTCCGTCGGTGATGGTGTGGGAGCGACATACCTGCCTATGAGGGCGAAGCCAAACAGAGAATCGATTGACGAGAAGTTGAAGACGATATGCATTTGCCATGTCAAGGCAGAGCAACATTTTATTGTGGTACGTTAATACAATCACATCTGTTAAAACTATCTTATGTTAAAACATATGTATGATGCATTGACTTTGATGTAGATTGACCTTGCTGAAACTTCACCCTTGCCTTCTCTTTACACGCCGTGGGTGAGATATCATGACCCGTCTGTGGGTGATTACGTACATCAAATGATGTGTGATCGATTGATGGAGTACGAAGCAGCCAAGGCCCAAAAGAAGACAGGACGAAAGAAGAAAGTTGAAACGGTCGATTTATGTAATGAATGATATGTACGAATTATAATGCAATGAATTTGACGTATCTAATCCAAAGCTCCACGTGAATTAAAATACGGTCGCATACATTTTAGAAATATAAAGACATCATAATACAAAGTTATAATCCAAACAAGCCATAACAAACAATCAAATACAAGTCATAACATTCGTTGTTGCCATACTCCAAAGTTCAATGAAATCCATAAAATGAAACAAGTTTAATCCTGAAACCCTAAATCCTCAATAAAGCCCTAATGCAAAGTTCAATGGTTCGAAAGGTAGGGATACATTTGCTCCAATGATTGTCGTAACGCCTCGGCTAGGTCTTCACATTGGTCATCTCCATGTTGGTGATCGCTATATGGATCCAGACGTCCATAGCAACTATCGAGGCACTGCACACAAGATAAGTGGATACGATTAATAAAAAGTTTGTACACGAAATTAAACAAGATATAATTATTCAATTTCTTACATGCGGCTGAGTGTTACGACCCTCTTGAGGGATGATGAATGGATGTGTATGTTGGAGGTACCACTGCATGTAATCACCGCTACACTGGTGGGGTTGAAGGATTGGAGGACCCATGGCTTGTAGGCTAATGGAATGTTCATTGCGGGCATCCCATGCATGTAAAGATCTATCGTATTCCACCGTGTAGCTGCTAATCTTCGTGCACCTCCATGCCTTAATTGGAACAATCGGTGGTCTTGGACACTGTTGTGCACGCCCAAACTGCCTAGTTGCTCGATCCGGCATGTAAGGCTCGGTGACACACAAACAGGATATGACTCCATGGAATCGCGATGAAGCAAACATCCCATTGTTGAAGTCAATCGGGCCGTATGGCATCCACTAAACATGGGAAAGTATTGATATATCCATGCCTACAAAACAATTACATGTAAGGATAGTCGTTTAATAACTAATATACATCTATAAAAAAAATACAGATGTTTTTATTCAAGCCATTTAATACCTGAATCAGAGTGAAACATGTGGACATGACCCGCGCCTCCTTCCTTGTGCACTCGCCCAAGCTGCGATATACATGGGCAAGAACACCGGTACCCCATGCATAGTTCGTGGCTGACGAGGGATCAGTCACGAACAGAGTATAATAAACGGGAAACATATGCTGAGACTTGTCAGGAAAGATACAAGACCCCACCAAGTACAACAAGAACCCAGCCGCATGCGTCTTGTCAGCCAAATCCTGGCAATGAGCCCTAAAATTTGCCGCATGCACGTTACCGGTGACGATAGCACCACCCTCCAGCTCAAAAAACTCATGCGCTTGCCCCATCAACGCCTTCTTCAAATCATTGCGGCTCAGCTGCTCATGCCATTTCTTTGGGGGACCCATGTCTAGCCCTTGTATGTTCAGCCCAAGGATCGTCTACACATCATGGAGAGTTATAGTCATCTCTCCCCATGGCATGTGGAATGAGTTGGTTTCCGGTTGCCAACGCTCGACAAAGGCACCAATCAGCGTCTCATCCACATGCTCGTGCATGATGTCTGGTAGATGACATAGCCCGGACGCAGACGCCATGTTACCCCACACGTCAGTCGTTGTGCGACGCCATGAGCGTAACTGCTTGCCTCGCTGCTGGAACCTCAAGGGTGGCCCTGTGTCGAGCCCGAAAACTCATCATTAAGCTTCATCAAACTCTGCGGACTAAGGCAAGTGGTGGTTCGCTCTTGCTCATCGTTCCATATTTACATTAATTATCAGTTGTTTATCTGAGTAATTAATTTGGAATGATTATTGTGTTTATCTGGAAATGGTTTTATAAACTGTTTTGGAAACTATAATAATGATATTATAATAGGTTGTATATCTGTTAGAACAACGCTATTATTTATGTTCGCCTTGAGGGCATTTATGTGGATTTATCCTGAACTATTGTTGTGCTCGAACTGTTAGTTAGCACGAGTATTCGTAGGAACGCCTGGACTCCGTGAGGTCGATTCGTTTCTTTATAACTTGGGGAAAAGGGCGATCAAGACCCTACAATAGTAGAGGCTTGGACTCTGCGAGGTCCATTCCTTCGATATGGGTCCAGAGGCTTGGGTTCTGCGAGGTCCATTCCTTAGTTATATGTCCTGCGTGACAGAGCATATATTTAAAAGCTTATAACGTAATGTGGGTTTTGGAATTAAATAAGATAAAGTGCCTGAGTGCACATAATTAATATACCTTTGGCGAGTAGTGCAGCTAAGTAAATAGTGCAGCTACGAAAGCTCGTCTCGACTTTTGATCAGAGTACGTTCTCTTTCCAATCTGGATTCGCTATAAGCGGTAAGGTTGGTCGTGAACCGAAACATCTAAGTCAGCTTTTAAATCACTCATGTCTGATTCTTTAAACGTTCCAAATTTGTCATATTTACTTAAGACTCACTTCCGTTGGAGTCTTCTTTCGGGTCGATTTCTGTGAAGATTCAGTCTTCCAGAATCTTCTCTTGTGCATGTCTTTTGTCATATTCAAGTATAGTATGGTGGTTGACTAACGTACTCGACTTTTATTCGAGAGACGAGGAGTCTAACCTAATATGATTACTTTGAACCTTTTGCTTTGTGCCCTTGCATGGTCTATTCATTTAGACTAACCAACCGCAATTGTTATCTGCATTGTTGGCTGGTGTCATCCGTTCGATTTGGCACATCAGATAGAGCGAAGATATGAGGAGACTATATTGACTATGAAGACGACGGTTGTTTTTGGATGTTTTAATAATTATCTTTTAATCAGGTTGAGATCCTTGGGCAGATGATCATTACGATCACAACCCTTTTTGTAATATTTCAAGAAAGACTTCCGCTGTAACTTATTTACTCTGTTATATATTTAAAAGACTTCCGATGTACTTTGTTTAAACTCTGTATTTGTCCTATTCGGGATTGGGATGTAATCCCGGGACTCATGTTTTATATGAATAAAGTTATCATTTTGTATCATTGTATTTCATGATTTGTTTTCAAACGGTAAAGCCCGGGGTGACTTCGGTGAGAAATATCGGAGTCACTGGCGGTAATACATTTCCAAGTGGGTTAAGATTTGGGGGTGTTACACTCTTCGGAAATCATTTCGATCATGAAGTCGTCGTTATAGTACTCTCTAGCGTACCTTGACAACTTTTCTTCATCCTCAGTGTCCTCCTCTGGCTCCTCTATAGGCTCTACCACAGGAACCACGGCCTCGTCGGACACTAGCACTACCGACTCAGGGAGTACGGTCTTCACCTCATCGGGTGGACTACTAGGTTCACCGACCTCAAACACGACGAGGGAACCGGGAACTCAAGCCTATCTAGAGATGGCGGAGCCATCTCGGCTTCTTCCGAGTCCCTCTGAAGAGAAAGGAAAGCACTCAGAATCTATGAGTGACGAACAGAGAATTAGTCTTTCTAAATACGGAAGTTCGTTTCCATATCAGACTAAAGAAAAGGCACGACTATAAACGGTAATATTTCAAATTCTTTTCATTTCGAAAACTCAGAGCCCTTGAAAACATTTTCAATTTAAAACGAGTAAATGGTTCATGAAATCCCAAATTCGCTTTAAAACTTTTGGCTCTGATACCAGATCTGTAACACCCCCAAATCGTAACTCATTTGGAAAGGTATTACCGCCAGTGACATCGGTTTCCACACCAAAGCCACCCCAGGCTTTACCGGTTTAAATACAAATCATAAACAACAATCATGATGTAAACACCAAAATCTTTGGTTAAAACATATGTCTGGGGATTACATCCCAATCCCCATAGGACAAAATAGAGTAATCAGCGGAAGTCTTTGCAAAGTATAAATACAAGGGTCTTGATCGTAATGATCACCCGCTAAGGATCGCAGCCTGATAAATCCATTAAAACACTGTTTGCTTTTATAGTCATTCTAGCCTTTGTTTCTCGGATTCTTATCTGATGTGCCGAATCGAACGGATGACACCAGCCAACCATGCAGAGAACAATTGCGGTTGGTTAGTCTAATGAAAGACTACGCAAGGGTACAAAGCAGAGTGGTTCAAAGTAGTCGTATTAGGTTAGACTCATCGTTTCTCGAATTAAAACCGATGACGATAGTCAACCACCATACTCCTACTGGAATATATCAAGCATCATGATCAAGAGAAGATTCTGGAGACCGAGTCTCACAGCAATCAATCCCAAAGAAGACTCCAACGAATTGAGTCTTATCGAAAGTATGACAAATGTTGGGGAACATTAATTAATCATACAAGCGTTCAATAACGACTTGATGTTTCGGTTTACGACCAACCTCACCGCTTAATGCGAATCCAGATTGGAAAGAGAACGGTACTCTGATCAAAGTCAAGACGGGCTTTCCTAGCTGCATTATTCCCTAGCTGCACTACTCGTCTGAGGTATATTAATCATGTGCTACGACGGCACTTATCTTATTTAATTCCAAAACGCGCATCACGTTATAGGCTTTTAAATATATGTTTCGCCATGAGGGACATATATTGAGTATATGTTTCGACATGAGGGACATATAGGACATATGTTTCGCCATGAGGGACATACTCCTGAATGAGACGAATCCCAAGATTTGTAGCATCAGTTAAGTGCCACCATCTCTATACCCGAGTATAGAGATCGGTCATGACCCACCAAATGGTTTTTGGGTTTATCACCCTTTGCACCATTAATCATTATTAAGAAACGACTGGACCTCAAATAGTCCATCGCTCCTACGAATACTTGTGCTAACTAAACAGTTCAACACAGTAATAATCATATCAAAGCCCTCCGGGCCATCATCATAATAATATAGATATTCATAATAGCGTTGTTCTAACAGATATACAACCTATTATAATATCATATTCTTTTCATATTGTTGCCCTCCCGGCAATCCTCATAAAATATATATCTATAATAGCGTTGTTCTAACAAATATACAACCTATTATAATATCATATTTTAATCCATATCATTTATCAAAACTGTTCCCAACAAAATAGTAAATCATTCCAAATTAATTAACAACCAAACCATTGATAATTAATGGAAATATGGAATGATGAGCAAGAGCGAACCGCCACTTGCCTTAGATCAGACGAAAGCTTTAACAAACTTAGAGACAACGGTTCCTGAGTCTGAAGCTGAGACAAATCCTGAATATTAAATCCCTCTGGAACGACTCATAACGAGACCCTAAGTTAGATTCAATATCTACATATATGAATCTAAACGAATACAAAAGGAATCGAAGGAATCAAGCCTCGCCCAAAGCCAAACACCCAAGAACACACAACCCGGGTAAGCTCGCCGCAGGTGCGGTGGAGCCTCTGCCGCGGGTGCGGCGGGATTACAGTGGCGAGGGAGACGACATATTTTCGATGGAGAACTCACCCAAATCGATTCGTTCGACTTTGATTTGTTCTTGGTTTGATCTTCAACCTTCTTAAACCTTTGAATAACTCTTAGAAGCACCTTTCTAGTACTCAAAAGGGATTCGATCTCTCTCACAAACAAAGCTCAAAGCTTTGGACAACAATGGAGTTTTCTTGGAGGAAGATGAAGTTGCAGCTGGAGTTGTGAGCTTCCTCTCCGCCTCCTCTCTCATTTATAGTCCCACAAGGTTGCTCAGGAGCTAGACACATATGCCATGAGGTGTCCCAACTAGATGGAAAGACGTGAGCAGCAAGCATCGACCAAGGGATAGAGCTGCAGAAACTCTATCGCGATGACGACAACGTTGACGACGATCGCGGGGTGCGGCAGGGTGCGGTAGGGGTGCGGTGGCCGACTCGTGACCGCCACTGGCATTGGCCTTCGCCGCGGGTGCGGCAGAGTGCGGTCAGGGCCAATTTTGCCCCATTTTCACCCGTTTTGTCCTTTCTTGATAAGAGGTTAAATATTCTTAACTCCGGGTTAGATATATTCGTACACGAATAACTTTTTAACCCAAAAATACATTAACTGTATTTTATATTACTCAGAAAAATATTACAGAGACCAAACATCTCATAGAATGTCCGGTCCGTACTTCTCTGAATTTAATCTGACTTGTAATATGGGCATAAGAAAATTTCAAAATTACCCCTATGAAATGAGGGATATTACAATCCTGGTAGCTGACATTCCTCCGTTGCCTCCTCTCCGACATGTTCACCTCTTCGCCAGTCCTAAATGACTGTTCGCGTTGAAGGTTGCGGCGTCTCCTACATTCAGTTCTTTCCCCAGGCTCCATCTGCGGTTATATATCGACACATTTTAATCAAAAAAATATATGCTATAACTACATCACCGGAGAGTCGTCCGACAGTCGCCGACGACATGTCGAATCCACACGTTACGTGTGAAATGACAACACACGTAACACCTACGACATGCTGTAACTACATCGCCGGAGAGTCGTCGGACAGTCGTCGGCATATCGCCGGCGACATGCCGAATCCACACGTTACGTGTGAAATGACAACACACGTAACGTGTGAATCACATTCACACGTTACGTGTGAATGTGCACATTCAAACTTCCGTCGGTGAGTCGCCGACAGCCCTCCGGCGACTCCCCGGTCGTCTTCTCCGACGGCCCTCCGACGACTCTCCGGTCGTCTTCTCCGGCGGCCCTCCGGCGACTCTCCGGTCGTCTTCTCCGGCGAAAAGTCGGAATTCCGGCGGGTTTTTTTTCATCACATACACAATTTTTACAAAAATGCCAATACTATCACTTCCACTTCCATATTTTCACAAAAAATTCAACATAAATCCTCATGCAAAAAATAACTTCAAAATTACCCAAAAAATCAAAAACAACCCCAAAAGCTTCTACAAAACATAGATCTATTATCCTAAACATCTCCACAACATAGATCTACAATATGGATCTACAATCCCTAACCAAACACTTCAAATTTAACAAAACAAAACCAAACAACAATTTCTATTAACTAACCTTTCAAAGATCTTGAACGTAACGTGCAGAGTCGGTTGATTCGTCACGAGCAGATGCAAGAGACGCGTAACGAGTGAATGGGTGTTGAGGCTGCGAAAGGGTTCGAATGAAGGGAGGATGAAGCAAGATCTGGCTTTTAAAGCCAGATCTACTCCACACGTAACGTGTGGCGTACACCCACACGTAACGCGTGGAGGAGCTTCACACGTAACGTGTGGATGTTCTTCACACGTTACGCGCGAGCCTATGCGCCAAAAGGCAAAAATGCCTATACGCCGAATAGCAGAGGCCTATATTAAACTTGGGAAAAAGTAGTATCAGTACAAATTGGCTCGGTGGTGAAGACCTTTTTTGCAAACTCCCTCCTCTATTTCCCCGGTTCGATACACCTCCTCTTCACAATTGAGCAATATTGGGCCCAGTTTGGATTACCTTCAATTATGTTTTATAAAATAATTCATCCCTTATTTTTCGACAAACGCTACTCTCATACCTAAAAAGACGTGTAAACCCTAAACTAAAATCAGTTTATAAGTAAACTATTCACCGTAATCCAAACTGGCCCTTGGTGAGGCCCAAATGAACCGCTTCAGCTAATGGCTCGATTAGGGCTGAGCACGGGCCTAAACCCGAACCGAACCGACCTGAACCCGAAAGCCCGAAACCCAAAAAAAATGGGACCGAAGACTGAACCGAATGTTCGGGTTCGGGCTGAAACAACATTTGTACACAAAAACACACTAAAAACCAAACCTGAACCCGAACCGAATCCAAACCGAACCCGAAATTCTAAAATATTCGGACTGAAACCCGAACCGAAATCATATGAGTTCGGGTTCGGTTCGGGTTTTTCGAGTCGGATTCGGTTCGGGCTTCGGTTTTCTCGGCCCGTGCTCAGCCCTAGGCTCGATACTCTCTTCCGCCCTATTTTATTTTTCTATTACTTTACACCTCTTCACAATTGAGCAATTTTGGGCCAAATTGGTGCGGCCTAAATCAACCGCTCCAGCAAATGGTTGAAGAAGCTCTGCGTTTTGATAAATGAAGCCGATGATGTGTTCCTACATAAGCTATTTTAGGGTTTGCGCCGTCAGTACTAAGTGAGAGAGAAATCCAAAGAGAAGACGAAGAAGGTAGGTGGATGCAGCGGTGTTGCAAGGTCGGTGTTACAAAGGCGGTCCTGTCTTTTCTTCAACGTCCAAGTTTCTGCGGAGGCTTACAGGTCACTGTTCTTCCTTGTTTTAAATTCTTGTGCCTTAGCCTTTCTTTCCGCGTTTTTCCGATCGAAGTGTGCTCTGTAAGCGTACATGTTTCGCTTTGATTAAGTTGCTATCCTTTTGAAGTAGTTCGAGAATTGAGTATATGAATGTACGCTTAATGATTTTGTATAAGTTTGATGTGCAAACAAACATTGTTCTTACCGAGATGCTTCTGGTTCCTCAATTTTGACTGCTGCTGTAGATATAGGGCAACCTTTTGACTTGATTGAATTCATCATGAAATTTCTAAGAACTCCTATTTTGTAACTAGATCTGGTATGGTGGACTGATTGCAATAGAATTGAAAACTCGAATTGATGCATATGTCGCACTGCTAATGCTTAATTTTCACCCGATTCAAACACTCAGTCACCACCCAAAGACAACAGTAATGAAAATGGAACTCGTGTTTGTTTTAGTACTGATAGCAAGCATGTATTTAAATGGCATCTATACCCAGTATTTGTAGCAGGACCAATGAAAATTTGCAAAAGCTGTATATTTTCATCCTTTTTTTAGATCTCTGTACCAACTGTTTGTTTTGGGTATCTTTCATTGGTCCTGCTAGAAAGGAAGGTGATCAGTACATGTGGTGTCAACAATAAATTGTCATTTTGATAGATTATTATAAACCCAACATATCATGATTTCTCTTGTGTAGTTGTATGTGTAGTATTTTTTGTGCTTTGGTACTAAGCAAGTGTCATCATAGTTAATTGGGCACGATGCTGATGCTGGCAGGGGTTAATTTTATGTATATTCTCTTATGTAATGTCCATTTGTCACCTGCATGAGCTTACACTTTTGCCACATCCAAGAATGATAGACTTTCTTATATAGGAACTAGGTTAAGCAAGTGCATGTGTTCTACCATAGGTTTAGCCCATAAATTATGCCTCTCTTCGTTCCTTTGGGTTGGGTGTATGGTAGTTTTCTCTCACCCACGTGTATGAAGAGTGAAACTGCATTTATTTTGGTAGAAGTTCTTGATTGGACATGATCAATTGGTTGCTACTCACCTCAGTAACTTCCAATGAACAACTATTCTGGGAAATTCAGATTCATGTCCAACAAAAACTTGCACTTTTTACTTATAATTACATGCACTGCCAAATGTCAGCGAGTTTACGCTCTATCTCAGCCTCCTATATGAATCCATACCCTCAGTAATGCAAAAAAAAACTTCTACTGAAACTAAAACCATTAACTTGGGTTATGATAGTTTCTAACTTCATCAGATGATGAATCATCCTCTTCACTTTCATCAAATATGATTTTGCTTGAAGTAGCATTGCTGTTTCACTGTTCTTCATAACGCAGCAACTACCAACCTGGATTAAAGAAAACATGTGAGATTAAGAAAATTTGATGCAGTGCACCCCTTTTCTCTTTTATTAACTTCTGATGCGATTTAGTTTTTAACTTCATCAGAGGTTGTACTCATGCAGCTAATTGCAAAGACTAGATGTGCAATATATGACATAGAACCTTGTTGGAAAGTTAGGAAAATTTGTGTTTTGAATTTAGAATACACTTCTACACGATGTATCCTTGAGCATAAAAACATGACATTGGTGATTTCTATTTACTGAACCTTATCTGTGATAGCAGATCTTACCTGGGAGTCTATCTTAAGGCTATATCCATAAGTTAGATGTATGATGCATCCTTAAGCTAAATTCATGTCTTCAGGCACACACACACACACACACACACACACACACACACACACACACACACACACGCGCGCGCACACACACACACACACACACACACACACACACATATATATATATATATATATCTGATTGCTTGATTGAAAGAGTGCAAAAGCAGGCTTGATGACATTTTGTATCTTTTGTTATTTTCTGACTGAATAGATTCCTTCTGCATTGTTCTGATATGACATTGTGTATGTAGTGAAGTTGATAGTTGGTGTGTGCCCAACGATCAACTGTTTAAATCCAGAATGATCTTTATTTCAATGTGTTTTACTACTTTTTTTATGGAATGTGTTTTTACTACTAAGTTATGGGTATCTTTAGCATATTAAACAAACCAATGCTCATTCCTGTAGGAGGTGGTCTTTGATCAGCTCAAGCGTCAGTTTGGCTCCATCACCAGCTGCTGATTCTCGTTCCAGGAGGTTAGTTGTGCACCGGGGTGGAACAATCCAAATTTGGTGGACGTCGGAGTAGTATTGAAGAGTTGAAGATGAGAGATGACTTTCTCCATTTTCAAATTCCGTTCCCTATTTCTCTATGGCCGCGGCGGCGGAGGATCTGCTGTTCCGCTTGACCGCCGTTTACTCACATCCACGATTCTTCAATCTTCTCCATCCTCCACTTCTGCAGCAGCTTCCGGCCGCCCAATCGGCGGATCGTCTTCATCCTCTTTTCATCAATCGCAAGGTTTTTTTCTCTGTCCTTTCTGTAAATTAGCGTTGAGCTTTGGATGAGTCCTGAATTGTTGCGGTTTTGTCAGAGAAAGAGCGAGGGATATGGTCAAAATTGTGCCTCTTCATTCCCGGAGCTATTGCCTTTGGTCTTGGGTCATGGCAGATCTTTCGCAGGCAAGATAAGGTTATAATGTTATATAAAATCTTACATCTTCGCATTGCTTTTTCTTTGGCTTAATCATCATTGAAGATAACATTATCCAGTTTCAATTAGGGTATATAGATGAAAGTTGCTGGATTTTATGTAGGGGATGTTTGATGTAGGTTTGTAACTTGCCCTTGGAGCAACAAAGTTGTTTTATTATTGCAAAAACCTTTGGTCTAGATATTTTTATTAATTTTTGGCAAGTTCTTCCATTTAAGAGAGTTTGCCAGCTTTCATTTTTCATGGATGTTTTATTGACATTGGATGAGAATAGCTAATTTTATGGAATTAAAGGTACTATTAAGTATTAATTGGCTACAACCTAATTTTCTAGAAGAGTGAAAAACTGAAAATTACCCGGTGATATTTTCTAAGGTGTAAATGAGATTGTGCTATCTAAAGAGAGTGATATAGCATTACAATGAAACATTGCCTTTCATGAAGGAGGGAGTTTTTAATTGTTTTACCCAAAAAAACATAATTCCTGAAGAAGTGGCATAAGTAGGTATAACTTTGCAAAACTCACTGTAGACATCTAGAAGACCTGCACAATTTGGACAAAACTGGTCTTTTGACTCTGCCATGTATGGGCCTTACAGTTCTCTGAAAATTGTATCTTGAGATATTGATCTCTACTCGTTCTTTATACTTATGCTTACTGCCTTGAATAGCATGAAAACTTATTATTATGATAAAACAGCAACATTGGCCGTTTAGTAGTGTTCATCACAAAATCCCACAATTGTTGTTTTATATCATGTTTATCCTATATATGCATGTGTATTCGAACAATTGTTTTACTTAGATTCAAGTGATCTTTGATATCCTAAAGAAGAAGAAAGAAAGAAAGTGATATTTGGATAGGGTTGATTAGAAAATGCATGTTCATTTGTCGATATAGTTTCCCAGGTTTTAAAATAGATTTAACAACTGATTCCAAAAGGAAAAACAAATTCTAAACTTCTTTTGCATTGTTCAACTGCAGAATACTATTATTTACTATTTGTTATAGATTTGGTCTTTTATTTTTATGGTTTGTAAGTTTATTTGTTTTCTAATATGTATCCTTCTATATTCTCTAGGTGACAATGTTGGAATATAGGCAAACAAGACTGGAAATGCTGCCCATGAATCTGAGTGGTATATCTACTGTTTACAATCTACAGTCTTTGGAGTTCAGGCGGGTGGTGTGCAAAGGAGTTTTTGATGAAAAAAGGTCGATATTTGTGGGTCCACGGTCTAGGAGTATCTCAGGTGTGACAGAAAATGGGTACTACATAATTACACCCCTTATGCCTGTTCCTGGTGATCCTGAGAGGTGAGTGTATAGAGATTTTTCATATAAACTTTACTAAAATTTGGACTGTTTGTTGCATAATTCTGTTAAATGTAGCATTTAGTAATAAATAGTAGGTCTTGTTAATGTAGGCTGATGTACATCTTATGGTCTATGTGTTTAATATTAGTTTTTATTCGTTATAATAGTGATTGGGGTTTGTTTTTCTGATTTTGTTTGGTTATACCTGTGTCCTTTCTCCAGTAGTTCTTCTACTTATGTGCTTTTATCTTGGAGTATTGAATCCTCTTATGTGAACTTCTTGATTGAGTTGCCTATACTCTGTTTTATCTAGAAAATTGTCGTTTGTCTTATTTTAAACATTAGTATAAATTATGTAAATATATTTTTTGGTATTTTTATCAAATTCAAATCCCTTTTAAATGTTTCACTGTTTGTATTGGAACAGCATTTCAAGCCAATTTTTACAAAATTCAACGGAAAAAAATCTTAAGAAGCATATGATCATTAGCTGGTGGAAATATGCGAGGCTTCCAATTTTATATCTTAGGTTGTTAAAGAATATAAGCATACCTTGCACCAAAAAGTTCCATGCCAAATTGGAAATATCCCTTGGCTAATTGGCTTGCTTATCTATATGGTAGCAAAGCCACAACTATTGCTTGGAAACTCTGGAGCAATGTGGCTCTTAAATCTGAATGCTAGGAGCAATACCATTCCCAAGTATGCATGCTTTGACAATTTTGGGCATAATGCCAAAGTTTGAGCTGTATACATGGAGTATAATTGCTTTTTCATGTATGCTTTCCAGCTTATAATATCTCACCTTTCAGTGTTCAGTTACCTGTTCTAGTCAATAGAGGATGGGTTCCACGCAGTTGGAGGGACAAGTTTTTTGAAGGTAATAAAGATGCTAAGCAACATACAGAGCCCCCACCCTCTACCTTACAGGTGGAGAGAAATCCTTGGTGGAAACTTTGGTCCAAGAAATCTGAGAGGAATGAGGTAGTTGTTAATCTTGCTTTTGTGGACAGAGTATTTGATGTTTGCTTGAACAACAGATTACTATCTTCTTTTATCTATTTTTATCCAAGCAGGAAGAAGCTCCTGAAGCAACAAATCTGAAAGAAGTTGTTGGCGTGATTCGTGGAAGTGAGAAGCCTAGCATTTTTGTTCCAGCTAATGATCCTAGCTCTGGTCAGTGGTTTTATGTTGATGTTCCTGCCATAGCTGATGCTTCTGGACTTCCTCATAAAATTATCTATATTGAGGATATAGACAGCAATGTGAACCCTAGCAATCCGTATCCCTTTCCGAAAGATGTCAATACTCTGATTCGTACCTCAGTGATGCCACAGGACCACCTAAATTATATTATAACGTGGTAAGTTCTTCTGTCTAATAGCTTTCTTCTTTTTCTTTTTCTTTTTCTTTTTGAGGAAAATATTTTTCATCTTTATTTCATAGTAATATTATTTTATCCAGTTATTTACTGGTATCTGGACAATTGGTTGACATATTCACCCTGTCAATTGTCATCTTGAACTAGCTCTGCTTATCTGTGATTGATCAATGTAATAGGAAATTAGGCATACGGTATGACATTTTGGTCAACTGGAATCGAAATACTATAATCTTTTCATGTTGTATTCACCAAAACTGAAGATCCACCGTAAGGATAGGGGCGTTCTTTTGTGGTGGGCGGTAGCCGGTAGGCATTTTATGTTGATTCTTGGTTATGTCATCTCAATGCTAGGATACTTAGGAATTACATCGAGAATACTACTAAAGTTAGATAGGTATTAGCCAAAATATCGGGACTGCACTATAGATAAATTGGAGAAGCGGCTAAATAGGACCTCCTTTCATATTGATGTTTAACTTGTGTAATTATGGAAACGAATGGTCCATACTTTGGTGAAGATCAACTTGTAGTAGCATAAAATTCTCTGCTGCCATAGAATTAAAGAATGTAGGTCTTCATGTGGTTTTTTGATACCTGCTGCACCTCCTTCCTGAGGAATGACTTCATGCTTCTTACCATTTAGAGGGTGCTTTGATATTTTAATCCTCTGAATAACTCATTAAGTTCAAAAAAACATTGAGATCTCTCTTCAAGTGGAAGGAAAACCGGCCAATATGGAGAAAGAAAGGATAATGCACAATTGCATCAACAGGATTAGGTAGTAAATGATACTTTCTGTCATATTTGTTCTTCTCTTCAATGAGCAAATCATTTTCAGTTTTGAGGGATATTATTCTGACGGGTACACTGAAGTACGAAGCTGGTGCTTCCACTAACTTGTCATTTTATGCTTCAGTTCCTGATTTTGATTCTGATCCACGATACTCTCTATATAAGTTAGTTTTGATGCATCATTCAAGCACAGCTTCTTGTTTGCAGATTCGCTGCAAAGTACAGCACACATTATCATTTCAAATTTTTAATGTCTTCCTTGTCTTTTTTTACTTGTATCAACACTTCATCCTTCCTTTCAGGTACTCTCTTTCTACTGCTGTAACAATCATGGCTTACAAGAGACTGAAGACAACAAAAAGACGTTTATAGATAGTGTTTCTATAAGATCCAACCTCCAGCGGCATTCATCTACCAAAGTGGCAGAATTTGTTTGTTCGTGGCATGCATTTTCTCGCATCTTGTTCTTGTGTCCTCCACATTCATTTCACATGGTGTGTTGCTGGGTAACGTTTCGATGCAGCAGTTCTTCATGGCTCGACAATCTTTGCTGTACGGACACAGCTTTTTGTTTGGTTTTCGTTATCATGCAATTGTTGCATGGCACAGGGTATAGGTGGAATGTGTACTTTAGTATCCCATGGCGGCGGTAGATTTAATGAGAAGGACAAAGCGTTTGCAGTTGTGCCCTTGCCATATTTTTTTAATGTTTAGGACACCTTGTGAGATTACTTGAGCATAATTAATAACCTCCATTCGATTATTCTCATTTTTTGAATCTTTGTAAGGTTCAATGATGTGATACTGAACAATAACAAGAAGAAATTGATTTAGTGGAGGTCTTCTACATGTCTAATTCGGGGTTAGGAGTTTAGGGGGTAGGGGTGTTCATCCGGTCCGATGGACCGGATTTTTGGGAGATTGTGGACCGGAGACCGGATAGGTCTGGTCCGGTCTGAATCCGGTCCAAGACCGGATTGGACCGGATATAAATCTCTAAAAAAGCATGTAAAAAAATATTTTAAAAAAAAAATTCCGGTCCGGACCGGATTTTTTCCGGGTTTGGACCGGACCGGAACCGGTATAGGGGGAAATGGTGGACCGGAGACTGGACCGGAATTTTATCGGTCCGGTTCGGGGATGAACACCCCTAGTTAGGGGGTTAGGGGTTTGGGGTTTAGTGGGTTAGGGGTTTGGGGTTTAGGGTTTCGCATATACGTATTATCGAAGCATGAAACAAAAGATTGACAATTTCGTCTATGCGTTAAAAAGTAAGGGTCTCTTTATATTGTGAATTTGGTGACTACAGAAGTTGTCTTTACTTTATAACGTATATACGAAATTGTCTTCCAGTGCATAAGCACCTCACGTAACGTGGGGATAGACTTTTCACGTTACGTGCAGGATGAGACATTTTCAAGCTTCACACGTTACGTGTGGAGTTGTAGATCCAGCTAGATCTATTTCTAACCCTAAACAATTGAAACCTTCGAATATTCTCATCCACACGTTACGTGGGGGACACGTAACGTATGGAGCTGTCCCTCACGTAACGTGTGGAGCTGTAGACCCAGCTGGTTATATTTCTAACCCTAAACAATTGAAACATTCGAATATTCTCACTCACGCGTTACGTGTGGAGTTGTAGACCTAGTTGAGTCTATTTCTAACCCTAAACAATTGAAACATTCGAATATTCTCACCCACACGTTACGTGTGGAGCTGAATCACACGTTACGTGTGAAGCTGATTCACACGTTACGTGGAGAGCCTATGCGTTGAAAGTCAATTTTGCCTATGCGCTGAAAGGTAATCGTGTATAAAGATAATCCCACAATCAATGCTCAATCTTTTTACTTCCTATAGACGCAGATTATTTATTAAACAAATTATATTCTTGTAAGTTGCATTTCTCTTCTCCCTTTCTTCTCTCGTTGAATTCATTCAGTCAATTGAATTTACAAATTTTGAATTGGATGCTCCACTTTCATAACATCATGTGTTCGAGTGTTTTTAATTATACATCTTTCGTAACATCATGCTCCACTTTCATAACATCATGTGTTAGGAATTGTATTGAACACATAATTTCTATACTTGGTATCATTGTTGACTACTTTTTAATTTTCACTTCTTATGGTTATATATGTAAGTACTTAATATGTTAAGTGTACAAGGTGATGAAGGAAATAAGAATAAATCCAAAATATGTTAAAACCAATGGAAGAGTCATGAACAAAAATATATATAACCGATGAAAGAGTCGTCAGTTATGTGTCAAGAGTTAATAAAGAAAACGCAAGTCATATATCAAAATCTATTTGTTTGAGTAATATAACCATCCATTTCAAAGTTCTCAACCCAAAATTAAGGTTATAGCATTAATTTGAGTAGAGTAAAAAAAACAATTATACACAACAAAATTAGAAATTATAGATGGGTTATGACAGAACATGTAATAGTTATATGATAGTTAGGATGAAAAAACGTGTAAGTAAGTGAGTCATTGATCAGTGCTATTTTATAGTGCGTTTTTAGGGATTATTACCAGGTTTGAGGCATCATTTGGTTGGATTTAGAGCATAATTGGAGATTTTGGAATTAGAGCAGAGAAGTGTGATTTTGGTGGTTTGAAAGAGCTAATTGGAGACATCCAGAGGAAGAGGAGTTGACCACCTGAAGAGACAACGAAGATCCATGAAGAAAACCACGTGAGAAGGCCAAGAAACCGCGGCCGCGGCCATGCGCGGGAAGCGAAGCCAGCGTAATTAAACAGAAGCCACGTGATGCTGGAATGAAGTGAAGCTCGGCCCAGGGAGGAAAGGCCCAAATGAAGTTAGGCCCATGAAGAATTCACCCGCGTGAATTGAAGTCAGCGAGAAGCTGCGGAAGGAGAGTTGAGTTGTGACGTCGCCATGACGTCAGCGAGGATGGTTGTTGAAGTTGGGCCGAGCTGATGCATGCATGAGATGGGCCGAGCGAGAGAGCAGTTGCTTGGACGAGATGGGCCGAGAAGTTGTTGTGCATGTGGAAGCCGAGAATCAACTCGTTTGACCGGGATTAAATTCCTCGGATTCACTGTTTATTTTTGTTATTATTTTTACTATTATTCTTCTTATTATTTTTGCCATATATTTAGAATTAGGTTAAAAACACTTTTGGCTAGCCAGTTGTCGGGATCGTTCGTTCTAGTTTATTTTCATCGTTGTTTTTCCCTTTTGCTCTTGATTGGATTGTGAGTTTATTCCTTTACCCTTTCTATGACTGTTTTAATTCTCTCTCGTGCTTAATCTCATTGATCATATTTCGATTCCCCTTGATTTGATGATTAGGAAATCAAATAGATTGTTAATAGTAGTTCCCTCTAGATTGACAACCTAGAGAAGTTAGTATTATGCTATTGGTTCCCATTTTCCATACAACCTGTTGAGATTGTTATTGATCATATTACTAAGGATTGGAGGATACTGGTTGAGAATCTAAATCCCTTAGTTTGTGTGGAGAATTAATTGCATGCAATTGTATGACTGGTTGCTACACTTGCATGTACCTATCTATTCTTGAACTTCCTGCTGCTATTGAATTAAATCGTGAAGGTTAGTAGGGATTTGTTTAATAGTTAGAGTTATCAGGACTGGTTGGACTGGTAACTAATTCAGAACAGAGATTAGGACTTTTATGAGTATTGAGGACTAGGAATAATCAATGATCGATCTATAAATCTAAAGTGTGGATATTTGTTTGACTGTGCTATTTTTCTAATTTGATTTCAAGTCTTTGTTTTTATTTATTTTGTTTATTTATTTTGGTTTTAATCAGCAAACCCCTTGGTTACTTGTTGGTATACAATTACATCATTGGAATAGTATTTGATTCTCTGTGAGATTCGACCCTTGCTTACCAGATTACATTAGTTAGGTTTGTTTAGGATTATTTTGTTTAGGTGTCACGACAACGCTTATCAAATTGGTGTTGTTGCCGGGGAATATAAATTACTATTCTAATTGTGTGTTTGTTTACCAACTGTTGTGTGGACCTATCTTACGGTCCACACCTGTGTTACTAATTCTTTTCATTGAGATCTTAATCCAGAAAGATGGCAGCATTTGATTTTTATTATCAGCAGCCAAGCTGGCCCCATTACTATCCTGAACCTCAAGAGACGAGCCAAAGTTTTTATATGTCAATGGAGGAGAGCATCAAGTCACTTGTGCAGAGCATGATGACTATTCATCAAGAGACGAACTCCAACGTCCAACTTTTAACAACTCAAGTTGGAAGTTTGGCAGCTCAGCCTGGAAGGTTGACTCAAGTTGTGGCAAAGATGAAAGAAGATTTTGAAAGGCCACCACCCCAAGCGAAATCGACTCCAGTGGCTAATGTGAGTGTCATATCACAACTTAAAGGAGGAAAGACAGAGGAGCCCTTTTGCTCTGGAACCGTGACCACGGATGAGCGAAAACGGAAAGACGAGAACCAGTGTCCGCAGGTTAGGACACAATTTTGCGGATCAGTTCTTGGCGTATACCCTTTGGAAGCGATTCCTGTTGATTACACTCCTCCACCTCGTGATCCTAGAAAGCCACCTCCTCACCTTCCTAAGATGCTAAAAGTGAAGAAGAAGTCGGAGCTCATTATGGAGTCGCGCAACTCCATAGGTGAGCATGAGGTAAATCTCCCTTTACTTAACCTGATGTATGTTGTGCCTAAATTTGCCAAATATATGAGATGTCTATGTTGGCCTAGGAAGAGGAAGAAATTGACAGGAGTAATTAATTTGAATGAACATGTGTCTACTGTATTCGGAAGACATTTGCCTGAAAAGTGTAGTGACCATGACATGTTTAGTATTCCTTGTGATATAGGTTACTCCAGGTTTGATCATTGCATGATAGACTTAGGCTCATCTATTAATGTGTTACCCTACCTTGTGTATAAATTGCTAGATCTTGGACCTTTGCTTGAAACTGAGTTGGTTATTTAATTTGCTAATGGATCCAAAGCATATCCGAAAGGAATAGTTGATGATGTTCTAGTGAAGGTTAATAAGATGATTTTTCCTATGGATTTTGTGGTGTTAGACATTGGTTATGATATGCATGTGCCCCCTATACTGTTAGGTAGGCCTTTTCTTAAGACTACTAACATCCGAATCATTATGAGTAGAGGTATTGTGTCTATGAAGTATGGGGGTGAAAAGCGATGTTTAAGATTTTTGATCATAAGAAACACCCTCCTGATAGTAAGTCTGTGTTGTGTTCTGGATTGAGTGATATTACATGATCATAGTAGCACAATGTCAAGCCATGACAATAACTAAGGCGTTATCCGGGAGGCAACCCGAGGTATGCTTTTCTTTTCTTGTTTTTCTTTCTTTGTTTTTGCATTTGCTTTAGTGTGTTTTTGCTTTGCGTTTGTTTTTTGTTTTGTTTCCGACTAACCTGCAGGGAAGAGACCCTATGCCTATTGAAGAAGGTGTTTCCACACCATTGTAAGTCTTTTCTTTCCCTGCACTGAATAACTCCCCGAAAAAACCTTAAACGGGGAGGAAAATAAAAAAATCCAAAAAAAAAAATCCAAAAAAAAAATCCAAAAAAGAATAAACGGGATTTTTTTATATAAAAAAAACACAAATCGTATATATGTATTATCATAAATCTGAATAAGCCCATATCAAACAAAAGCTCAACATGCTAGTTGTTGGGCCTCGATTTTCAGCCCATTGGATCGGCCCAATAGCTTGAACCAAAGCTACCTTCTAGAAGATCCGGTCAACAACAACCTCCATAAATCTAGGTCCGGTCAGTTAAAGCCACCAGAGATCTCGGTCCGGTCAGTTCAGCCTACCAGAGATATCGGGGCGACCAGTGGTTAAAGCGACGACCTCCGCGGATTTCGGAGCAACCAGTACACATCTGAACGTCTCTCGCAGATCTCGGACAATCTCAACCGACCTACAACAACTTCCATGAATCTCGGCGGATCTGCCAACCGATTGAAGACTAGAAGTAGTATAAATTGTAGAGAAAACTCTCTTGTAAGGGCCCAGATCAATTCTGTAACGACACACAACCACACATGCTCATTATTACTCAATTTAAGCAGCTTTCTATCATTGTTCTACTGTTGTTCTACTCGCATACGAGATCATTCTTGTACTAAGTCCGTTACTCCAACATTAAAGCGACCGACGGCTTAATTTCTGTATTTGATTCGCCTCTTATTCAAGGGAGATAAGTTTATATTATATTCATTTACTCTCATTCTCTTGATTGATTAGTTGATTTGGATTATTTAGATATAATTTGTCTAGTTGTCCTCCTTAAGGCGATTTGGATTCGTTAGGTCTTTTCACCCCAAAACAATTTGGCGCCCACCGTGGGGCATCTAGCCAATCAACGATCCGATCGACGATCCAATCTACATTCAATCATGGCCGGTGCTGGAATCCCCATGATCATCGCTGAAGAACAGGTTCAAGCCAACCTCCCGATCGTAGGTCAAACCGAAGATCTCGCCAACCAACCAATCCTGAACGTCCAGATCCAAAAGCTCGCAAAAGCAATGAGCTTCCTCCAAGAGGAACTGGCTCAACAACGCCTAAGAACCGAAACCCTAAGCATCCAATATGGAGTTGAAAGTACAAGACTAATTCGTGAAAATGAATTTTTGAAATCGCAGGTGAATTCAGCTGCATCGGTCCCAGGCGGATCAAGACGAATAGTCAACACCGAAGGACTACAAACACGTTTCAACATGAATGGGGCAATCCCGACGCCCATGGATCTGGTCACTCAGAGCGTCATTCAACCCATTGGTATGTTTCAAACTCCTCAAGTTAATACTTTCATGACTAACGCTTCAATTCCCATGACCGAGCCCACAAAAGCTCGAGTAGTCCCTCCACAGGTCACCCCGCCGATGGACCTACAAGTCCTCATACAACAAGCTATCAACAAACATATGAAAGTCTTAGCCGATCGCATCGCTCGGATTCCGGGAGTCCCGCAGCCGATCGAAAAGGAAGCAATGGACGGATACCAAGACTCGCCGTTCGTAGAATCAATCGCGCATGTCGAGATCCCGAAGAAGTTCCATGTCCCCAACATGCCCAACTACGATGGGATCGGGGACCCCGACGATCATATCTCTATTTACAAACAAAAACTATTGACTATCTCTATTCCAAGAGGGAATCGTGAAGCGGTCATGTGCAAAATCTTTGGCACGACCCTCACGGGACCCGCACTAACTTGGTTCATGCATCTGTCGCAGGGTTCGGTCGCTTCGTTTGCCGATCTGGTCAATTCATTCAAAATCCAGTTCGCCAGCAGTCAGAGACTGGAAAAACAATCAAGCGACCTATACAAGATCGTGCAAGGGTATGATGAGCCCTTAAGTGATTATCTTAACATGTACAACAAAGAAAAGGTCGCGATCCCGCATTGCGACGTCCCGACATCTATTGAAGCCTTCCGCCGAGGCTTGATCAGGGGCAATGAACTTTATCGCGACCTGACCAAATATCCATGTCGAAGCTTCGAAGATGTACAAGCCAAAGCCATGGCACATGTTAGATTGGAAGAAGACGAAGAGTCCATAACAGACGACCAACCAAACTGGGGCACGACCCATTGGGAGTCGCCTTGCTTTTGAACACTAATACTTTGTATTTCGTTTAGATTCATTCGATTATACTTATCCGACTGTTTACTAACTTAAGCATCGGAGGGCCGTTGGGATCACACCCAACGGTCACCCTTTGATATTTTCTATTATTTTCAAGTGTCTTCAACATGAACATAACAAGAGGCCTCGAAGACAAAGCTTGACCATCAAACGGATATCCTTACCACATACAAAACAACGCTTACAATACACATTACATGATTGATCGGTACACAGGGAGTAGAGGACACGACATACTACAAACTACTCACAAAGACTTGTCCTGTCCAAGGCGTTCGTCTTTTCCTACATACAACTCCTCCCCCGACACACAAAGCATGCTACATTACAGGTCTACACGACCGACTACAGGTCTACACGACCAACATCACACGACTTGACCGGGAAGCGACTGACGAGTCCACCTGCAAAACAAAACAAACAACAAACAAGGAGTGGTCTCCCGACCCTTCGTCATCACAAGAAGCACCCTCAGCCGCCTTCACACGATCATTGGCTAAATTAAGCTAACTCTCAGCTTGAGCAACACATACGTCGGCCCTGTCGCCAGAACACCCGCAACGAAGTCGAAATTATAAAATCAAACTGTCTTATCACTTGACGCTCCGACCCAGTTTAATTTTGGGGCAATTGTTGGGCCTCGATTTTCAGCCCATTGGATCGGCCCAATAGCTTGAACCAAAGATACCTTCTAGAAGATCCGGTCAACAACAACCTCCACAAATCTAGGTCCGGTCAGTTAAAGCCACCAGAGATCTCGGTCCGGTCAGTTCAGCCTACCAGAGATATCGGGGCGACCAGTGGTTAAAGCGACGACCTCCATGGATTTCGGAGCAACCAGTACACATCTGAACGTCTCCCGCAGATCTCGGACAATCTCAACCGACCTACAACAACTTCCATGAATCTCGGTGGATTTGCCAACCGATTGAAGACTAGAAGTAGTATAAATTGTAGAGAAAACTCTCTTGTAAGGGCCCGGATCAATTATGTAACGACACACAACCACACATGCTCATTATTACTCAATTTAAGCAGCTTTCTATCATTGTTCTACTCGCATACGAGATCATTCTTGTACTCAGTCCGTTACTCCAACATTAAAGCGACCGACGACTTAATTTCTGTTATTGATTCGCCTCTCATTCAAGGGAGATAAGTTTATATTATATTCATTTACTCTCATTCTTTTGATTGATTAGTTGATTTGGATTATTTAGATATAATTTGTCTAACAAATTGTATAGTTGCCCTCCTTAAGGCGATTTGGATTCGTTAGGTCTTTTCGCCCCAAAACACTAGTAACATTCGTTTAGAAGCTCTCAACCCAAAACCACAAATCGTATATATGTATTATCATAAATCCGAATAAGCCCATATCAAATAAAAGCTCAAAAGGCTAGTGACATTCGTTTAGAAGCTCTCAACCCAAACCAGTAATCATATACATGTATTGTCATAAATCAGGATAAGCCCATATAAAACAAAATCTCAAAAAGCTAGTAACGTTTTTTTCATGCTTTACAACGTATAAGCGCATGTGTTTGGAGAAATCAATGTATTAGAATTCCAATACGTATGACCATTCGTTTCAAAGCTCTCAACCCAAACCACAAAATGTATAATTTGTATGCATGTATTGCATCAATACCGTCAATCTGGATAAGCCCGTGTTGAACAAAACACCGTCTTTAACCTGCTGTCCGACTTAAAAGCGCAGATTTGGATGATCAAACGACATTTGTTTGCGAAACCGGCCCGGTCAGGCCCTCCGGTCCTGAAAATAATTGCGTCTCCGAGAGAGCTTCGAAACCGTATATCACACGCTCCAATCTGATGCCGGACCGCAAAGTTACACGCGTTTGAAAATCGGTGCGCGCAAAGCCCGCTTACTTCTCCTTAATTATACGACCATTTCTTCCATAGAAACTTTAACTGAGATAGTGATGCTATAGTTCGGGTTGAGACCTTCAAAACGAGTATTCATATTAGGCATTGTTTGGCAAAAGTCATTTTTACTTATAAAGTCTTTTTAAAAAAAAACTAATTTTATATATTTCGATAAACGTGTAATAATATTATTTTATTTTTTTTACTATACATTTTCCAACAAAAATACACACATATTTATAAAACTATTTTTTTTTTATCAAACACAATTTTTTACATAAATCTACTTTTCATCTACTTATCAATAAAAAAGTCTTTATAAATACCATCTCCAAACAAACCCTTACTTATTTGAATAAAAAGTTATGCCAACGTTAAACAACCACAGAAAATTGCATAGCATCCCCCAGTTTTGACGGATAGCAGCGAGCGATCATATATTAAACTTGGCAACCATTATTAGTAGTACAAATTGGCTCGGTGGTTATGATCTTTACACCTCCTCTTCACAATTGAGCAATTTTGGGCCAAATTGGTGGAGAGGCCCAAATGAACCGCTCCAGCAAATGGTTGAAGAAGCTCTACGTTTAGGGTTTGCGCCGTCAGTACAAAGAGAGAGAGAAAATGCTTTGGAGAGTGATCGAAGAGCAACGATCCGAAGTGATAGAAAAGACGAAGAGCAAGGTCGGTGTTACAAAGGCGGTCCGGTATTTTGGAGTTCCTTTCGGTGTTTAAGCCGAAACGCGGGCGTGCTACTTCCCAATTGCAATCAGTACAGATACCAATTACCAACTCCGTGCTCTCCTCCGTCACACAAGGAACCCTAATTCCTCTTCGTCGGACTTTGAGATTAACTATTGAAGCAGCATCGAAGTTGCTCTTCTTGTCGTAGATAAGGTAATTCGCTCGCTCTTTGCTTATCTCTTCTTGTCGTTTATATTTGTTGATTGATTGCTTCGGGTTTTATTTGATAGCGATTTGAATAACTCAAGCCTATGAAAACAAGATAGTAATTTGTTAGTTTTTCTCTGGTTGAAACTAGGCATCTAGGGTTTGAGGAGAGCTCTGTTGATGTATTTGTTGTAGATCGTTGTTTGGGTCCTGGAATTTGGTAGTAGACTTCAATCAGGTATTTAGCTCCTATGATGTTCGACACATTGTGTTAAATTGGGGTTTGATTGCTATATGTTATTGGAACAGACAGTGAGTTGATTCAGCTGTGCTGTTGTGTCACTTTTCGAGTTGTTACAGACGAGAACGTAACAGAAAAAGAGAAAAGGGGTGCACTGCATCAAATTTTCTTAATCTCACATGTTTTCTGTAATCCAGGTTGGTAGTTGCTGCATTATGAAGAACAGTGAAACAACAATGCCTACTTCAAGCAAAATCATATTTGATGAAAGTGAAGAGGATGATTCATCATCTGATGAAGTTAGAAACTATCATAACCCAAGTTAATGGTTTTAGTTTCAGTAGAAGTTTTTTTTTTCCATACTTATGAGGGTATGGGTTCATATAGGAGGCTGAGATAGAGCGTGAACTCGCTGACATTCCTTTTGGAGAACTGCAAAAGGCACGATCTGATGGCACTCTTTCATTGCACCAAAATTCTAACCCACAGAAAAAGCTTGCAGGAGCTAACAAAAACAGGTATGTTTTGTTAATATGTTCGGGAACCCCGTACTTTTTTGTTTCTTCACTGAGGTCTAATGTTTGTTAGTGGAATTTTAAGGCCAATGGAAATGAGCAGCAAGAAGCCAGTTGGTAGATCCAGAGAAGTAATCCAAGCTCCTAAGAAGGTTATTATGAACTTTTAACTGTTCTTTGCTTTTTTCTTTTCAGAGTATGGACATAGAAATTAGTTGAGTTCTTAACATCCTACCATCTCCAATTTGGGTAGTTCATAACATGAATAAGCTGGGTTTGTACTTATGCGGTTATACTTTAGTTTAGGGTGGTCCTGTTTGGAAAATTTTCTGAATTTGTTAATTCTTACTATTGAAAATATTTTCTGTTAATCGAAATTCTGGGGCAACACCATATTACTTATAAGTTGCATTTTGGAGAAGATAATTGGGGCATAAATTTGCTTTTCCAATAACTAATGATTTTCTCTACTAATTTCATTTACAGATAGCCCGGGATCCACGGTTTGAATCTCTCTGTGGTAAATTTGATTCAGAGGGGTACGTGCTCTTTAGACAAATTTATATTGCAATGCGTGTACATTGCACAATTTAAATTGCAATGTCTGGAGTTTTTTGTGTTTTTTTATGTGTGATTTACATAATGTCATAATCTCTTTGTTATGATGTGATGTATAAAACAGTTTGATCATGAAATATCTAAACGACAAGCTACTCGTGTTGCAATTTATGTTCCACATAAATAATATTCTTTATTATTGTACATTTTAGGTTCAAGAAAAGATACAATTTTTTATATGAAGAGCAACTTCCTGCTGAAAAAGAGGTAACTATATTCAGTGTTTGTCAATCTGATGTTTGCTTATAAATAATGTGGTTGGAGTCATTTGTGCTCTTTCTGGTTTTGGCAGGAGTTGCAAAAGCAGTTGAAGAAATCTAAAGACCCAGAAGTCATTGCGGAATTGAAATCACGCATCTCTGAAATTGTAAGTGCATTCATTTGATTTATGTTAAGACGTTGAAAGACACAGTATCTTATTTGTTTAAAATGTTCTTTGTGAACTCCCATGTTGTGAAGAAATATTTATCTCTCTCTCTCCTTCTATTCATTTTTCAGGAGAAGCAGCTGAAAACAGCCTCAACAAAGAATGTGGAATCACAGATTTTGACTGCACACAAGAAGAAAGAAAGAGTAGCAGCAAAGCAGGGGAAGCAACCATTCTATCTTAAGAAATGTAATCCGCTCTCTTCCTTGCACTTTAACTATCACCAACCACACGTGCACCCACATCACCTAGAGTGAAGAAATTACACAGGACTTCCATTTGCGATGCTCTCGTATTAGTTCAAGAGAAGCTAAAGTTTGCTATCATCACAATTTTGCTGGTCCCCTTTGCAGATGAAGTTCTGAAACAAAAGCTTATTCAGAAATATGAGAGCCTTAAGGTTTGTTTTTCCTCAAACATCGGCTATAGATTTACAAAGAGGTCATTCTGATGCTCAGCTAAAACATTCGTCTCTTGCACATCAGGATGCTGGAAAGCTCGATGCTTATATTGAGAAGAGAAGGAAAAGAAATGCTTCCAAGGACCACAGGTTCATGCCCTACAGAAGGCCGGGCAACAATGAGTAATCAAGTAAACAATTTTGACATCCTTTTCTCCTATGGAGAACCATCCTATTTTAAGTAGGCTGATGAGCGTCTTTGAGGGCGCTTTTCAGAGCCTTTTTTTCAATGCAAGTCTAATCTTGTTAGATTTTAGCTTGTTTGAGGTTCTTGTATGAAGGATATTTGGTGAACTATTTATTCTCTTATGATCTTTGGTTGTAAGAACATATCTTCATTTCACAATTTTGCTTTCTTGAATCCCCAACAACTGAACCCCTAAATTGATAAAATCTGGCTTCAGTACTTTCAATGTAGTAGCTGAATCACTCTAAAAAGATTGGTTCTAGAAAGCATTTAATTCATTATTAAAGTTTAGAGAAACAAACATAAATGAATCTGTGGCCTGTGGGGGTACATAACATTGTAAATACGTGGGATTAATAATTAATAATGGTAGTTGATGCTGAGACGTCTTCTTGATTTGCCTCTCTGCATATTCTGGTCAGAGTGAAGTTCATATAACATTTGACGGATGCAGTTTCTGCGGAGGCTTACAAGGTCTTTGTTCTTACCTTGTTCTTCGTTCGTGTCCGTTGTTCTTCGTTCTTCTCCTTTGTTCTTGTCCATTGTTCTTCATTCTTGTGCCTTTGCTTTCCTTTATGTTTTTTTCCCGATCATAAGTGTGCTCTATAGCGTACATGTTTGAATGCTTTGATTAGGTTGCTATCCTTGTACGTTCATGAAACTGAAGTAGTTCTAGTTCGAGAATTAAGTTAGATGTGCAAACATACAATGTTTCTTACCGAGATGCTTGTGGTTCTTCAATTATTGCATGCTGTCCTAGATATGAATGCGAGTTTTCTAACAATTCCTTTTTACCCAATTGAATTCATCATGGCATTTTTTTATAATTCCGATTTTGTAACTAGGTTTGATAGTATAGGATGGACTGAATGTAATAGAATTGAAAACTAGTATTGATCACTTAATTTGAATTCAGCCTTTTTTTAATCCTGGACCTGACCTTTACATATGGTGCTTTGCTGTAATTGTGAATGGTAACCATCTTATTGGTGCCATTGGTCAACAACAATTTTCTCTGTGTGCTGATTAGGGTTCAGTACATGTTCTGATGTAATTTTGTTTTTATTACTCATGCTGCCAATTGCATTGTGTATTTGTTAGTGTATGTTAATAATATTGGTTTATTGCTACTTGCTTAGTGCTCTTTAATTTTTATCCCATGCTGACAGACATAACTGTTTTGACCTTTTGTAAATGTGCTTGAACTATGAAATGTTTGCATATATAAAAACTCTACTGGAATACATTGATGATTTGATTGTAATAAAATGTCTCTGGTGGTTGTGTTCAGAGTTTTTAATCCCGTGCCGACAGACTTCACTGTTGTCTTTTTTGTTATTTTTTTGACTAACTTTATAGTAGCCTCTAACCATTATTGCCTTTTTCTAATTCTCTGGTGGTTTTGTGTTCAGAGGTGTTAATATAATGAAACATTTAGGGGGAAGAACTGAGTGATTTTTATATGCATATTGGGACAGGCAACCAGAAAATGGAGATCTTGTATCCAAAATACCTGCTAATATACTCGTGTGAAGATATTCATGAATGTATGTTTGTTAGACTGAGTGTGAAGGGAATCAAAATTAGCTAACCTACAACAATGTTGTTTCATGGTTGGTAATTAACTATCTCGTGTAAATTATTGAGACATAGGAGTTACAAGGATGTCAGTAAGTCTTCTTTTGCTTGATTGTTTTTTGATTCACTTTTAGTTCAAGTAATTTGTGACTTAATTGTTTGATTCTTCAAGGCTTCAACTTATAATCTGAAATTGATATGATGTAGTATGTTGATTGACTTGGTCCTGTATATGGCTATTAGAAGATTTATGATAGAGAGCACCTTAATTACAGTTGAACCTTTTCTTGTGCAGCTTGGCTGGGATCTCTGTACGAGTATGACTGATCTTGTCCAGATGTTAGATGTGTCATTTGCAGGTTTGTTGTTGTTTTCATGATTTCATTTTTTTGCCACTTCTTTATAACCTTGAACTGCTTTTTCCCATAGGTTTTCTAGTAGTGATATGCTGATAAGATGAAATACGGTAAATTTGTGTTTGTTGGCCAGTCATTGTAGCATTTCCGATGCACCACCATCTTGGTACTATATAATGTATTTTATGCTTCGGCAAAATTTGCCAGTATATTTTAACGTGTTTAGTTAATATATATTTTCCAGGGTAGGGCGATGGTTTAGGGTTTCTGGTTTGGTCCCTAAACTCCTACCTTATGATATAAGATATGTATTTTAATTCTGTATCATTATCTTTGTCTATTTAATTGTGTTGCTACTATATTTTAAGTAGTTGGACTATTACATTTTCCTGTGGTAGAGTGATATTGGTGAAAGAGCCCTGGAGTCATTCCTTATCCTAGAATAATGGAGTGTGTCATTTGCAGGTATGTTGCTGTTTTCATTTCTTTGTATTACAATGAACAGCTTTTTCCCATATTTTTTGGTAGTCATATGCATAAAAGATGAACTGGTGTATGTCAGTTTGTTGTCTGTCATCTTAACAGTTGGTAAACTTGAGTCATGTGATTGAAGTTGCCATAAGTTTGCTAAACTCATACAAATGACTCCGGTAATAAAATAATGGCCTACAAGTTTTATTTTATGTTCTGGTATTTCTTTTACTTTCAGTTACTGCATTGATAATCTTATTCTGTTAATTGTTGTTGACGTGTTTTGTAGATGTCACATACTTGTAGAAACTTCAAGTAAACTAAAGGTGCAAATGAAATATATTGATGTATTATTTACTAATCTACTTGTTAAGGTAAGAGAAGTATTGGAACACCCTGAAAGTAAGTCTTCCTCTTTTAAGTACTTTAATAGCATGTTTTTTAAGATTAATGGCTTCTTTTGGTAGAAAATGAAATTGGTTATCATCTTAGGACAATTAAAGTGCATCGTCTAGATTTTAGTATCTGAAAACGAATTCCAAGTGGGGGATAGTCCTTGTGCAGATAATAATGATTCTATTGGTGTGGCATTGTATTTTGTTTTTGGTTCTTTCTGTTTTATGGTATTTTGACTTGTTACTATCATAGAAGTAATGAAAACATGCAAAGTAAGTCTACCTTTTCTTTAATAATAAATTGCTATTTTCTTTAATAATCAATTCTTTAATTACTATATTCTCAGAATCTTATTTTTTTGGCTTTATAGTATTATTTAGAAGTATGTTTTTTATCCATGTGTATTTCAAATAAACATCTTAAAATGTAGTTGCAACTTATTGACGTCTTTGATTTTGAATATTATTTGTATTCATTGCCTATGATGATACTTTGCTACTATAATGTATTCTAACTCGCTTGATTTTTCTATCTTTTCTATGGCGCCGTGATGGTAATCTAATTAAGTTAATTTGGTTTAAACTCTTTTAATAATCTATATTTATTCTTGTTTTTATAATACTTTGCTAGTACTTTTTAGTGTGTTTAATTAGTATATTTTCCCTACCTTGGGCAGAATAATTGTTAAACTTCTGCCCTAACCATGGGAATATGTAGTAATTGAAAATACTAAATTGTACTGGTAACTGAATTCATTTAATTTGGTTTTAACTCTTTTAATAATCTATATTTATTCTTGTCTTTTTAATACTTTGCTAGTACTTTTTAGTGTGTTTAATTAGTATATTTTCCCTACCTTGGGCAGAATAATTATTAAACTTCTGCCCTAACCATGGGAATATGTAGTAATTGAAAATACTAAATTGTACTGGTAACTGAATTCATTTAATTTGGTTTTAACTCTTTTAATAATCTATATTTATTCTTGTCTTTTTAATACTTTGCTAGTACTTTTTAGTGTGTTTAATTAGTATATTTTCCCTACCTTGGGCAGAATAATTATTAAACTTCTGCCCTAACCATGGGAATATGTAGTAATTGAAAATACTAAATTGTACTGGTAACTTGTTTCATTTAATTTAGTTAACTCTTTTAATAATCTATATGCTAGTACTTTTTAGTGCGTTTAATTAGTATATTTTCCCTACCTTGGGCAGAATAATTGTTAAACTTCTGCCCTAACCATGGGAATATGTAGTAATTGAAAATACTAAATTGTACTGGTAACTGAATTCATTTAATTTGGTTTTAACTCTTTTAATAATCTATATTTATTCTTGTCTTTTTAATACTTTGCTAGTACTTTTTAGTGTGTTTAATTAGTATATTTTCCCTACCTTGGGCAGAATAATTATTAAACTTCTGCCCTAACCATGGGAATATGTAGTAATTGAAAATACTAAATTGTACTGGTAACTTGTTTCATTTAATTTAGTTAACTCTTTTAATAATCTATATGCTAGTACTTTTTAGTGCGTTTAATTAGTATATTTTCCCTACCTTGGGCAGAATAATTGTTAAACTTCTGCCCTAACCATGGGAATATGTAGTAATTGAAAATACTAAATTGTACTGGTAACTTGTTTCATTTAATTTAGTTAACTCTTTTAATAATCTATATGCTAGTACTTTTTAGTGCGTTTAATTAGTATATTTTCCCTACCTTGGGCAGAATAATTGTTAAACTTCTGCCCTAACCATGGGAATATGTAGTAATTGAAAATACTAAATTGTACTGGTAACTGAATTCATTTAATTTGGTTTTAACTCTTTTAATAATCTATATTTATTCTTGTCTTTTAAATACTTTGCTAGTACTTTTTAGTATGTAATTTTTACATTCTTTTAGGGTAGGGTGATGGATTATGTATTTATTTCTTGTCGTCTTTCATATTTTCTTAGTCTATTTAATGTAATTTTTCTTTGGTAGGGTGATGGTTTAGGGTCTTGGTGAAAGAGCCCTAAATTCTGACCTTATCCTAGAATTAAAAACCAAACTTTTTTAGTAAGAATCCAATGAAGTTGTTTTAAAATGTATTTTATTTGTCTTATCCTAGAATTAAAAACCAAGCGTTTTTAGTAAAAACCCAATAAAGTTGTCTTAAAATGTATTTTATTTGTCTTTTTCAATAATTTGCTAGTATATTATGATTCACAACTTTGTTATATTTATGTCCGGACAGAAGTGAGTCAAGAGTCCTGGTGACTAGTATGAACTGCCATTCTGCCCCATTAATGGCCTCACTGTGGTGGAGATTTGGTCATAATTAAGTCGACATTAGTTCAAGGTTAGTATGTAGGTTGAGACAAATCCATCACATGTTTAGTTGATAGTCATCAGAGCTGTTGGGTTTGATGTTCTTGTAATAAATTGCATATCTGCAACCTGTTTCCTGTGCTTAAGAAACACTACATCTACGCCTTCATTGCCCTATATACCCTGTACCTCAGTTACTGTGTTGTGTATTGTTATTTTTGTATTTATTATAAAGTTGATTTTGGATTAAGAATTTATTTGCAGAAAGTATACCGCTGTGATTGGATGTGTTATACTTGCTAAAACGCCTTTGTTTCCTTTCTGGATAGTTTAGAAAAAACATGTCAGAATGTGCTCTTTACTAGTCTTAAATATGCAGAGATGTGCCTTTGCAAATCTAGTGCTTGTGTGGTCACAGGACTAGGCTTGGAAACCTGACCTACCTGATTTGCCCGGACTCGAGTTTTATGGTTGTGGAACATTCTTGATTCTGAAGCCTAAAACTCCCCAACCCATCTTTTATGTAGACCGAAAGAGAAAAGGGAATATACAAATCTCGTTCTCATTCCGTCGAATTCGTTCCTTTTAGTTGTAGGAATCAATAGGAGAATGGAGGCTCCAGATTAGCTATTTGCTAGGTAGTTTTAAGGCCATGGTTATTGTGCACATGATCTGGATCTTCCCTGCTCGGGATGTTGATGATGCATGAGAAGTATTTTGAGATGATTGATCTGGGTTCTGATGTCTGGTTATGCTTTAGTTACATGGCCCAATTTGTTAGGTAACTTGTTCATTTCCTTGTTTGTGTTATTATGTTGTCTTCAGTTGTACATAGATTTTTCCTGTTAAAGTTTAGTTAAGTTGAAGTTTAACTGTCAAGATTTTGTCAAATTATCTGAATAGTTTTAATCAAAACTCAAAATAAGTACGTAGGTATTAGTTTGTTTTGTTATGTTGTCCAAACAAAGCCTTTAGCTTTTACTGTAGCATTTAAATTCATTAGCAAGTCGTTGGTTTCTATTATTGGTGAAGAGATATGAACTATGCATGCTGTGGTGATTTATTTCATGTCTTACCTAAATCTGTAAATATCATCTTTATTTTAGCATGTATACTACTTCCATGCTTAGACATATATGAAAGCTCCTCAGGTACACAGTAGAGGTATATGCATTCAGGTTTTTGACCACCTTTGGTAAAATGTTATAATTAAATAACTTAAAATGTACTAGTAATCTAATTAAGTTGATTTGGTTTTAAGGATTATTATATTTTAAAGCGCAGAATAATGGTTCCACTTAATCCCTAAACTTCTGCCCTAATCTTGGGAAAATGTAAACCATAAACCCGGTCCCTAGAAAGTCCATCTTTCATTAGCATTTTTCTAAAAAGACAATCTTTTAAAGCGGTTTGAACAACCGGGCTAAAAAGTCTGGTCTTTTAAAGCGCTTTTTCAGAACCACTTTAAAGGTAGGACTTTTAGAGTGCTTTTGAGAACCGTTGTAAATGGTAGGGCTTTTAGAGCGCTTTTCTGGAACCGCTTTAAAGGTGGGTCTTTTAAAGAACCGCGGTAAATGGTAGCTCTTTTAGAGCGCTTTTTCAGAACCGCTTTAAATGTGGGTCTTTTATAGTGCTTTTAAAGAACCGCTGTAAATGGTAGGGCTTTTAGAGCGCTTTTCCATAAGACCAGAATCGCTCTAAACTCCTACCTTTTAAAGCGCTTTTGAGGAACCGCGGTAAACAAGGGTTTTTATAGCGTTTTTTTGAAACTGTTGTGAAAGGTTGAACTTTTAGACCGGTTTCCCAGAACCGCTCTAAAAGGTAGGCGTTTTAAAGTGCTTTTGTAGAACCGCTCTTAATGTGGGTTTTTTATAGCGATTTTTCAGAACCGCTCTAAAAGGTAGGAATTTTAAAGAAGGTTTTGAGAACTGCTATAAAAGGTAGGCTTTTAAAGCGCTTTTTGCAAAACCGCTCTAAATGTGGATCTTTTATAGCACTTTTCTTAATAAAGTTGTTTTAAAATGTACTTTATTTGTCTTTTCCTATAGTTTGCTAGTATATTGAATGTATTTAATAATATATTTTTCCTTATTACCTCAATATTATGGAAATAGCTTTAGTAACAAACTAAAATATTAGAGCTATTTATTTAATGGTTTAGAATTCTTTATTTATAATATTTTATTAAATTATCTAATTATAATATTTTAAATATAGGAATTATATGATAAGATACAAAGAGTTGCATGGGTATAGGGTATAGGGTATAGGGTATAGGGTATAGGGGTATAGGGTATAGGGTATAGGGTATAGGGTATAGGGTATAGGGTATTAGGGTATTAGGGTATTAGGGTATAGGGTATTAGGGTATTAGGGTATTAGGGTATAGGATATTAGGGTATAGGGTATAGGGTATTAGGGTATTAGGGTATAGGGTATAGGGTATTAGGGTATTAGGGTATAGGGTATTAGGGTATAGGGTATAGGGTATAGGGTATTAGGGTATAGGGTATAGGGTATAGGGTATAGGGTATAGGGTATAGGGTATAGGGTATAGGGTATAGGGTATAGGGTATAGGGTATAGGGTATAGGGTATAGGGTATAGGGTATAGGGTATAGGGTATAGGGTATAGGGTATAGGGTATAGGGTATAGGGTATAGGGTATAGGGTATAGGGTATAGGGTATAGGGTATAGGGTATAGGGTATAGGGTATAGGGTATAGGGTATAGGGTATAGGGTATAGGGTATAGGGTATAGGGTATAGGGTATAGGGTATAGGGTATAGGGTATAGGGTATAGGGTATAGGGTATAGGGTATAGGGTATAGGGTATAGGGTATAGGGTATAGGGT